>OFHU01003349.1:0-372541 GCA_900245905.1 Lacerta viridis | reverse complement strand
AAACCAGTACGCACCAGCAAGTAATAGGAAGCAAGAGGAAAGCAAACCAGTACAAACCAGTAAGCACCAGTACAAACCAGTACAGACCAGTAAGCACCAGTACAAACCAGTACGCACCAGCAAGTAATAGGAAGCAAGAGGAAAGCAAACCAGTACAAACCAGTAAGCACCAGTACAAACCAGTACAGACCAGTAAGCACCAGTACAAACCAGTACGCACCAGTAAGCACCAGTACAGACCAGTACGCACCAGCAAGTAATAGGAAGTAAGAGGAAAGCCAACCAGTACGCACCAGTACAAACCAATACGCACCAGCAAGTAATAGGAAGCAAGAGGAAAGCGAAGCAATACAAACCAGTAAGCTTACTAACTTACGCAAACATACTAACTTACGCAAACTTATTAACTTACTCAAACTTACGAACTTACTAACTTACTCAAACTTACTCAAACTTACTAACTTATGCAAACTTACTAACTTGCTCAAACTTACTAACTTACGCAAACTTACTCAAACTTACTAAGTTATGTAAACTTGCTAACTTATGCAAACTTACTAACTTACTCAAACTTACTAACTTACACAAACTTACTAACTTACGCAAACGTACTAACTTACGCAAACGTACTAACTTACTCAAACTTACTAACTTACGCAAACATACTAACTTACGCAAACATACTAACTTACTTACTAACTTACGCAAACTTACTAACTTACTAACTTACTCAAACATACTAACTTACGCAAACTACTAACTTACGCAAACTTACTAACTTACGCAAACTTACTAACTTACTCAAACTTACTAACTTTCTAAAACTTACCATATTTTTCGCTCCATACGACGCTCCAGACCATAGGGCGCACCTCGTTTTTAGAGGAAACTAGAAAAAAAATATTTTTCTGGTTTTCCTCCTCTAAAATCCATGTGTTTTTTTTAGAATCAGCTCAGAGTTTTGCAGCTTTTTTTGCAAAGGGGGAAAAGCATTGCTTACAAACCAGTAAGCACCAGTACAAACCAGTACAGACCAGTAAGCACCAGTACAAACCAGTACCAGTAAGCACCAGCAGGTAATAGGAAGCAAGAGGAAAGCAAACCAGTACAAACCAGTAAGCACCAGTACAAACCAGTACAAACCAGTACGCACCAGCAAGTAATAGGAAGCAAGAGGAAAGCCAACCAGTACAAACCAGTAAGCTTACTAACTTACGCAAACTTACTAACTTACGCAAACTTACTAACTTACTAACTTACGCAAACTTACTAACTTACGCAAACTTACTAACTTACGCAAACTTACTAACTTACTAACTTACGCAAACTTACAAACTTACGCAAACTTACCGTATTTTTCGCTCCATACGACGCTCTGGACCATACGGCACACCTCGTTTTTAGACGAGGAAACAAGAAAAATAATATTTTTCTGGTTTTCCTCCTCTAAAACCCATGGGTTTTTTTTAGAATCAGCTCAAAGTTTTGCAGCTTTTTTTTGCAAAGGGAAAAGCCCTGCTTTTTTGAGGATCAGTTCAGATTTGTGCAGCTTTTGCAAAGGGGGAAAAGCATTGCTTACAAACCAGTAAGCACCAGTACAAACCAGTACAGACCAGTAAGCACCAGCAGGTAATAGGAAGCAAGAGGAAAGCAAACCAGTACAAACCAGTAAGCACCAGTACAAACCAGTATGCACCAGCAAGTAATAGGAAGCAAGAGGAAAGCGAACCAGTACAAACCAGTAAGCTTACTAACTTACGCAAACTTACTAACTTACTCAAACTTACTAACTTACTAAAGCTTACTAACTTACTAAAACTTACTTACTAACTTAGTAAAACATACTAACTTAGTAAAACTTTCTAACTTAGTAAAAATTACTAACTTACTAAAACTTACTAACTTACTAAAACTTAGTAAGTTAGTAAGTTTTACTAAGTTAGTAAGTTTGAGAAAGTTAGTAAGTTTTAGTCAGTTAGTAAGTTTTACTAAGTATGTTTTAGTCAGTTAGTAAGTTTTACTAAGTTAGTATGTTTTACTAACTTACTAAAACATACTTAGTAAAACTTACTAACTTACTCAAACTTACTTACTCAAACTTACTAACTTACTGAAACTTACGAACTTAGTAAAACTTACTAACTTACTAAAACTTACTAACTTACTAAAACTTACGAACAGTTACTAACATTTACTTACTAACACTTACTAAAACTTACTTACTAACTTACTAAAGCTTACTAACTTTCTAAAACTTACTAACTTACTTACTAACTTACTAATTGCTCCTAGAGGGAACTGGGCTGGTGAAATAAAAGTCACAACATTTTCAAAGAAGGATTTAAATGTTTATTTTAGCTCCCCTATAACACATAATCACAACTTCTTTACAAAAATAAAATGAAACGCCCCAAACGTGACAACTAGTGAAAGTGCTGAAGATACAGAGAATATCCAGCAAGAAGAGGGAATGATTTAGCTCTACAGTAGTTTCCACTTTCAAGTTCAGGCTTCCTTCTAGGCATTGTATGATGAAGAGGAAACAGAGCCTGTCCTGTCCAGTTGATGTGGATAAATTCGCCTGGTTTTGACAACAGTTCGTAGGTGTGGGCACCAAAATAATCTCGTTGAGCCTTTGAGATATTGCATACACATAGTTAGTGATCTAGGTTGCCAAAGTTACACAGTCAACTTTCAGTTGTTGCTAAATTCAAAGGAGGCACACTGAGGGTTGCAGCCCATGTTAGTAATACTCTGAGTAAAACAACTGAAAATAATTGAAATATATATATAAAAAATTGTCCAGTAGCACCTTAGAGACCAACTATGTTTGTTCTTGGTATAAGCTTTTGTGTCCATGCATGATATTTGAAGAAGTGTGCTTGCACACGAAAGCTTATACCAAGAGCAAGCATAGTTGGTCTCTAAACACACACACACACACACACACACACATGTGGTTTTTATGCCCGTTAATTTAACGGGCGCTAGAACATATGTGGTGCATAGGAATGTTTGCAGCAAACCTACCCAGAGAAAGTGGAGCTAGCCTTTGTCCTTCATGCACTGGCTACTCAAGCCTAGATTTCTGTAATGTGTTGTATATGCCTGAGCTGTATGAGGGGTAAACTGTATGCCTGAGACCTTTCTAATTCCTGGATCCAGCTTGGATTTAATTGCGTGGACAGGCAGAGTCCCCCAACTCCCAGGCGACCCCCAAGCGGAATAAGGACACCAGACAACGTGCTGTGGGATTAAAATTGGCCACAACTTTATCAAGATTCAGATGTAGGGAGACCTTGGCTCAGGCATTGGGCGTTTATCCTTCCCAGCCCCCAGCCGGGGATCTGGGAAACTGCAGGGTTATCCAGAATGTGTGGGGATTGGGCTGGCTCTGGAGAACATATGTTCAAGCAGATAGCCTGCCCCCCGTTTGCCGCCACTGGTGGGGGAGAGCAATGACAACCTCTCGGCGTATGGTCAATGCCTCCCCCCAATACCCCTTTAACGGGAACCCTGGTATCGCTGCCGCACTGGGGGCGTGGAGTCACCGCCCCACGCCCCCCCCCATTTAGGAAGATGACTAAAGGATTCCGCCCAAGGCCTGCAAACCGCCAAAGTTGTGACGAATTGCTACGGGAAAGGCGAAACCTGCCAATGCAGGGAAATTCCTTTCCGGCCCTTCAACAGCGGCCTTGACATAGCAGCGCCTGCGTACCTGTGGAGAAGAGGTTAACCTGCAAAATAAGCATTAATTGAGGGAGTGGAGGGTGGGAGAAGCTCTGGAGCCCGACTGCCGTTTCCCAGGTAAGCTACACCTTCTATTGTGTGGGCTAGGTGGTCCCTCCCCTTACCTGGCCAATCCCCTGGCAACACCTCCCCCAGGTGGGATTGGGTGCTTAGCTGGGGTAGGCGGAGACCCCAAATATCCCTCCTGGCGCAGCCAGTCCGAACTACCACGTGCCGCTTAGGAGCTCAAGGGGCTGTGCGCGTCCACGCAAACGCCGCCCCCCAATTTGATGTGGGGAGCGATCATCCCTGGAATAGCTGCGCAGAGGGGCTGGGGCAACCCGTCAAGATGGGCAGGGTACAGATAATAAAATTGTTGTTGTCACAAGGGAAGTGGCTCTGTGCAAGGGGTAGGCTTCCCTCTCTCAACTCGCTGGTAGTTTGCAAGACAAAGGCCAGAGCTGAGAATTGCGTTATGTGAGGTAGAAGCTAGAAGCTGCAGGCTGGACAGCAGGGAGACAGAGCCATGCCTGGTTTCTGTTGGAATCGAAGGCTAAGGGGCAAGCAAGTACCTCTTGGATGTTAAGGCTGTGAACTCTTCCTTTGCAGGCTCAGCTTGGACGTATGTGTAAATAAACCATATATACTAAAAGATCACAGTCTCCGCTGTCCTGCAGGAAACACAATGTAAGAGCCCTGAACCCCCCCCTAGAACCTCACACTGCTTGGAGGTTAGGGTGATGTGCAACAGGATGAAGAGTGGTATAGAAATGTAATAACAACAACAACAACAACAACAACTCAATGAGGCTGCCTTTAAAGGAAACCCAGAAACTTGAGCCGCTGCAGAATACGGCTGGCCGTGTGTTCACTGAAGCCGGATGGCTGGTACATATCACATATCTGCACCAGTTGGGGTGGTTCATTTCCCAGTCCACATTCAAAGTGCTAGTTTTGGTCTTTAAAGCCCTAGCTGGTTTGGGGGGGGGGTCGGTCAGGTTATGAACCTACTCATGCTTTAAAATCAGGGAAACTGGCAGACATCGGGGGGGGGGACTTCCTCAGCGGTGGGTGGCCAAGAGATGGTCACTTGGCCCCTTCCATTGTAGTATTCAAGGGGGCTTTCTTAAAAATCACTTGTTTCAAAAGGCTTTTAATTGATGGGCACAATTATTTTATTGCTGTTGCTTTGGAAATGGTACCAAAGGGACCAAATTATATTTTAAGGCTTACGGCATATGCTATGATATTGACTAAAACAAAATCCACATCTTTCACGAAGCCTTTGGGCTGAACCCTTAACACAGAATAAGTCCATGCAACTGCATTCATCCCTTGAGGTCTTGGGCAGTGTATTTATTGATTAACGTGTGTGTTTATGAAATTCTAAATGCACTTTGTTGCTGCTGTAAAAACAATGTGGTATGTTAATCCTAAATTGTGCTTTCTGCTCTCTGCCAGTCAAGTGAATTTCCCCACAATGTTATAAAAACAATTCTTTTACCAAAGCGCCCTCTACTGGAAAGGGGTAGATACTGCAGAACCTGATGTTTGTTTTGGCTCTACAAAGCAAATGGGTCTTTCCACGTTAGAAACCTGCTTTAAGGTATAAGGCAGTCTCTTTTAACTCTTCATGAAGGCGCTAAGAGATGCCATCAGGGGATTGGGGGTGAGGCGCCATCAACAAATGACACCCAGCTCTATCTCTCTGTTCCTTATGAACCAGGAGAGGCAGGTCCGGTGTTGCCTGGAGGTGGCAATGCGCTGAATCTGGAAAAGACAGAGGTGAAGAAGAAGAGTTTGGATTTGATATCCCGCTTTATCACTACCCGAAGGAGTCTCAAAGCGGCTAACATTCTCCTGTGAAGTGTGACTAGCCCAAGGTCACCCAGCAGCTGCATGTGGAGGAGCGGAGACGCGAACCCGGTTCCCCAGATTACGAGTCTACCGCTCTTAACCACTGCACCACACTGGCTCTCCAGTGTGGTGTACTGGTTAAGAGTGGTAAACTCGTAATCTGGGGAACCGGGTTCACATCTGGCTCTCCAAGTGCTGTGCCTTGTGGGATCTCAGATAAGGAAACTGGAGAAATGACCTGTTTTGGATGAGATTGCATCCCGCTTGAAAGAACAGGTATGTAACTTGGGGGCGTTCAAGTGATCCAGCTTCAGCTCTGGAGGCGCAAGTGGCTTCAGTGGACATGAGGTCCTCTTTCTAGCTACAGCTGGTTTGTCAAAGAAATCCTGCTCTGGCTAACTTTCAGGCAGGACTGTTGCAATGTACTGGGTGTGTGTGGTGGCCCCCAAACCTGCATTGGTTACTAATTTGCTCCCAATTCAAGGGACTTACCGTATATTGACAATGGAAACTGCTTGGGTCCCAGATATATGAAGGAGTGTCTCCTTTTGTATCAACCTACCCAAGTGCGGGTGGCACTGCGGGTTAAACCACAGAGCCTAGGGCTTGCCGATCAGAAGGCCGTGATGGGGTGAGCTCCCGTTGCTCGGTCCCAGCTCCTGCCAACCTAGCAGTTCGAAAGCACGTCAAAGTGCAAGTAGATAAATAGGTACCACTCCGGCGGGAAGGTAAACGGCGTTTCCATGCGCTGCTCTGGTTCGCCAGAAGCGGCTTAGTCATGCTGGCCACATGACCCGGAAGCTGTACGCCGGCTCCCTCGGCCAGTAACGCGAGATGAGCGCCGCAACCCCAGAGTCGGACATGACTGGACCTAATGGTCAGGGGTCCCTTTACCTTTACCTAAGTTTATCCAAGTTTTTGGATTGGCAAGAATCTCTCCTTAAGACAGCACCACTGGCAGAAGTTCATGTGAGAGAGCCCGTGTGGTGTAGTGGTTAAGAGTGGTAGACTCGTAATCTGGGGAACCGGGTTCGCGTCTCCGCTCCTCCACATGCAGCTGCTGGGTGACCTTGGGCTAGTCACACTTCTCTGAAGTCTCTCAGCCCCACTCACCTCACAGAGTGTTTGTTGTGGGGGAGGAAGGGAAAGGAGAATGTTAGCCGCTTTGAGACTCCTTTGGGTAGTGAAAAGCGGGATATCAAATCCAAATAAAAAATGTGCCAGCAAACATGAGAGGGCCATCTCCAGGGCAGCCCCCCAGGGTCATGGAATGCCTTCCCCTCCAAGGTGTATCTTCCACCAATATGATACGCTTTCTGTTGTCAAGCGAAGTAATACCACTTTGCTTAGGCCTTTAGGGAGTGGAAGTACTCAGTTTCTCCTGCAGAATGCTATTAAATTCTGTATTCATTGCAGGTGTTAACTACAGTGGCACCTTGGTTTTCGAACGCCTCCGTAGTCAAACGTTTCGGAACTCGAACGCCGAAAACCCTGAAGTAAATGCCTTGGTTTTCGAACGCACCTCGGAAGTTGAACAGGAAAGGCAGTTTCCGTTTTGACTTTTCCATATTGAGGCTTCCGCTATCGGTTTTCGAACGTTTTGAAACTTGAACAGACTTCCGGGACGGATTACGTTCGAAAACCGAGGTACTACTGTATTGCTTTTATGTTTTATAATATTGTGTATTTTAATTTTATACTAATGTACATCCCTCGCCCTGGGACCATTTGGAGAAATGCAGTCTACAAATGTAATTAAGTGCGTTACAGAGCATGCTTCCTTTTTACTCACCAGCAAATTTACGAGTCTCTACTGTCCAGCTTTGCGATGAAGTCAAGAACTTACCGGGTAATATGTGACGCTGTTTCAAGAACTTTAAGCAGGAATGGTGGGATATCCTTTATTATCTCTGACCCTTGTCAGTGTTGGTGGGGGCTAATAGGAATCTATAGACCAATATAAAACTCCCAACAGCTACTCTTTACATTGGGGGGGGGGAAGGGAAGATCCCATTCAAACCCATGGAAACTTTTCTTCAAATGCAAACAGCAGGTACAGGGTCTGCAATCCAGATCAGAAGCCCCACTGTAAACACCATGACCTGAGCCAGGGTCATGGTCTGCATCAGGACCTTCACAGCTGCAATTCATCTTTTTTACGCATCTAGAACATTAAAAGTGCTTCATTTGGGTATACAGTGTTTATTATCTGCACTCCCCCACCACCTCAAGAAATGCCCTTTGTGTAGCTGTTAAGTGCTTTTCTGCCTCTTCACTGGCAGCCTTCTGGCATGCTTTTAAGAACTAGACTTTTCGTGGCGCTGTGGTCTAATCCACAGAGCCTAGGGCTTGCCGATCAGAAGGTTGCTGGTTCGAATCCCCGCGACAGCGTGAGCTCCCGCCCCAGCTCCTGCCAACCTAGCAGTTCAAAAGCACGACAGTGCAAGTAGATAAATAGGCACTGCTCCGGCGGGAAGGTAAAAGGCATTTCCGTGCGCTCTGGTTTCCGTCATGGTGTCCCATTTCGCCAGAAGCGGTTTAGTCATGCTGGCCACATGACCCGGAAAGCTGTCTGTGGACAAACGTCGGCTCCCTCAGCCTGAAAGCGAGATGAGTGCCACAACCCCATAGTCACCTTTGACTGGACCTTACCTTCCAGGGGTCCTTTACCTGTACTTTTAACAAATTTTCTTACTATTTCGCACAGTGTTCTTATTTGGAACTGTTCAGGTAGCAGCCCTCATGGAGAAGAGCCTCGGATATTCTGTAAAGTTGTTGCGTAAATGTGTAGGGGTCTGTGATAAAACACAAATAAGATTTCCAGAAGGTGGCTGGGGGGTGCCTTATGTCCCCAGGACAGTATTTGAGCATCTCAATAGCAACACCCACACTCTGGAGAGTCCTGCTACAAATGGAGCCAGTCCTTTAAACTCCCCTCCATCTGTTTCAGCATCCAGCCAAGCTGTTTCTATTTACGAAAGTGTTTGCTAATTGCTGATATTGTAACGCTGCTGTTAAAACCTGCATTGAAGTCGAGTTAGATTTGATGGCTTTAACTTCTAATGATTGATGGCTTGCTTTAAACATTTTAGCTGCTTTACAACTGGGCGAGTTTCAGATGCTCTGAGTAGTTAGAAAAGCAAAGAACGAGTCATTTAAAAAAATAAATTATTGATATCCTTATCACAATCAACCAACGTGGAGGCAAAACTTAAAAACCATATTTTCAGCGTACGTGGGAGTGGCAAATGAAGTTTGATCCTTGCAAACCAAACAATCTAAATAGTCACTTCAATTACATTTTGACACTTATGCAAATATGCATCTGTTAAATGCACAAATAATATTTATTAGAAAAAAAAATTATACAGGCATGTAAAAAAAAAATCTGAAAACAAGTGAAACTACATTAGATGTTTATACAATTTCAAGTTTTTTTTTTATTACTATTTTAAACTCCAGTTTCTATATATATGTAGTAAAATTCCCAAAGCGGAACAACATGAAATGTGAAACACATTATATGACTATACCATATATACACATTCTCACAGAGAAAACATCTCATTCTTCTATATACTGTAGATATTGTGTACAGAACTCAAGCCATGCTTCAGTTAAATTCATTAAAATTTGAAAGGCCTACTAGCATGAATAAAGGACATGATCTGATCGAAAATCTTCTCTTTTTCTTTTGAGGCCAATTGACAAATTTAGGGAGTATGACAAATCAGTTTCGAAAGTGGCCAGAGAGGCATCACTTCTCATTATGTGAATTTGTTTCCTTTGCCCCTAATGTCATCTCTGGTCAAAAAGATGCACAGGATTGAGAAACAACACCTCAAATCTATAAAACCTGCTTACAGAGGCACGCTTGAGATAAGTCTTCATATCCTGAGAAGGAATCCTTCTTTAAAAGTGCCTTAAGCTTTGCAGAGACTAGTGAACAAAGAAGCAAAACAAATGTGTGTGGTTTTTTTTAAAAAAGTTCGTTTCATCCAAGTTTCCAGTGAAAATTGTTTGGAGAACATTTGGCATAACTAAAAAGAGACTTGGTAGTCTCGGGAATTCACATCCTACAAGACCGCTTGCAAGAGAACACTTCTATTTGCATAGATGAACATTTCCCCCCCCCTCCCCGATTTAAATCTATTGTCTTTTCTTCTTGTGGGATTTAAGGCAATGCTCAATAGCTTATTGTTTCTACTGCCACGCAAAGTACTTCAGGCTACATTGAACAAAAATGTCTTCGCGACATCTCAACAAGAGTTTATGTTTTCCGCCAGCCTCCAAGGAGGGAGATTCATGGCTTTTCCCATTTGAAGAAGGTTATTTCAGATGGCACTGCTGCATTGTCCTGTATGGTATATATATATAAAAAAGCCGTCCTCCAGGAACTTCATGAGCAGCCTTCGGTTCTCCCGGCACACTTCAGTAGACTGCGGACTTCTGCTATGCCGCTCGTGACCGCAGGAGGAAGGCTCTTTGCATTTACTGCTTCCCAAGATTGGATGGCCTCCAGGACTTTAGGTGGATTGCTAGGACCCAACTCGCAAAGCGCATATGCCGCTGCCAACTGGACACCCCAGGCCACATCTGCAAAGATGGGAAAGAGAACCGTCAATAATGCCCTAGACCAAAAGCCATTCAGGGTTGTGAAAGCAGCACAAGTCAGCTCAGTGGAATCGCAGCACTTTCTTCTGGCAACCTGGTCTCTTAAGTACTTGCATTTCCCAGGTCAAACTCGCTTTTCAATTTCCCATCACGCAGAAGCTGGGCTTCACTGCCTCTAGAGAGATTACCGTATTTTTCGCTCCATAAGACACACTTTTTTCCTCCTAAAAAGTAAGGGGAAATATCTGTGCATATTATGGTGCGAATGGTGGTCCAGGGGCCAAAAGCAGATCATGCTTTTTTTTTTTTTACAAAGAGAAAAGGGGGTGTTGAAAGGACCCGCTCAGCAGCTGATCAGCAAGAGATCGGGAGAGAGATAAGAGTCCCCGGCTCCCTTTCAGCCCCGCCCCCTTGCCCAGGCCTCCATTGTTGAATGTGCTGCAGAGGGAGGTTGTTTGTTTCCCCAGCGACATGTGACTGGCTGATTAGATTATCTGTCTGGAAACTGTAGAAAAGGCTCCCTTTCCTTAAGAAGCTGCAGAAATGTGAGTTGAACCCCATAAAAACGGGGCTTTTCCTCTTTGCTTTTCCCCCTTTGCAAAAAAGCTGCACAAATCTGAGCTGATCCTCAAAAAACAGGGCTTTTCCCTTTGCAAAAAGCTGCAAAACTTCGAGCTGGTCCTCAAAAAAATAGGGCTTTTCCCTTTGCAAAAAAGCTGAACAAATTTGAGCTGATCCTAAAAAAAAAACAGGGCTTTTAAAGGAGAAAAACCAGAAAGTTTTTTTGTTTTGTTTCCTCCTCTAAAAACGAGGTGCACCCTATGGTCCAGTGCACCCTATGGAGCAAAAAACACGGTATTTTTTATATTGGAAGCAATATAGAAATGGTCTAAATAAGCCAGCAGAACATCCACTAATGTTCCTGGGCATCTCCTTAAAGGTAAAGGTACCCCTGACTGTTAGGTCCAGTTGCGGACGACTCTGGGGTTGCGTGCTCATCTCGCTCTATAGGCCGAGGGAGCCGGCATTTGTCCGCAGACAGCTTCCGGTCATGTGGCCAGCATGACTAAGCCGCTTCTGGCGAACCAGAGCAGCGCACAGAAACACCGTTTACCTTCCCGCTGGAGCGGTACCTATTTATCTACTTGCACTTTGACGTGCTTTTGAACTGCTAGGTTGGCAGGAGCTGGGACAAGCAACGGGAGCTCACCCCATCACGGGGATTCAAACCGCCGACCTTCTGATCAGCAAGCCCTAGGCTCTGTGGTTTAGACCACAGCGCCACCTGCGTCCCGGGTGTCTCCTTAGCACAGGGCAATAGCTGTCAGATGCTTCACTGCATTACAGTGCAGGGCAGAACAGTTGTTACCTTTCTCTTTGGCATGCTGGAGAAAGACCCCAATAACGGAACTGATGTTTTCGACAGCAGAAAAAAATCCTTCTCTCAGTCCTATTTGGCCTAGACGACCTGTGAAGAATCAACAGAAAGGGGTGATTGTTATGTAAAGTACTTCAGATTGTGAGGGGCTGGGGGGCACTGACATAACTCCATACAAAAAAAAGAACGAGAATGAAGCTAGGCTAGAAACTCTCTTCTGCCCCACCATCGGACATCGAGCTGCTGCATGGAGGAGAGGAGCTTAAAGTGACTGTCTTCATCCTGCTGAAGGAAGCGAAGATCTCCTGGCACTTTATAAGCAAGGAACTTGCATAATGCAGGGGAATGGGCAAGGGTCAGATCCTGGACATATTATTTAGTTCCGGAAGCAAGTGTGAGAGAGTCGTGCACGGCACAGCTAAGAAGGCACCAGCAAAGACAGCCAAATCCACGTCTATTAATCAGTCCTTCTGCCCTCTGACTTGAGAAGCATGTTGCCATTCAGCCAGAGATAAAATTGATACAGGATGCTGCAGAGATCATTAATAATAATAATAATAATAATAATAATAATAATAATAATAATAATTTATTTATACCCTGCCCATCTGGCTGGGTTTCCCCAGCCACTCTGGGCGGCTCCCAACAGAATATTAAAAACACGATAAAACATCAAACATTAAAAACTTCCCTAAACAGGGCTGCCTTCAGATGTCTTCTAAAAGTCAGGTAGTTGTTTATTTCCTTGACATCTGGTGGGAGGGCGTTCCACAGGGTGGGCGCCACTACCGAGAAGGCCCTCTGCCTGGTTCCCTGTAACCTCACTTCTCACAGGAGGGAACCGCCAGAAGGCCCTCGGAGCTGGACCTCAGTGTCCGGGCTGAGCGATGGGGGTGGAGACGCTCCTTCAGGTATACTAGGCTGAGGCCGTTTAGGGTCAGCTTTAAAGATGAGCACCAAAACTTTGAATTGTGCTCAGAAACATAGGTAAAGGTAAAGGTAAAGGGACCCCTGACCATCAGGTCCAGTCGTGTCCGACTCTGGGGTTGCGGTGCTCATCTCGCTCTATAGGCCGAGGGAGCCGGCGTTTGTCCGCAGACAGCTTCCGGGTCATGTGGCCAGCATGACAAAGCCGCTTCTGGCGAACCAGAGCAGCGCACGGAAACGCCGTTTACCTTCCCGCTGGAGCGGTACCTATTTATCTACTTGCACTTTGACGTGCTTTCGAACTGCTAGGTGGGCAGGAGCTGGGACCGAGCAACGGGAGCTCACCCCGTGGCAGGGATTCAAACCGCCGACCTTCTGATCAGCAAGCCCTAGACTCTGTGGTTTAACCCACAGCACCACCTGGGTCCCGGCTCAGAAACATATTGGGAGCCAATGTAGGTCTTTCAGGACCAGTGTTATGTGGTCTCGGCGGCCACTCAGTCACCAGTCTAGCTGCCGCATTCTGGATTAATTGTAGTTTACGGGTTAAAGGTACCGTACTTTTCCATGTATAAGATGAGGTTTTTTCCTGCTAAAACAATGTCCTGAATTGGGGCTCGTCTTATACACGGTTAGCACATTGTTGGGACGGGGGACTGATTGCTGCTGCGAGCATGGTCTTGTCAGCGGCGATTGGTGGCTGCGGCAAGGGCTGCTGCTGATAAGGCTGCTGCTGTGGTAACTGTGTGTGTGATTGGGGGGCTGCTGTTGGCGAGCGGGATAAGTTGTCTCAGCGACACGTGCGATAGCTCATCAACTCTGGGCAATCCTCCCCCCAAAAAAGCTCAACAACTCTGTGCAATCTCTCCCCATTTTCTTAATTTTGAGTCCCCCAAAATAGGAGGCGTGTTATACACAGGAAAAAATACGGTATATGCAACTACGTGGCCTGTAGTCTTCTTTTTTGGGTGGGATGTGGGGAGAGATCCCAGCAACCCTCTCCTATTAGTTCTTAAGAGACTGCATCCAGAATGTAAAAGCCATCACCACTGCAAGTTACTGGCTCCTTTTATTCATGCACACAGATGTGGACTAGGTGGGGATATCAATGTCCCCAGGAGACAAATGGAACATGTATTCCTACAAGCCTGGTAGCCACAGAGAAAGTGCTGCAGGAGTGCATACTCACCAATCAGTCTGAGCACCGTTGCTACAATTATATCAGAAGGCGAAGATACGTTGCCATTGCCTTTTCTGTTCTTTATCCACTTATCCATGATAGGCCAGAGTTCTTTGCTGTGGAACGAAGCGGACAATGAGTACATTATGTGCTGAATGCCTCCCTTTTTGCCTTTTGAAACCAGCTCGACCTGCCAGACCTACACCACACTCCTTTGGAATGAAAAACCTCCAAATGTTTTTGATTTGAGAAAACATATATTCCCCCCCCATTTTTTTTATTAATTTTAACAAAACACAAACAAAACACTACACAAATACTACATACAATAAAAAACAATATAACCCACTACCAAACAAAAATACTTATTTAAACCTATCTATTCTTCTATATAACATTGTAAGTTGACTTCCTCAACATCCTCTCCGGCTGCTTTCCTTGTAAATCCTCTTTAGTAATTTCCTTACCTTTTTCTATTCTTATATTAAAATTCTAATCATCTTATCTTTATTTTAATAACCTTATCATTACTTCCTCTATTACTACACCTTATCTAACTTCTATATCTGTAGCCTAGCTATTTCCACCTGCCTGTTTTAAATAGTAATTTTAGCATATTTCTTCAAATATACTTTAAATTTAGTCCAATCTTTCTCCACTGCATCGTCCCTCTGGTCTCGGAGTTTCCCAGTCAGTTCAGCGAGTTCCATATAGTCTATCATTTTCATCTGCCATTCTTCAATCGTTGGTATTTTTTCTGTCTTCCAATTTTTTGCCAGTAGAATTCTAGCTGCTGTTGTGGCGTACATAAAGACTGTTCTATCTTCTCTTGGGATTTCATGGTTTACAATACCCAGTAAAAAGGCTTCTGGTTTTTTACTAAATGTGTTTTTCAACACTTTTTTCAATTCATTATAAATCTTCTCCCAGAAGTCTTTTACTTTCAGGCATGAGAAAACATATTAAGTTGCAGTAACAGCAGAACAACAAGGTTGGCTTAGCAACAGCCACTCCCCGCAAGCATATTAAGAGGAAACAGCCTAGGGAGAACCTCTCCTGTCAACCTCTCCTAGACAATGACAGTTCTCTTTCTCAAGCTCTGGGAGGAAGACCTTTCATTGCCTACAGACAGCCACCCAATCTTAAACAACTCCTCACCCACAATAATACAACAACAGACTTAACATGGACACTGGTACCAGAGCCTGCAATAAACCCAGATGCCAACTTTGCTGCCACATACACCTGGACAACACCATTACTGGCCCCAACAACATCAAACATACCATCTCAGGACTATTTAATTGCTCATCTTCTAACATTGTGTATGCCATCAAATGCCAACAGTGCCCTTCAGCTCTCTATTGGACAAACAGGCCAAACCCTACGCCAAAGGATAAATGGACATAAATCTGATATCAGGAATCACAAGACAGAGAAACCAGTAGGAGAACACTTCAGTCTCCCAGGACATTCTATACAAGATCTCAAAGTAGCTGTCTTACTACAAAGGAATTTCAGACTGGAAAGAGAAGTTGCTGAATTGCAACTATTACCAAACTTAAAACCATGGAGAGACCTGGTCTGAACAAAGACATTGGATTCTTATCTCATTATACATGACAAAGCTATCTTTAGCCATCTCACCCCTTGCTTTTTCCTGTAAGACCAATTGCAGTCGTTAACAGTCGTCAACAGGTTTTCCACACCTATCAGCCATCACCCATTCCCACCACCCTTCTGAGTAATACCCCTCCTCACTCTCTCACTATATATAAGGGTCTGGTGACTTCTGTTTCAGTGTATCTGAAGAAGTGTGCATGCACACGAAAGCTCATACCAAGAACAAACTTAGTTGGTCTCTAAGGTGCTACTGGAAGGAATTTTTTTATTTTTTATTTTGTTTTGACTATGGCAGACCAACACGGTTACCTACCTGTAATAGGGAGAATGGCTGAGCCACGCGGTACACCTTTATTTTAATTATTAAGTACAATAAACAACAAAGACTCGTAATACCTTATAATATGATCGTGGGTCCAACGCCACTTTTGATGTGAGCACAACAGATCAACAGCAAACACATATTCCCATGTGCTCTCTTTCAGGTCTTCTCCAAATTGCTCACTGAGCTGAAATTCCATCTGTGGACACAACTGTATCGCCAAAAGCAGGCTAGAGACCATCATGCCAACGTCTGCTGGTGCATTCTGGAAAAATGAATGAATGCTGATTTTGTTCTCAAACACTCTACCCACAAGACTTTATAGAGATGGCTAAAGATTAGTGAGACCACTGGTCACAAAATGGTAGTGCAGACGAACTGACAATCCCAAAATGAAGCAGAATTGGGTATAACAAGCTGGCTATCACTGACATCACATTCAACTGCTATCAAATCCATCTTTGCCTTTGGAAATTACTAAATTCTTTGCCGCTGCATTTTTCTTGTGACAAGGAGTTCCACGGCTCTGATTTCCTCTCATCCACAGGCTCTAAGTGGAGAATATGTTGTCTTTTATATTTCCCCCTTCCTACTACTCCACATGCCTATAAAAGTATTTTTTTATCCATCTCACGGTGAAAATGGCAATATTGTAAGCAGTGGTTTCCCCAGTGGTTTTCTTTGGCTCACATTTGATTCAGCGGCATGTGAAACTGCCCCCACCGCCACCCCAAAATCAAACCCACTTTCTTCAATGTGATGCCCAGCTCTTCAGAAAGCGGCGTTTGATTAACAGATAACACAATAAATATGCACACTGGCCCTTTCTTATGCCTCTGTGAATAGTGAGATTCTGCTCTTCTATAATCAACAACCAACTCTCTTCTGGCCAAATGCAAAAAAAAGGGATCCTGTCAAATGCTCATACCTCTTCCCAATTCAGGTAAGTTCTCAGACATTTCAGCACCTCCCCTCTTGCACGCTGTCTGGCAACCAACTGGATAGCTTTGCTGATCACACCTTCCGAGGAAAAGATCTCACCCCACATGTTTGCAATAAACAAAGTTAGTATGGCTGCTTTGGGGAAATCTGGCAGGGAGAAAGAAATTAAAATAAGAAAGGGAAACCCTTTAGGTAACAGAAGTGCTCCTGGTTACTTCCAAGCAAACATTCCCTCCTCTTGGGATACTATAAGCAGCGAGGGGCTAAAGCACTTACCTGTCCCCCTTTCCATGTCCCTTTTCCAGTTTACGCTCAATACTCTCTCTCTCGACCACTGGGCATGCTCACTATATTAATCACGCCGCCATACCAGCTAAATGTGTCTCCTGCACATACTTACAAAATTATCTGTTTAGATCTAAGGAGCTTCGGCTCTCCTCAAGCAGCCATACCCTAAAGGTAGCACCAAGGATTTAGGCTGCAATCCTAACCCCTGGGTGGCAGTGGTGGAACTTGTTTCTTATTCTATTCTATTTATAAAAACAGTTATTAGATACTGCTGTATGATATTGTCACGACACTCTTGTCTTAGTTGTTGGGATGTGTGTATATATATATATATATATATATATATATATATATATATATATACACACACACCGGTATATATGTGTGTGTGTGTGTATCAGCAGTTTACAATGATATAAAAACATAAAACCAAAATACAGCATCATAGGACGTTAAAAACAAGTTAAAGGCAAAAAGAAATGAAAAGCAAACATCCAAAAACTTTATTGCCTGCCTAGGCAGCTGGTGGTGCTAGGGTAGAATAGGCAGCCAGGAAGGGGGAGGGGGAACGCTCCCAGGTTGGCATAGTTAAGAGATCCTGATAGAGCCCATTGAGATCACCATGGCTGTGCTGACTTAGGATCCAGTGGGTTCAGTGGTTGGGCCACTATCCCCAGGGCAGTTTACAAAGTTGTTTTAAAACAACAACCACAAATACGTAAAACCACAAATCATTTTGTTTCCCCTGCATTTGGGTAGCCTGGTGCCTGGATGCTTATATTCCGATTCAGGTTTTCAATATGCTTGTTTATTTTTGTTCTGGCTTTTGTTCTGAATATTTTTGGGACTTTTGTAGCGGGGAGCAATATATATATATTTAACAAATCCAACCTAACCTCAATGCAGTGGAGGAGGAGATCAAGCCTTTGCACTAGGGAGGGAGCCCCAGGTGTGAATAAGGCCCTCTGCATTAGTTCTTTATCCTGCAGGCGCCCAGTCCACGCAATTATTCCCCATTTAGTTTCTTAATGGAGGGCAGGAAATCACACAGACCAGGCCCATTGCCCCAGCTCACCATTTGCGTGGAGGGTGTGGATGGCAGTGGAGGCTGTGTCACAGAGGGGAGGGAATTGCACCACTACTTCTCCATAAGACTGCAGCATTGCTCTGATGGAAATGTATGAACCAGGCCCATGGATTGTTTAATCAGCCAACAACCCTGGTAAACGCACCTTTGCCGAAACAGCGAGTATACATTATTTCGTTTATGAACTGCTTCCCATGAAACATCCAAAAGCGATTAACATATCTGAGAAGGATTCAGCTGGAACACAATGCACAAGATGCTTTCCACCGTAAAAAAAAAAGACACAAGACAGATCATACCTTCCTTCAAAAGACTGTAGCAAAACAGGCGTGCTTTTTCAAGGTCTCCCAGCTGCCGGCATATTCCAACATACACCCTGCAGAGGGCCTGAATGTGATTGTGGCCCAAGGTCATCTTCTGTTTCTTCAGTTTCTTCAGAATAGTCGGTAATGCTGTCTCGGCTAAGTGCTGTAACATGCAAAATGGTATTTTCCATTGAGGATATTTCAACGTGCATAATATACCCTATTATCGGAAAATAATATACTTCTGTCCTTGAACAGAAATGCTGGTGATCTTCAGAGCTAATTCTTTATCAGATACAGGCGATAAATTAGGGAAGAACAGATCTGTCCAAGCAAGCACAAGGACAAACATGCTTTAAAACCACTGGAAAAGTGCTCTTGTGGCAGTTTGCAGCTGAAACTGGTAAGCTGCAAAGCTTAAAAACACAGAAAACCAGCAACTAAACACCACAGTAGTAGGAGCAAAGGACTAAATGCATGGCAGGCACAAGAAGTAACAGTGGAATGAATGTTCTTTTAATGAGCCATCTGAAACGTTATATGGAAGAAGACCAATTGGCCTCTCTGAGAAGGCCATTCCACATGCAGGCCAATGTAGGTCAAGTTCTGATGCAACCTCTGCCAGTGATGTGTGTAAAGGAATCTATGGGGAGGTGTCATAAGCCGAGCACAAGCAATGCGTGCAGAAGGTCCAAGATCCAATCCCTATCACCTCCAGTGAAAAAGGATCTCTGCCGGATTCTGAGATAACTTCTCATTTGTGCACAACTGCCGCACTGTCTCCTTAAAAAGTTTGGAAGACCTGGAATCCATGCAGGGCATTTTTGAAGGTCTTAATTAATACCAATATAAGGTAGAAGATATGCTAGGGCCTAAGTTGGGAGCCAGCACAGCTGAACAGTGGCTGGGTGGGTACGTTCCTTGCTTCTTATCCCATCCAGACACCCGGACACAAATGAGAAACACTCTCAGAAATTAAAAATTCTGAAAACAGGTTGACAGCATAATTTTGCAGTGGACCTTGTGCTGAATTTCCCCCCTCAAATCTTCCCATGGTTTTTTTTTGGGGGGGGGGTAAAAACACTCTTGGATGGAGAGACCTCAAGTTCCCTCATCCTAAAATATGTAGTAACAGGGAATCTTACAACCTGGGGGAGCTTCCAATGAGATTAATTTCAGGTCTGATCCTAAGCAACTGGGGAAAGCGTGTTGGCATCTACAGCTGTTTAGAGAAACACCAAATGAGTACTGCTAGAAAATGCGTTGCCAAACTTTGTTGTCGGTTAACTCTTCTTTGGCTTTGCATTTATGTACTGAAGCCTGGATCGGGGTTTTCTTTTCTTTTCTTGACTTTTTTTGGGGTAATAACAGATTTATTCTGTGTTTGGTAAATGGTTGACTTTTGAATTTACTGACATGCTCTGTACTCCACACATTTGTATTTTGATGTTTTGAATGTTTGCTGCAAGCCGCTTTGGCCGCAGCTGATTGTGGAAAAGCAGCATATATGTAAACTCAAACAAACAAACAAACAAACCGGAACTTGGGAAGGTGATCACTCCAGAGGCATGCTGCCACTTAAAAACTGGCCATCACGATCTGGCTCTTAGCCAGTGAAGTGCAACCCAAAGCGCTCAACAACTCTACCAAATGAATAAACTATCAGACAAGTTGAAGTGTTTCAGAAATGCCTCCATACAATTTTAGAGCCCAAGCGTTCATCTAAGGCAGGGATAGATTCACCTGAACCAGGCTTACACAACATGTGACCCACAGCCCTCCTCTTTGTGCAGTCCAAGGCACCCATGTTCCTGGGTGTGTGGAGTGGGGGGGGTGTCAAAATATTTACAGATTTGATGACCAAGTTAAGATGGTTTCCCTACTCCCGCCGCAAGTTCCGGCTTATTACAGACATCCAGATAGAACTTGGATGTGCGAACTGTTTGATGCATTTAGATCACAGTGCAATCTGCTTTCAGAAGCCTTTGTAAACCAAGACATAGTCTTAAACCTGTGAAACACAAAACTAAAGGACAGGACTCACTTGGGGTGGGGGGGTCTGTGGGCCACGTGGAGTGGGGCGAAAAGATGTGGTCTTAAAACACACACTTCTTTATTGCGATCCAAAGTCCATATTGACTGAATGCCCCTCTCTGGTGCACATCGGATTTCTGGGGGTGACTGCACCCCCATCACCCCAGCAGATGTTGCTTTATTTTTATGGTGTTTAAGAGGGGGTAACAGTTCCTCTGCTCTGTTCTCATATACAACAGGCTCAATGGAGACAACTGTGAGCAAAGTCCATGTGCACTTGCTCACCTGTGGAAGAGACAAGCTGGGATGGGTGGCGGTGGCAGCAGCTAAGTTTGCAGAGAGTTCAAAAAGTTTGAGAAACACTGGGGTAAACACAACATCAAAAATTCCCATGGATATTAGCTGTAAGGGACTGCAAAACCACCTTTTGGTCAAAAGTGTATGTCTGTTTGTGCGGGTGTGTATTAAGCCATGCAAATCCAGTTTCACGCCTTTAACAAAAACCAAGATATGAGTCAACACCCGCAATCAGCCACAGCAAACGTAATTATATGTCCACGTATGAACTGCAAGAGGCGACATGATCGCTTGGCAGAGAGGTGCATTCAAATGGTCTCCTCTACGGCTTCTACCATCTTAACTACTATTCCAGAAGGTTTCACGCTCACTGTTTGGTTGTATGAGCGAAACCAGTTTACTGGTATTTTTCTAAAACAACAACAACAAGAAGAAGAAGTATAACTGACCTTCTTAGCAACGCCAAGTTCATAAACGGCTTCTTTCTCTTCATCTCTCATGGCTGGGAGCTTCGAGGTATTGCCCACCAAAACATGACTACGGATAACAGGTAACAGGTCAAAACAGGCTTTGGAAACTTTCTCCAATGCTACCATCACAATGTTGCTATCGGAGTCATCGGTTTTCTTCGCAGCCACAAGCAACTGCGAATCGGCGTCACCAGTTAAGTGAGTAGCGCCCTCGCTACTCAGATTGATAGTTTCCTCAGCAGGGCACTGTATGCCAGCATCTGGGACTCTAGCTGAAGGCTCTTCCTTGCAGAAGTTTGGTTTTGGCGACTTGCTATCTAGCCTTAGCCTTTTGGCATTCTTTGGCACAGTCACAGGTACTAATGCCCTTTTCCCAGTGTAACACGCATTGGAAGACAGTTGCTCTGGGTCGGGCTTGAAACTGCTCCCTGTTTTAACAAAAGCAGTGGACACCGAAGCGATTGCTTTAAAGCCACTGATCTGATGGACCGGCTGTGGGGCGTTCTTGCCATCTAAAGAAGACGACCTACTCAGTTGAATGTTACCTTTCAGGATGTTGAGAGTTCTTGCTCGGGCAGATAGCTCTGGATACATGCTGTCCAAGATCTTCACTGAGTTTTCCTGGGGTACGGGTGGAGCAGTGCCGCCAACTGCCGATGGAGGAAGCCTGCCTGGCACGGGGAGGGCGTGCTTGGGAGTGGTGGCACAAAACTGAAGAGGCGAAGACAGAGCCCTCTGACGCATCGGCGCGCCAGAGGGAGAAGGAGTGGTAAACGTAGCGGGAGACTTGCATTTGGGGGTATCCAACAGCGGCGACCTTAGAGGAGGAACTGGAGTTTCACGTAAAGGAGAAGTCATTCCATCAAGTGGGGATGGCAAAGAAGACTGGCTAGATGATGACATCACCGGGGAGAGGGGCCTGACCGTTCTTGGAGGAGTAGGTATTAGAGGTGGGAGCAAGGGAGGCAATGGAGGGCCCATCTCTTGCCTAATTTTCGTAAGGGTTTTTGGAGAACCATACACTGTAGGCGTGGAAGTATCTGCATTGGCAAAAATGGTCTCAGTAAGCAGTGCTTGCCGACTTTTCCTCCTCCCCTTGCAGCTAGGTATTCTCTGGAGAGGCCTAAGACCTGCCTCTGCTGAAACATTTCTAGGGTCTGATGGTTCAAGTGCTTGTCCTGCTCCGTTATTTCCGTGAGATGCAAGAGCAGCGGGAGATTCCACTTTCTCAGACACTATTTTTTGTGGTTCAGAGCTAGAGCTGGAAGATTTGGAGGCAGGTGGTACAGAATGCCGGCTGGTTGGAGCAGGAAGAGTTTCCCCTTCGTCCTTCATATGGGTTTCCTTGTTGTGAGAGGTACTGGCATCCCCATCAACACAGACGGGTGTCATCTGGTTCTGCATCAGGCTGGAGCTGCATCCCGAAGGGCTAACACTCCTTTCTTCCTCAGCACTTGCTTTCCCTTTAAAGAAATCCAACTGGATTTCTGAGGTTTCTATACTAGTGCCACTGTATTCTGAGTGTGGTGCAACTATATCACTATTAAATTCTGCATCACTTGCAGGAGGCTTCCTGGAGAGAGATTTTCTGTCATGTGTTAGCCCTTGTCTCATCAATGAAGCGACTGCTGAAATGTCTTGTCCTGCTTGCCTCTCTTCCGACTTCTCTATTGATGTAAGAGATTCCAATTTTAAGGAGTTATTTTCATCGCTACACATCCATCTTGTTGCGTATGAATGTTCCCATATCCCTTCCATCACTTCAGCAACATGGGAGCCAGTGTCATGTACTGCAGCCGGTGTATATTTCGGGGGTGCCTCTTCTGTTACATGGGACAGCTCCTGCTCACCACCCACATCTGCTCTGGACGCTGCAAGCCTTGGTTGTGGTTTTGTGCAATCCACCTTCCTTAACGGATCCAAGGTAGATGATTTCATAACCATGATAGTACTTTCAGACACTGTCAGCTCATTCACCCCTTCAGATCTTGTGCCACTGCTCAATATTGCATCAGTTTCTTTAGCTGTCGCTTCACTCCAATTATGTTCTACCTCACAGTTTCTCGAAGGAATCCCTAACTTCTTATCGAGAGGAACAAGCAGCTTCTCATCACTTGGAACAGATTCGCTCACTACAAAAATGTCTACGGTATTAACACTGTTTAGGCTCGATGGCTCGGGAGTTTGTGCTTTAGTGAGCTCCCCACAACACATTAACTGGGATTCCCTGAGAGTTGGCTGTTCTCTGGCTTGTTCAATTTCCATTTCATGGAAACTGCAACAATCCATTGACTTATTTTTGTCTACCTCAGAATCAAGAACATTTGCCTCTTTACATGTCAAGTCTTCTCCAGAATTGTGATCCCTATGATCAGCATCTTTTTCTCTGCTTGGAGAGGAAGGGGTAATGTACCCTGGGACAGAACTTTGGCCATTTCTGCTAAAGAGCTCACAATTGATTTCAACATTGGACACAGTGACATTGGAGGGGTCTGCAATGGACTTAGAACCAACTGTCGTAGTGACAGAGGAAGTTGTTTCAATAAATGCATTCTCTGCTTCTAATTCATCTTGTCCAGACTGAGCAGGACCTCCATTTGTGTTCTGTTGTAATTCCACCCCATTTGTTACAGAGCACTTATAATCCGTTTCTGTCCCTTCCGCAGCATGCTTCATTTTATCAGATGAATTGCTTTCAGCATTCCAGATTGCCTTTTCTTGAGATGGTGCATCGTTTATTCCATACTGCAAATCTTTAAAAATAAAAGTGGGCTCCGTATTTCTGTCACGCAGAGTTCCAAGAGCAGATGTTTTTTCACTTCCTTCTTCTATAATAAACTGTGCAGTCCCAGTTTCTGTTATTTTCAGCGGTTCACTATCTTCCTTCTCAAGCCGTTCTGATGTCAAGCACGAATCTTCCGCAACAGCCTCAGCGTGCTGAAAGTTAATTGAAACGCTATGCATTTTGGACTTACACTCAGGTTTAATGCCTGCATTTTCAACATACCCTGGTTCTGAAGCACTTTCAGTGACGTTCTCTGATTCAGAGAGCGTGTGTTTACTTTCAAGAGACCCCTCAGAACACCCTTCAATAATAAATGCTTGTGCTGCTAACACGGGACTGCTTTGATAATCTGGCTCCTCTTGTGGTGATTTAATAGAATCTTTTTGGTCAATGTATTGTTCTAGTTCTACACATTCTTTTTTTACATCCATTGATTTGGGTTTCTCAGTAATGCTATCAGTTATTTTGCCCACATTTTCATTTTCAACTTTCAGCTGGTCATCTTCTCCGTGTTTAGTAGGCACAGAAGGGAGAGTGCTGCTTTCGTTCCCAGACTCAATTATTTCACCTATACCATACAATGAATTATTGCATCCATCACTTGCCACTGTAATATGAGAGTGGGGCCTCAAGGTATCAGCATTCCCTTGTTTATTCTCCCCATTTAATTCATATTGCTTGTCACATTCCTCTTCACTGCTGTGATTTTCTTCTACGCATTGTGATATGATGGCTGCATCGGAGACATGAGATTCTTTTTCAAATTCCTGTGTAAATGTTACCTCAGCATCTCGTTGCTGGAGCAACGCCCTAGAACATTCCATTTCAGAGAGGAAATTATGGTTAACGAAATTCATTCTCTCTTCCATTAATGCTCCATCACTGCTGGCTGAGCAGAGCCCTTCAGTTGCATTTTGTTTGTATGTTGTTGCAGGTTCAGTGTGTTCTTCCGCAATACATTTTGCTTTCTCAAAATTAAATTTAGATTGGATGTCACTGGGGCCATTCCCCATTCCTCCTTGCACATCACCAGAAACATCCTGAAAAATTTCAGGAGCTACGAGCACATTTTCAGTAGCTAAAATGGACCCTTTGGTTTGCTGGCGATTGCCACCTTTGGGTGTTTGAAGCCAATCAACTTCCACTGTCCCAATGAGGTCGTCCTTCTCTTCTTTCAAGAAGTTACTAGGCTCTTCGTGCACATGTTGGATGCTGCTTCCAATGTCTTCTTTCATGGGCATTGACTCAGCTGTTTTTTCTTGACCTTGTAAGTTAGACGATGGAGACAATAAAGCAGGCATCATGAGTTTGTCCTTCACTTTCATCATATTATCTAAGTTTTTGTTGATGTTTTCTGTACCGTGTACTGCTGGTTCAGTGGCTGTGTGTGCCTCCAAAAAGTCAGAATTCTCCTGCAGATGCTTCTCACTCTTTGATATGGCATCTCTCTCATTAAGATATACTGATGTTTCTGTCACAGGGTCATGACACAGTGCTGACTCTTCTTCCGTCAATTTGCTAAGTCTTTCAGGTGACTCCTGAGAATTGCCATTTGTACTGTTTGCGCTAAAAGAGATGCATTTGCTCCGAGATTCTGCTGAATGATTCTCATCAGAAATTTCAGCTTTTGGTTCACTTTTTTCTAAAATATTTTCAAGCATTTGCACATCCTGGTTCATTTCATCTTCATCACTGGAATCTGTTAAGTTTCCAAATAACGCATCCTTAAAGAGATATATGAGAAGAATTAATATAGTACTCATAACAGTTCAAATGTTTTATGAACAGTCATTCCAGTTACAATGTTCATTACTTTTTTCCTTTCAAAAAACTGATACTGCTAAAGACACATCTAAACAGATATGCACTAAAAACATGACTAAGGTGTGGTTCTCAGTAAACCGGTAAACCTACTTCTGCGCTGTTCCACTTCAGATCAGAGCTGCAAGTTTACATGATGGCATTCTCTTCAAAACCATAAAAACCAAACCATAGAAAGATAGAAAACAGGAAGTAGTTCTTTCTGACAAACAGTTTTCTATGGAGGTTTTTTGCACAGAGGTTTTACCACTTCAATGAGAACTAAGACCAAGATAAACTAAAAGAAACAAAGAGGGAGAGTTCCTTTTTACAGGGCTTAGCTCACTTGCAAAGGTTCATCTTAATCCACAAAAACATGAGTCATTTCACTATTTAAAAAGCAATGCTCAAAGTGACGCACAGTCAATAATACCAAAACACAGAACCACCACAAAAATAGCAGCAGCTAGAAGCTGAAAATCCAGGTGTTCAGTATACAGTGGTATGCCGGTTTACGAACTTAATCTGTTCCGGAAGTCCGTTCTTACACCAAAGCATTCTTAAACCAAGGCGTGCTTTCCCATAGTAGCGAGGGACTCAATTTACAAATGGAACACACTCAGCAGGAAGCGAAACATGTTCTGCTTCCAAGTTCTTCCTGCCCACCTAGCAGTTCGAAAGCACGTCAAAGTGCAAGTAGATAAATAGGTACCGCTCTGGCGGGAAGGTAAACGGCGTTTCCATGCGCTGCTCTGGTTTGCCAGAAGCGGCTTAGTCATGCTGGCCACATGACCCGGAAGCTGTACACCGGCTCCCTCGGCCAATAAAGCGAGATGAGCGCCGCAACCCCAGAGTCGGCCACGACTGGACTTAATGGTCAGGGGTCCCTTTACCTTTACTTCCAAGTTGTTCATAAACTAAGCTGTTCTTAAACCAAGGTACCACTGTATTCTAAAACCAAACAGTTTTTACCTAGCAATGGAACTAGCAGAGGGAAGAAGCTCCACAAGGATGACATCCTAACTGAGACAGCTATCATTTTATACTTTTAACAGTTCTTACTTAAGGAAGTCGGGGAAGGAGAAAAAACAACAATTCCCTATGACAGAGCCGCTGCTCTCATGAATCACAACTGGAGCTGCCACATTTATTGTCTTAATTTATATCCCACTGTTTGACAATACGTTTCATTAAACTGGATACAATGGTAACGATTCTTTTAGGTCCGGGCCTAATATTCCCTGAAGGTAGGTAATTGGTTGTTGTTGGTTTTTTTGGATAGTTGAAAGTGGTATAACAGAGAAATCACTGCGCAGGCATATTACACATTTACTGATTTTATCCTGCTATCGGGAGGGTGGGGATAGTATTTTTTTGCTTTTTGATGCAAAGACTGTTCAGCTGAGAATGAGAGTGAGCCAGGTGTACCACCCATGGACAGCAATGCCTCTTTCTGGCCACCTGGCTCCATCCACAAGTACTGTACTGTACTTGCTGTACTGTATTAAGTCAACATTCAATCAAGATTGATGACATTACTAGGGCACACAATTTTAACCCATATTTTGACTTACTGGAGTAGCAGCAGGTGAAAACCGTATGGGAGACAGCAGAGGAGGAAGAGGCCTAACCCACTTCAAAATATCTTGCAGATTTTCACCCAGCTCGTCCTGTTCCTTGCTAAAAACATCCACGTTGCCCGCTCCCGAGTCTGTCTCTGAAATGACTTCTAGAGATCTGTCTTCATAAAAAGTGCCGCCACCATTGTAAGGGCCCGTGGTTTCCATGGCCTTGCTTTCTACTGGGCTACCATGCCCAGCAACTCTGTCGTCCAGCTTTGTCTGCAAGGGTGCCAAAGAAACGTGCGTCGTACAGGTTTCAGGTGAAGGCCAACCAGAAGGCCTCTCTTCTCGATGTTTCCTGAATTGTTGAGGATTCCGCGGCGTTTCTATGGGGCAGAAGATCATCTACAGTGTAAGCAAGGTTTCCACATTTCCTCCACTTTCTGAAGGTTTAAGGAAAGGGTGGGGAACCTGCAGCTCATGGACAACCTCCTGCCTGAGGATTTCCCCTCCATTTTTAAAATAAAGTTTTAAAACCAATTTTAAAACAAATGGTTTTTTATCTATCTTACTGAGTGCCCTACAGGTACACCAATGTGCTGTTGAAAGGTTTTTTTGCAACTCTACAGGCCCTCCAGAAAAGTATCCCCTTAATTATTATTTTTTAATTTAAAAAATCCAGATGTTAGTTTTACTGGCCACTCTCGGGGGGGGGGGGGGCTTGCTGTGATTCTGGGGTGCCATACAGTTTTTGTAACCTTCCCATGACCCTCACAAAATTTTTCCTTAAAAAGTGTAAGACATTCCTAGTGAAGTCTTGGAGGAATGAGGACACGCCAAGTAATATTTCCAGCAGCCTAGAGCCAACTGCAAATGCCCTGCAGGTATATATGCATATACAGTGGACGCTCGGGTTGTGCATGCTCGGGTTGCGATTTGGTGCTTCTGCGCATGCGCGAAAACACAATTTAGTGCTTCTGCACATGCGCCAAAACTCAGAAGTAACCCATTCTGGGACTTCCAGGTTCAGCGTGGTGCGCAACCCGAAAACGCACAACCTGAAGCAGCCGTAACCCGAGGTATGACTGTACTTTGTTCTTGTATTTAAATTATGCAAATATTAAAAGCATAGTGCAAAGTCATTCTAAAAGTTAATTATTGGCATCCGTCTGTCATGAGATTCAATGGCAGAGTGCCGTTTTAAAAGTACTCACTTGTTTTTCCACGTGCTCTTGAATGACCATGAAAATCTGTTGCTGCAGGTGAGAAAAGAGGCAAATTTTCTTTACTCTTCTTCAAAATTGCAACATACTTTTTTTTTCCCCTCTAAGGAAAGCGACTGCTTCCAATTATCTCTAGAGCTACAGTACTTGGGTCTCACCTAAGATGTAGTCATTTTTGTTGATTTGACTTTTTCCTGTGGAGCTGTCAATACACATCCAGAGCTCCTGCAACAGCAGCTTAATTTTTTCTGTAAAATAACCAAAGAGGCATCCAAACTGTTATGGTACTTGCAGAGAAACATGGATTAATAGAATATATATCTATATCTGTATCTGCACAAAATAAAAACATTCCTTCCAGTTGCACCTTAGAGACCAACTAAGTTTGTTATTGGTATGAGTTTTCGTGTGCATGCACACTTCTTCAGATCTGCACACATATTTCTGCACACACATTTCTTCACTAATCTGCACACACATTTCTTCACTAATACAGGGAATATGAAGCATTTCCCAAACTGCTGAGGTTATGTCTGTTCCAGTGATGGCAAACCTCTAGCCCACTAGGCCTCCTCTATTGACTTGCCAAGGCTTCTCAGGAAAGTTGAAGGAAGCTTGCTATGTCAGGATCTGTTACCTAAAGACACCTGGAGGTGACAACTCCCAACAGAGCAGCTCTCTCTTTGCTGCTGGTTAGCTATTTCCATGGAGAGTTGAGCAGGGGACAGAGGCCCACCACTCTGGTTCAATGTTCAGGAGACATCTGAGCAGTGATAAAGGGTTAGGTGCTCTGGTGGTTTCTCAGTTATTCCTTTCTGGGTTCCCCTTTCTCTGTGCAGAGAATGGGAACACTTTTTCCCTGGCTCTTCTGCAGCATACATGCATCCTCCAGAAGGGGAGGCAACGAGGGAACCTGGCCCTTGAGCTTAGGGAGGTTCTGCTTGTGTTCTACACCAAATAGGATGAGCCACACTGGGTGAGATAGTAAACCTCTCAGCCTCACCTACCTCAATGGATAGGTAAAAGGTAAAGGACCCCTGGACGGTTAAGTCCAGTCAAAGGTGACTATGGGGTTGCAGCGCTCATCTCACTTTCAGGCCGAGGGAGCCGGCGTTTGTCCACAGACAGCGTTCCGAGTCATATGGCCAGCATGCCTATACCGCTTCTGGCACACGGGGGACCGTGACGAGTGCCAGAGTGCATGGAAACGCCGTTTACCTTCCCGCCACAGCGGTATCTATTTATCTACTTGCATTGTCATGCTTTTGAACTGCAAGGTTGGCAGGAGCTAGGACAGAGCAATGGGAGCTCACCCCATCATGCAGATTTGAACCGCCAACCTTCCGATCAGCAAGCCCAAGAGACTCAGTGGTTTACCTTTTACCTTTACATAAAATGGATAAAGGGATGCGGTGGTGCTGTGGTCTAAACCACAGAGCCTAGGGCTTACCGATCAGAAGGTTGGTGGTTCGAATCCCTGAGACGGGGTGAGCTCCTGTTGTTTGGTCTCTGTTCCTGCCAACCTAGGAGTTCGAAAGCATGTCAAAGTGAAAGTAGATAAATAGGTACCGCTCTGGCAGCAAGGTAAACGACGTTTCCGTGCGCTGCTGGCCACATGACCCAGCTGTACACCGGCTCCCTTGGCCAATAAAGCGAGATGACCGCCGCAACCCCAGAGTTGTCCGCGACTGGACCTAATGGTCAGGGGTCCCTTTACCTTTACCTTTACAATGGATACAGGAAGCCATGTATGCTTTAAGCTCCCCGGAGGAAAAATGGGGGAAATGCATGGTTCAAGACACCTCAGTTTGTGCATTTGAGAGTGAAAAGTCAGAGTTAAAAGTCAGAACCTGAAGGGCAGCCCTGTAGCAAAGAGGATGCAAAAACATGTATGAAATGGAATGCAGCACTTTCTTGCAAATTGCTGCATTCCATGTAGAAACCAGTAGGAGAACACTTCAATCTCCCAGGACATTCTATAAAAGATCTCAAAGTAGCTGTCTTAATACAAAGAAATTTCAGAAATAGACTGGAAAGAGAAGTGGCTGAATTGCAACTAATCACCAAACTTAAAACCATGGAGAAACCTGGTCTGAACAAAGACATTGGATTCTTATCTCATTATACATGACAAAGCTATCTTTAGCCATCTCACCCCTTGCCTTTCCCTGCAAGACCAATTGCAGCCGTTTTCCACACCTATCAGCTGATCACCCATTCCCACCACCCTTCTGAGTAATACCCCTCCCCACTCCCTCACTATATTTAAGGGTCTGGTGACTTCCGTTTCAGTGTATCTGAAGAAGTGTGCATGCACACGAAAGCTCATACCAAGAACAAACTTAGTTGGTCTCTAAGGTGCTACTGGAAGGAAGTTTTTATTTTGTTTTGTTTTGCCCTTGGAAAATGATTGAAGGGCTATATAAAAATACTTAGCACATTTGTTTCCCAACAAATCGATGGATATTCAGCAAAACTTCTGACTTTACACAATTTGTTACAATCACAAGCTAACCAACATGTTCTTTCCCCCTTCTTGGCAACTCCCTTGAGCCTGTGCCTCCTTAGAGGACTCAGCCTGTTGACATGATAAGCAATAGCAAGAAATCCACCTGCATCTATTTAAATTGCATCATTTCCTTCTTGCCTCTGCTTGCCTCTTTGCTAAGTAAGCTGCAATTTTTTTAAAAAAAATGGAATGAAATTAAGATCTGATTGTATCCCTTTGTTGGTATTCTCAGCACTTTGCGGCATCATCACCATTTTATTTGCATGTAACCTTTCCATGAAAAGATTCATGCTCAAAGCGGCTTGCAAATAATAATAATAATAATAATAATAATAAAGCAATGCATCTCAAAATCAGCCACCGCAAGAACAATTCCATTTACAATTTCATAGCAACATAATAGCAAATATAACATCAAACAAAAACACACACACCAATATTTCAGCACTATAAATATAAGATTACACCTCCTGCCAACTGCGAAAATAACAAGGGAGACTGATAGCTTTGCCTAGAAATACCGCTCCCATGATGTGGCGATGGCTTCCTGGTTAGTACTTGCACATAAAAGGAGAGGGATGGATTCAGGTCTGGTCACCTGGAGCAGGAAAGAAAGCACTTCCAGGCGACCAGGTAGGGAAGCTTTTTTTGAAAGTAAATATGTCCTTCTCCCCACCCCTTAACAAGTCATGAATGCACCCAACTGAACATGGGTGGGCAGACTAGTCAAACGTTTGCCTGTTGATCTGAAAATGGCAACTGCGCTTCAGACATGGCCTTCTAAACAAAAAAAGTTCTAGTGTCCTATACAGCTTGCAGTGGCAAGGGAAGGGTTGAAGAAATAGCCCAAACTCCCACTCAGCAGGTGCCCAGCAAATACAAAGACACAAAAGTTTTCAGCCCCAAGTCACTAGCTTTGCCAGGAAGACCAGGGTTAAATTCTAAAACACCTCTCTACAATCCACCCCAAATGCATCACAACTTTTCTTCTAAAACTCCCCCATGAGCGCAACAGAACCCAACAGCCTGTTCCCCACCCATGCAGATCACTTCCTTACAGCTCTCGGTTGTCTGCCATCTAATCCTCTAGGCTTCCACTTGCTCCACAAAACTGGGGGAATTGCAAATGTTACATTCTGCTTGGCCGTCCAATGCTCTCCACGCACATTGAAACGTGCTGCTAATATCAAGGGAGCAGTGGTGACAGGCCACGGCTGAGACACCCAGCATTAGCCAGCAATGAATCAGTCTCTCGGTGGTTCAATAATCTGCAGGGGGTTGGATGCTGGAGGCCACACTGGAAAGCAAGGCCTTGGGCCTCATGTCTGACGACCTCGTTTTAGGCAATGATAAAGAATTTGTCTCCATCCAACTGCAGTTCTAAGAAGCATAGAATACTTACAGCAGAGTAACAAGTTCAAGCCGACATAAAACCTATCGCAGGGGTAGGCAACCTAAGGCCTGGGGGCCGGATGCGTGTTTTTACATGAGTAGAATGTGTCCTTTTCTCTGGGTTATTTGTGGGGCCCGCCTGGTGTTTTTACATGAGGTAGAATGTGTGCTTTTATTTAAAATGCATCTCTGGGTTATTTGTGGGGCCTGCCTGGTGTTTTTACATGAGTAGAATGTGTGCTTTTATTTAAAATGCATCTCTGGGTTATTTGTGGGGCATGGGCATAGGAATTTCCCCCCTCCAAAATACAGTCCGGCCCACCACATGGTCTGAGGGACAGTCCACGGCTGAAAAAGGTTGCTGACCCCTGACCTATCATCATGCAGCTTGTTACATGTGGATGACCACAAAGCAGAACCTTAGGGCTTGCTGGGTGAGTAGGCCATGCTCTCAAGCCCTTTTCTCAGACACATCTTGGGGCCTTGCACATGTCCCATGCACTGGGCAATCACTCTCCTATTCAGCTCCTTTAGGGCACCTGCAAGAATCCAGGTAGGGCTGAAGGGCGAGGCCCTGTGGTATGAGGATGTGATGATTGTACAGATAACAACTCAAAGAACAGCAGCTATGAGCAATTGCAATCTTCTTTTATTTAGAGAGAAAATATTTATACATACCAACCTTTGTCTAGGTCTGCCACAGGACTCGCTCTGTCGCTTTGGGTCTCGGCATTCTTCAGCACTGAGAGGAAATAAGACAGACACAGATATCAGATCGACAATTAAAACGGTAACCCTGCCACTGAAAACCCATTAAGGTAAAATAAAGTGAAGCATCACCTTTCTTTTGCTTTGCATTCGGGAAGCCATCAGTCTTCCCCTGTCAACATCAAGCGGGAGAAAACCATACCACATTAACATCCTTAACTTGTAGTACTGACCATGGAAAGAGATTCGACTCTGGTTACTGCTAAAATTACCTCATGACCTCTCAAATGTATTATATAGTGGCACCTCGGGTTACAAACACCTTGGGTTACAAACGCTTCAGGTTACAAACTCCGCTAACCTGGAAGTAGTACCTGGGGTTAAGAACTTTGCCCCAAGATGAGAACAGAAATTGCGTGCCGGCGGTGCGGCGGGAGGCCCCATTAGCAAAAGCGCGCCTCAGGTTAAGAACGGTTTCGGGTTAAGAACGGACCTCCAGAACGAATTAAGTTCGTAACCCGAGGTACCACTGTACACGGATTGGGAGCCTCCAGATTTTGCTAGACTACAACTCGCATCATCCTTTACAGCTGGTCATGTTGGCTGGGGCTGACAGGGGTTGGAGTCCACCATCATCTGAAGGGTCACAGGCTCCCTGGTTTCATAAGCTTGGTGGAAAATCGGAACTGTCCCTTGTTACTCTTGCCATCTCCTATCCCTCCCCTTCTGTGCTTATTGTTACCTCTGCACTCCCCTCTGTCCAAATTTAGACTGTAAGGTCCAAGGTGGAGGGAGGAGGAGAGAACTTTTATTTTACCCCCCCCCCCAATTATCATGGCACATTGGTACCGTGTAACAATAACTTTTTTACTTTGGACCGTAAAGCAACAAGAATTCTGCCCAGCAGCCTAAACAATTTCTGTGATCGGTCCTCCCCACACAGCCCAGTCTTACACCAGTTTACCCATTACAATGATGGGAAGTAAGTCACCAACAGATAAGCACAGGGGGGAAAGAAGGAATACCAAGTCCACCAGACTCAACATTTATGACACAAACTCTGCATCTTGGGGGGGGGGGATCATTAGAAGGAGATATGCTGGGCGATCCAAGACTTACTCTGTAATTTATAACAATGCATGCAAAGAAACACTAATTTGCGCTTACTGCAAAAATGCAAAAAAGCAAAAAACAAAAAAACAAAACCCAAACAAACCCAAACTCTTGCTTAAGAAAGTTACCTGTGCTTTCTTCAATTCTTTCTCAAGAACTTTCTTCTCTGCTTTCAGCTGCTTGAATTCCTGGATGTGCTTTGCTGCAGCCTCTTCATTTAAAGGAAAAAAGCAATCAAAACGCATTAAAACCATTAAGCTAGACTTAATGGCACAAAAGTCAGCAAACAAGGGCAAAATGCACTTGCATGGTGATGCCTTCCCTTTCAAATTTGTCAAAACTCTAACAGTTTATTCAGGGGTTGCAGCATTCAGCTCTGCACTACCATGTATTTCATTAGGATTTCATCACACTGGATGAATGCCGCTTGGCTCTGTCAGAGACGTATATTATCATACCAACTGCACACAACAGCTCCACGGCTTTTTCTCCAAATGCGTAAATGCCCATATGCCTAAGAACTCTGCTTAATGAGCCCTAGGGAACTAGAATTTTATTCATACTAAACACCATTGACAACAAAACCTTTCCATGTAATAAAATAGATGTGCACCCTTCCATTTCAACAGATCAAATTCTTAAAAGCTGTGCTTTGTCAAGGTTTGCTGTGAGACCATAAATGCATACAAATATCCTTAAATGGCAATAATCAAATCTGAGTTCTTTGCATAACGTTATACTCGGATAAAAATTTATGCAGCAATCCAACTAGGTTTGTTGTAAATGAATCAACCTCCGCAAGTTATTCAGCTACCATGGGTTTGGCAGAGGTACTGCACTGACATTTAATTTATAAACACTCGAGAGACAAATTTCTTAACATTTATTTTACTTTCCTTTGGACATTAAGCAAGTAGAGTAATACGTGACATGAAAATCAGAACAAGAACAAACAAGAAATAATTTTAAGAAGCTTTCATTCTTAATTTCAGGATCTTGTCACAGCTACTAACAGCTGCCCAGAGCCAGGACAGGAGAGCACAATTGTCTCCTGTCATTTCTCATATATTTTCATAGTATAAACCTTTTATTATTTAAATAATGAGATTATTTTACAGCCTTTTAACAACAGACCACTCTAAATTCTAACAATTCATGACTTAAGGCAATCTTGGAATTTTTATACTTTGATTGACAGTTTCATTAAAACAAGAACACAGCTACACAGCTGCAAATAAAATGTTTTAAGTGCAATATAAAATGTGACACTATATGGTGACCCTTATGGAAAATTCAATGTATTTTTTAAAACTCTTTTTAAAAAAGCATTTTCAGAATGGTTTTTATATGCGTGTAGATTCCACCCAGATGTATAATTAACCTTTTTCAAGCCAATTCATTCTCACACTAACCCTAGCTCAATTTTATCTAAGGAATTATTCTCTCTTTTTCCCCATGAAATAGAAGCAAAACATCTGACACTGCGATCCTGATATGGGGCAAAAGGTAAAGGCAACAGAGAAGAAAGCAAAAGGTGAATCAAACTCAGGTTTTTAAGGTAAACTGTCTGGGACAAAATTGTTGGTGTACCTCTCAACCCTCCTTAAAATACACACAAATTATGCAATATTCTCTTTTCTTACAACAATGTATTACTTTAAACCTAAAGGTTTTCTGTATCTGAAATGTGAATTTATTTGCAGTGAATTACCTTCAAGTTTCTTCACTTTAGTTTCCAGTTTCTTCTTCCTGACCATGTTTGGAAAAAAACAACACAAAAATGAGGATAGTATTCTATTGATACAGATTTATGGCTTTTTGTTCAATCTGATATACAGAACATAAAAGCTTCCTTGATAACACAGGTTTATGATGATCTGTGCAGGCTTACATTTCCGGTTGAGTTTTGAATTAGAAACTGGAACCGCACCCAGTTCTTTGTGATGCTGGGACCCCACAATCGTCACCACTGCTACACGGTCTGTCCTTAAAATATATCATACATCAAGGGAGAGGAGTAGGTAGAAAAGTCATGGTGAAGGAGAGACAGCATGCTGCCTAGCTGGACAATGTGTTTTTGTTTCTGAACATATCTACTTCGTTCACTGCAGCAAAGAACGCACCACCTCCCAGAATGGGAAGTCATGGGAAGTGCACTAATTCAGAGTGTGTCCCAGAGTTCTTTGCACCATTGAATAGGGAAGTCAGCTAGGTCAGATGTAGCACATGCCTCCTCTTGCACACTGTTTTTGGCCAGGCTAGTACACCTGCCGTGCAAATCTTGGAATGCACCCTACATCAGGGCACTGTGGGGCATATTCATGTTGTGCATTTCATGCAAGGATCAAAATCAACCTAGCCTTTTTTGCCCGGAAGATTAGCAGAAGTTAAGCGAATGTCCCCTCAGCCAGCAACCATTTCCGAGTAATCAACAGGCCTTAATTTGCCTCACCCTGTGATGTCCCACTTTATGGAATGTGGGTTCTGATAATCCCAGCCCCAAATAGCAAGAAGGGTAGGTAGGGAATGAATTCAGAACGGGTTTCCTTAATTAGGAAAAAGACAGATGTGTGTTAATGTATGCTACCACAGCGGCAAGGCTCCTAATTGCAAAGAATTGGAAGGGTATAACGGTGCCAAATGTGGAAGACTGGCAAATTAAACTATTATCATTCCAATATATGGCAAGAAAGATAGGAGAAGTCAGGGATATAACAATACAGAAAATATAGAAAGATTGGAAAGCATTTAAAGATTATATAGGGAATTCAGTGGAAAGGGCCAACCTTCTGATAAACGTATGAGTGGACCCAAGATAAACCAACAAGGAGGAATAACAAACTCAGGTATACAGAGAAACATAGTTATAGAAACCACAATAGAAGACCAGGCTGGAAGTCAACAGCAGGTGATGGGTGTGGGTGTGTGTGAAATAATGTATTGTGTTTATTTGTTTCATGCTTATATTTAATCTATGTATGTTAATCTATGTTGTGTTTTATTTTTTCTTCTTTTCTCTTTATGATATTTTCTTTGATAAATGGTAAAACGTGTAATATTTTAAAAAATCTAATAAAGTTTATTTTTTTAAAAAAAGAATTCAGAACGGGTTGCTTGCCTCTCCTTTTTGGACCGCTAGGCTCCCCCTCCCCGAAACACCACCTAATATGGTTTTGTGTTTCAGTACTGGCTACGTGGCCCTGACAATTGATGAGATGTACAAGAAATAGCATATGATTAATTCCTACACCGAGTGGGTTCTTAATTCCCACTCTTTCCCCACAAACATTACTATAATCTGAACATAGAAGAATTTTCCGTCTAACTGCAAAGGTGAAAAATAGTATAAATTCACTATTTGGTTAATTTATATGACTCACATCGTGTCACTTTTGTTCATTTCCTCTTTCACCCGAACATATTCCAGATGAGTTTCCTGGTATATCTTGAGTGAACTCTAGTTAAAGAAACAGATAGTGATTAAAATACAGACATGCAAATAAACAAATATTTTCTTATAGCTAGTGCATTGATTCCTAATATCATAAAACAGCATTGCATATACTAAATATACTAAATAAGGTTGCAGGAGAAGGGGTGTCCACAGTTGTGGAACCACCACTACAAAGACTGGCCCTGATGCCTACTAGGGTTGGGCGATATTAGCTTTTCAATGTTGCGATGTTGAAAAGTGGCACCGAGGGAAGAATGAGCTCCATTGGCCATGGGTCTGATACAGCTCATTCCTCCGCATGCTGGGCGCTGGTGATGGAGGGAGTCCTTCTGATGCCTGCGCTGGCATGCCAAGGGAAGAACAAGCTCCATCAGCTCCGGTGCCTCGTTCCTCCCTCGGTTTGAGGGCCAGAATATTTCAGAATAAAAAGTTGTTCTCGTCGGCCAAATGGGGAGGGCCTGAAGGGGTCAATCAGTTAGTCCTGTGGGTCTGAAGCTCCCCTTCCCTGCACTAAGGGATTACAGAACAAACCTCCAGCTGCCTTCTTAAGGTCACTCTTGGGCTCCTAGGTGCAAGCCCTCACTCAGGGTCAGGCAATCCAGATGTCTCAAAGCAGTCCTCACCACTTTCTTTCTTTCTTTCTAAATGTTTTCTAATTACCTTCTTCTCCTCCAGCTCTGCTTTCACAGATCCCAGCTCCTCCTGACACTTTTCTAGAGGCAATATTTTCTGCAGCATTTGCTCCACTTGGTGACGAAGTGTGTCATTTTCTCTGAAACGGGACAATGAATATAACGGAAGTGGAAACGAAACAAGAGACTTGCATGCAATATCTTACTGTCCCCGTGGACACCAAGTCACAGTAGTGCCTGCTGCCCTCCCACATGCTAACACTTGAAAGTAATGTCTGAAGAGGGCTTCTGTTGATCAGTATGTTTTGCATATTTACACCATGACCCAAGCCACATAGCAAACACAAACCAAAATGTCCTTATAATATCACACTGCACTCTCAAACATATTTGCTTAAAAACTGTTGTCAGCACCTCACTCTTTTGTCTCAGGGAGCAGACAAAGTACAGTAGAACCAATTATTAATACCCAGAGATTCATCCAGCAGTGATAACTCCCAAGCCCAAAGCCTTGGCCACAGTGTCAGAATTCAAGCAAAATGAGTTCTTACCTTACAGCAAACTGAAGCTGTGATATCTGGTTAAAGAAAACCTGAAATGCAGAGATTAGCTTGATGCCCATAGCAAAAGATCAACAAAACCCACAGTGCCATTTCTTATGAGTCTGTTGATAGTCTGATACCAATATTCATAACAAAATAAAATAAAAAATTCCTTCCAGTAGCACCTAAGAGACCAACTAAGTTTGTTCTTGGTATGAGCTTTCGTGAAAAGGATGCATTTCATGTCTTGCCTCGAGGGAAGAACAAACAAGATATTTTATTATTACTCTCAAGTGCCCAAGAACTTGAGAACTGTACAGAGCAGAACCTGACATGTCAATGTTTGAGTTTGCTTTTACCATGTATGTGAATGAATGGCAGCTTGTCTTTGCATGCTTTATGTTTCCTACCATTGTCTGGCAATCTCACATGCAAGATTTGAGCCTCAAGCAGGGATCAGGAAACTTTTACAGCAGGGTGCCGGTCCACTGTCCCCCAGACCTTGTGGGGGGCCGGACAATATTTTGAAAAAAATATATGAACGAATTCCTATGCCCCACAAATAACCCAGAGATGCATTTTAAATAAAAGGACACATTCTACTCATGTAAAAACACACTGATTTCTGGACCATCCGCAGGCCGGATTTAGGCATCGATTGGGCCAGATCCAGCCCCCAGGCCATAGTTTGCCTACCCATGCTCTACAGGCTTGGGGTCTACCTACAAACTACACCTACAGCAGGAGAAACATTTTCTCTGATTATCTTCTGCTGACACACAAAAAGCATTTTTATCCAGACAGACTTTTGGTCTAATAAGCTGACTTCTTATGATTTGCAGTTTGCTCAATTGCATGTTGTTTTCATCAGTTTTACCTACTTTTATGCTGTTCCCATTTTATCCTTTGTATTTTACTCTGTTGACAGCCTCCAGCAGTATTTGGGATACACATATTATACACACCCAACAAACAAAATGTAGTGTTGGTTATGATGAATATATTGAGCTAGCACACTCTGGATTTTCCCTTTCAATATGTGCAATCAGGAGCCTGGTTCTTTTCCAGCATGTATGCATTTGTCAACGAAAGCCCAACAAGACTTGTTCCTAAAGTACCTGCACCCAAATATTAAAAAATTAATCTCAAAGCAGCAACCTTCAGGCTTTAGCATGACAGTGAAAGACGGGGTCAGGATACACTAGCGGCTTCAGTTACAGAAGCCTCTTTCACACAATGTTCACAAAAGCTGTTCCTGTTACCAAGGAAACGGGATGCCTCCTTTTCTGTCAAGGGCACCGTGGCTGCTGTTCCCTACCTGTGTGCTGCTGCCTGATGCAACTCAGGGTAATCTGAGCCTTGGCAAATTACACCACCAAGATTTCAAGCCACAAAGTTGCTACCTTTTCAACAACATCTGTAGGGTGTGCAGTTCAGCCACCCAGTACAGACACGCTCACTATGTATTATAAAGTTCTAACACTTAAACACACCCTACCACCACTTTAGATTTCCCACAACAGTGCTTTGTTCCAAGCAATACACATTAAATTTATTTTCTAGGTAAAGAAACGCAAAAGGATATCGTTGCACTTTTGCTGGTATTCTGTCAGCAAGTGGCTGTAAGAGAGAGAGGGGGGGGAGATTAAATTCAGGTCCATGCTGAACAAATAAAATACATGGAATATTACTGTGTCTGGTACATATTGAAACTGATCTCTGTGCTTTATAGATTAGTTAGCAAGGGCAGATATGCTTTTTCACATTACTACAAAAATCGGAATTATTTATTTATTTAAAAAACCCTAACATGTCCTTCCACTTCTCACACCAGTATTGATAATATGTTGCACATACGTTCACACATAATGTAAAGCCAAACTATGCCTTACTGTAAGTGTGTGGGTTATCAGTGAGGGCTACCTGGGAGTAAGATATGGTTTGGCTCTCGGTGTTATCCAAACCCAGGCTCTGGACAGGCTCACTCCAGACAAACCATGAGCTGTAACCAAGATCTGCTCCTGGTTTACATCTTGTACTATATTTCGGAGGATGCCACACTACACCAAACCATGGCTTTGCTCTGGGTAGCACAACAGCGGGAAGAGGGCAATTGTTGTCACCTTCTCTTCAGTAGCCTGTGTGCTCGTGCTAAGTCAACTTTAGCATAGCATTATGTGCTACCTGAATCAATGTTTGCCCATTTACAGTCCTTCCCCCACACTGCGCCTTTGTGGACTACAAGAACTCCTGTAGTCCTGTGCTGAAAAGTTAAGTCTGATGCACTGCATCAGGGCCATACCGAATGCAATTTTGCAGAGCAGAGGATTTTACTCCCAATTAAAGCAGTCGAGCTGCGCAAAGAGCGCAAAAATGAAAACAGTTGTTATGTGTACACAGGCGAAAAAGACATTTGTACAAAAATGGTGACAACGTACTTACTCAGTATCAATGATCTTTTGCTTTAATGCAATTAGGGCAGCTACGTATTCATTTAAATTCTGAAAGGGGGAAAAAAAAGGAGAAGCCAATTAAGGAAATTCAGCTCCCATACTCCAATAATATATTCTAAGTTCGTACTACCCAAATTGGACACATTAGGAACGTTTACCGGTAGTCTGCAGACAGCAAAAAAAACCAGGAAAACTGAAAGGCACCGCAATCACAGACAAGATGAAGCAGGTGGCAAATGAATATGTAAAAATCACTTAAATGATTTTTAAAAATATAAAAGAGGGAAAAGCGCCGGCTCCCTCGGCCTGTAAAGCGAGATGAGCGCCGCAACCCCAGAGTCGTTCGCGACTGGACTTAACTGTCAGCGGTCCTTTACCTTTAAGTATTAGAATATACAAACCCAAGTTTAGCCTTTTCAGTGGTGGCTCTGCATTTGTGGAATGACCTTCCTTTCGACGTATGTCTTGCCCCCACTTTATATTCGTTTAGACACCAGCTCTGCTTTCGTTTGGACCTCATCAACAAGGGTTGTGTCATCTAGCCCCCCCCCCAGGCCCTCCCATACACACTGCCCAGGCTTGCACCCTGGGGAGGTCAGTTTGATGATGCAGTTTGACTTCACCCCTGGAGGAACATCCATTGTCTCCTGAGGCAGATGCCAACAACAATTTATTAATCGCCTTCTAAACCACTGCCTCAAGGCAATTTACACACAAGATAAGACAATTTACAAATTCCTCGCCTGCTACCCAGATACTTAGAAAGTTGAGGTGATTTTAATCCATTTTTGTTTTTTTAAACTTTTGTGTCTTTTAAAGCACGGTTGTGAATTATTCTTGATTTTGTTGTGTTATCTTTTTGTAAACTGCTTTGGTTTGTGTGTGTTGTTGTTGTTTTTTACAATGAGGCAGTGTATTAATTTTATGAAATACAGTAAATTTAACTTTTTTTGTTTTTGTTGACAACAGCTCTAATGGTCCCCCCCCCCAATTTTTTGAGGGGGAGGGCTTATTTTAGTCCTATTTTCCCAGTAGCAAAAGCCAAAATAGGTTCCTTAGATTATAGGAGTTTACAGCTGTATTTCTCACTGCATACACATATATTTTAAAGCTATATTTATTTTCAGGGAATGACTAACAATATAAAAAATTACCAAGAAACCTACCCAATCCTCTAAGTTCAAATCAGTAATAGACCCTTTAAACAAAATAAGGGCAGATCACAAGCAAGTCAAAGTAGTCTTAGCAAATAAATAAATGTGTGTTCAAAAATGTTTACTGGGCTGCTTAGGATAGACCACAATGTAAACTTCATTATCTAACAGAAAATGTTATCTAAACCTGATAGACTGATTTAGCCACAGTCCACTTTAATTTGACTAATGTGCTTTCCCCTCACTAAAACAATTCAATTCAAAACAAAACAAAACAAAATAATAATAATAATAATAAATTCTTCCAGTAGCACCTTAGGGACCAACTAAGTTTGTTCTTAGTATGCACGAAAGCTCATACCAAGAACAAACTTAACTGGTCTCTAAGGTGCTACTGGAAGAAAACTTTTTTATTTTTTATTTTGTTTTGACTATGGCAGACTAACACGGCTACCTACCTGTAACTAATTCAATTCAATTCATACAATCTTTTATACATCATTCCTCAGTATGTTCTTTTAATAACAGACCACACAGCAAAATGCTATGTGTAAAGTGAACTTGTTTTTGAAGTTCGTGAAACAGCAGTGAATTAGGTTTGATGGGGGGAAATAAATACATGCCAAGGCTTCAACGTTGCTCCAGCTCCAAAGCTGCCTGGAAGTCTAGCATTTGCACAACACATTCAAGAGCATGTGAGTAGCTCCTAATCAGGCAAGTCCAAAAAGAGCTCTTTACATGCCCCGAGGCACGTCCTAGGGCACTGAACATGGAACTCTTCACGTGGTCAAAGGGACTGAACAGGGAACTCTTTACATGCTCAAAGGCACTAACAGGGAGCTCTTCACATGCTCAAAGGCACTAACAGGGAACTCTTCACATGCTCAAAGGCACTGAACAGGGAACTCTTCACATGCCCCAAAGTACTGAAAAGGGAACACATGTTCAAAGGCACCAAACAGGGAACTCTTCACATGCTCAAAGGCACAGAACAAGGAACTCTTCACATGCCCCAAGGCACTGAACAAGGAGCTCTTCACATGCTCAAAGGCACCAAACAGTAAACTCTTCACATGCCCCAAGGCAATCAAAAGGGAACACATGCTCAAAGGCACCAAACAGGGAACTCTTCACATGCTCAAAGGCACCGAACAAGGAACTCTTCACATGCCCCAAGGCACTGAACAGGGAATACATGCTCAAAGGCACCAAACAAGGAACTCTTCACATGCTCAAAGGCATAGAACAAGGAACTCTTCACATGCCCCAAGGCACGTTTCAGGGCACTGGACTGAATTCAGAAGCCTACAACAAGCCCCCGGTTTCGCTCCCTACCTGCTGGAGGGCCCCGCAGTTGGCGCAGGCCGTGGCCGCCTCCGCCGCGATCCCCGCTGCGGCCGCCGCGGGCGGGGTCTCCCCGGGCATCATGGTTGCCGCCTTCGCCCATCCGTCGCCGGTCACCGACCAGCCTCGGGCGGCAGAGGCAGCGGCAGCGGCAGCGGCACGAGTGACGGAATTCGGAGGCACAAGCAAGGAACGTCCGCTCCGGGCGCCCCGCGACGCGACGCACAGCGGGAAAGGTCCCCACCACCCCGCGACGCGCGTCCTGGTGGAAAAGCTGTCCTTGGCGCTGCCTAATAGAAACGATACATGAATATATTTTTAGGCCTTTTCCAGGCAGAGAATGACAGTGGTTCGCTCAGCCTCCGTAGTCACCCGCTGAACGGACTCTGCCCTTAGACGCTCCGCTGTGAAGGGGTTTCCGTCCTCCGACAAGGCACTAGGAAAGGTCAGGCGGGTAACCATGGCGACGATTTCCCTCGTTGCCAAGGAGCCGGCAAGGGAGCGGCCTACAAATCCCAAGATGCCGCGCGCGACTCTCGCTTTTTTGACCGGAGTGCCAATGGGGACGGGACGGCATCGCAGGCTGGCCAAAAAGGAAAATAAAGGAGAATGGCGGTGCGCGTGACGTCACATTCTTAAAAAAAAAATTATTTTATTTTTTAAAAGTATTTTCAACTGCAGCCAAAAAGCACAAGCCAATGTACTAGGGTCGGGCTTGGACCTGGGATTGTTGTTGTTGTTTAGTCGTGTCCAACTCTTCGTGACCCCATGGACCAGAGCACGCCATGCACTCCTGTCTTCCACTGCCTCCCGCAGTTTGGTCAGACTCATGTTGGTAGCTTCGAGAACACTGTCCAACCATCTCATCCTCTGTCGTCCCCTTCTCCTTGTGCCCTCCATCTTTCCCAACATCAGGGTCTTTTCCAGGGAGTCTTCTCTTCTCTTCTCATGAGGTGGCCAAAGTCTTGGAGCCTCAGCTTCAGGATCTGTCCTTCCAGTGAGCACTCAGGGCTGATTTCCGATCCTATGCATGTTTCTTTAGAAGTCCCGTTCTTTTCAACAGAATTTTACCCAAATAAATATGGATTCGACTGTATTGTACAGGTCCTTGCAGAGACAGGCAGAGGCCAGGGCCAGGTAGATAATGTGGCTCCCCTCCCCCTTTTTTACCCTAGGGATCTCTGATGTCTTATAAATAAGTAATAGGAACGCCTGCTTCTTGGGAGAAAGGCAATGACAAACCTAGACGGCATCTTAAAAAGCGAAGACATCACCTTGCCGACAAAGATCCGTATAGTTAAAGCTATGGTTTTCCCAGTAGTAATGTATGGAAGTGAGAGCTGGACCATAAAGAAGGCTGATCGCTGAAGAATTGATGCTTTTGAATTATGGTGCTGGAGGAGACTCTTGAGAGTCCCATGGACTGCAAGAAGATCAAACCTATCCATTCTCAAGGAAATCGGCCCTGAGTGCTCACTAGAAGGACAGATCCTGAAGTTGAGGCTCCAGTACTTTGGCCACCTCATGAGAAGAGAAGACTCCCTGGAAAAGACCCTGATGTTGGGAAAGATGGAGGGCACAAGGAGAAGGGGACGACAGAGGATGAGATGGTTGGACAGTGTTCTCGAAGCTACTAACATGAGTTTGGCCAAACTGCGGGAGGCAGTGAAGGATAGGCGTGCCTGGCGTGCTCTGGTCCATGGGGTCACGAAGAGTCGGACACGACTGAACGACTGAACAACAACAACATGTGTGTAGTTGCAGTTGTTGCACATACCTGGCTGAAATCCCACCTTAAGACATTTTGCTGCCTGTATTGAAGTCCAAATTGTTTGTGTGTGTGCATAGACATACACAGCAGCTCAGGTGCAAAAAGTCTTGCTGCACTATTCAGATACAACAATTCCTGTCTTCACTCAATCCTCCCTGCTCTTGGAGGCCAGTTTTGCCAGGCTACAACCAGGCCCAAACAGAGGGGGGGGGTCATATGGGCCACTTGGCCCAGGCCTCCGATTCCGATGTCTCCGCTTTTTAAGATGCTGTCTAGGTTTGTCATTGCTTTTCTCCCAAGAAGCAGGCGTCTTCTAATTTCGTGACTGCTGTCACCATCTGCAGTGATCATGGAACCCAAGAAAGTGAAATCTCTCACTGCCTCCATTTCTTCCCCTTCTATTTGCCAGGAGGTGATGGGACCAGTGGCCATGATCTTAGTTTTTTTGATGTTGAGCTTCAGACCATATTTTGCGCTCTCCTCTTTCACCCTCATTAAAAGGTTCTTTAATTCCTCCTCACTTTCTGCCATCAAGGTTGTATCATCAGCATATCTGAGGTTGTTGATATTTTTTCCGGCAATCTTAATTCCGGTTTGGGATTCATCCAGCCCAGCCTTTCGCATGATGAATTCTGCATATAAGTTAAATAAGCAGGGAGACAATATACAGCCTTGTCGTACTCCTTTCCCAATTTTGAACCAATCAGTTATTCCATATCCAGTTCTAACTGTAGCTTCTTGTCCCACATAGAGATTTCTCAGGAGACGGATGAGGTGATCAGGCACTCCCATTTCTTTAAGAACTTGCCATAGTTTGCTGTGGTCGACACAGTCAAATGCTTTTGCGTAGTCAATGAAGCAGAAGTAGATGTTTTTCTGGAACTCTCTAGCTTTCTCCATAATCCAGCGCATGTTTGCAATTTGGTCTCTGGTTCCTCTGCCCCTTCGAAATCCAGCTTGCACTTCTGGGAGTTCTCGGTCCACATACTGCTTAAGCCTGCCTTGTAGAATTTTAAGCATAACCTTGCTAGCGTGTGAAATGAGTGCAATTGTGCGGTAGTTGGAGCATTCTTTGGCACTGCCCTTCTTTGGGATTGGGATGTAGACTGATCTTCTCCAATCCTCTGGCCACTGCTGAGTTTTCCAAACTTGCTGGCATATTGAGTGTAGCACCTTAACAGCATCATCTTTTAAAATTTTAAATAGTTCAGCTGGAATATCATCACTTCCACTGGCCTTGTTGTTAGCAAGGCTTTCTAAGGCCCATTTGACTTCACTCTCCAGGATGTCTGGCTCAAGGTCAGCAACCACACTACCTGGGGTGTATGAGACCTCCATATCTTTCTGGTATAATTCCTCTGTGTATTCTTGCCACCTCTTCTTGATGTCTTCTGCTTCTGTTAGGTCCTTTCCACTTTTGTCCTTAATTGTGGTAATCTTTGTACGAAATGTTCCTTTCATATCTCCAATTTTCTTGAACAGATCTCTGGTTTTTCCCATTCTGTTATTTTCCTCTATTTCTTTGCATTGCTCGTTTAGAAAGGCCCTCTTGTCTCTCCTTGCTATTCTTTGGAAATCTGCATTCAATTTCCTGTATCTTTCACTATCTCCCTCGCATTTTGCTTGCCTTCTCTCCCCCGCTATTTGTAAGGCCTCATTGGACAGCCACTTTGCTTTCTTGCATTGGGATGGTTTTCGTTGCTGCCTCCTGTATAATGTTACGAGCCTCCATCCACAGTTCTTCAGGCACTCTATCCACACATAGTCTTCCACAATCAAGCCACATCATAGTGCTTATATTTAAAGCAGCTCACTGTTTCCCAGCTGTGGGAAACCTTAGATCCTTCAGTTGTTGCTGAACAAAAAATCCCACCAGCTTCATCAAGCATGGCCAATGGGCGCTGTAGTTCAGCATCATCTAGACTGCTAAAGATTCCCCGTGCTTGCTCTACAAATTATTAATAATCATAATCATATTTACTATCCCATATCCCACTGTTATGTCAAGGAGCTCATGAATTTCTCATTTTCTATTCATAGTCAAAAGAAGCCTAGAAACTAGTCTGAGAGACCATGACTTGCCCAAGGCCACCTGATGTACTTTATGGCTTGGCAGCTGTGCTCAAACCAAGACCAAATATGGAACTACCCGTCAGCTTCATTTATTAAGTGTACGGATCACTTCCCATAACGTAACGTCCCAAAGCGATTCACAAGAATAAAATACAGTGAAACAGTAATAAATAAATAATTGCTTAAGTATACATATTCAAACACATAACAAGGGTGTCTCTGGTCCTTAATTTGAGGGTCCTGCAACAAAAAATAATATTTAGAATATACTGGACCCCATTACGTTTGTTTAAAAAGGGCTATCAAAGGTATTTAACTGTTGGAGATGTAATAGGGATAATGTGGCTGCCTTCCATGACTGGACTGAAGACTTATACAAATTCCAACATATGAACAACTTGCATATAAACACAGACTTGTCATGGACAAATTCAGCGATTTTTGGAATCCATTCTTACAAATACTGTAATAGATTAAGATCTGGTGAAGTACAATAACAGCATTGTAAAATATACAGTTTTTGGACCCCCCCCCTTATCTTCCTTTCTACACGGGGTTCTGTTTGTTTTTCTCTTTTTTGTTTCTGTTTCACCATGTTTAGTGCACATATAATGATGTACTTTTTGAACTTTCATTAAAGATTTTTTTTTTTTAAGCTGTTTGCAGGCCAATTGGTTCCTAGCTCCAAAAACAGCAGCCATTATAGAACCCCAGCAAAGCCAGTAACCCCAGGAAGGAAAAGGTTAGCATACAAAACCCAGAGCACTACTGAATAGAGTAGGAAGGGATGGATGTTCTTCGACAAATCATTAGTCACAATAGGTATTGTTAGGGGGAAAAACATCATTCTAGGCAAAACATTTTTATTACTGAAATTTTGTCCAGCAATGACAATTTTAACTTGTCCCATCTTGACACATCTTTTTAAACTTCAGCCCATGTTTTGACATAATTATTTTGTAACAATGTACTGTTCGTATTTGTCAAAGTAATACCCAAGTACTTAACCTTAACAGTATTTAATACTGATACTGATTCAAGCAAGGGGTGTCAGCTTACATCACAATCTTATATTAAGTTTATATTGATCTTATCTGGTGCACAGAGGACATTTCAGTTGGTGAAGAGGATTATAAGACCATGTCCACCCAGGGCACCTTTGGGAATTCCTATGAATTCTTCATGAAGTTCACCATGTCCACCCTGTGGATTTTTGATTCCAGGTAGAGGTTGGATTTGGCTTAGGCAAAACCTGCAAGTTAACGAGTCAAAGCAGAACAGCATCTCCTTTCTATTCTGCAGCATCTCCTGCTAATCCAACAATGACTATCAGTAATACCCCTCCCCACTCCCTCACTATATTTAAGGATCTGGTGACTTCTGTTTCAGTGTATCTGAAGAAGTGTGCATGCACACGAAAGCTCATACCAAGAACAAACTCAGTTGGTCTCTAAGGTGCTAATGGAAAGAATTTTCTATTTTGTTTCGACAATGACTATCGGGACAGGTAAAGAGGGGAAACTGCTCTTGATTCACAAAAGGTGGTTCTGGCAGTATGTGGATGACAATGAACCGGCCCCCTTCAAAAAAAAGTTTGCTGATCCCTGTTTTAAGATTAACCATCAGAAAAGGAAAATATTAATATTTTCAACAGATATTAACAACAAATAGCAACAAATAGTGATTGTTGCTATGGGGAAAGCAAAACCTGCAAATGGGGCCAATCTGTTTGCAGGCCAATTGCTTCCCGGTTCCAAAAACAGCAACCATTATAGAACCACAGCAGGGCCCACAAACACAGTACCCTAGGAAGCAAAAGGTTAACCTACAAAACCCACAGTATTACTGAATAGGGTGGGAAAGGAGGGATGTTCTTCAGCCAACTGGGATTGGGCACAGCCATCCTTTATAGGCTGGGGGCAGACCGGAGTGAAGCCCTGCCCACTTAGCCTGGCTGTATTATTATTTTTAATCATCCTTATTGAATTAATATACAAATATATATACATAAAGATAAAAAAGAAAAGATTAAGACAAGATAAGAAAGAGGATTCATCATGCGAAAGGCTGGGCTGGATGAATCCCAAACCGGAATTAAGATTGCCGGAAAAAATATCAACAACCTCAGATATGCTGATGATACAACCTTGATGGCAGAAAGTGAGGAGGAATTAAAGAACCTTTTAATGAGGGTGAAAGAGGAGAGCGCAAAATATGGTCTGAAGCTCAACATCAAAAAAACTAAGATCATGGCCACTGGTCCCATCACCTCCTGGCAAATAGAAGGGGAAGAAATGGAGGCAGTGAGAGATTTCACTTTCTTGGGTTCCATGATCACTGCAGATGGTGACAGCAGTCACGAAATTAGAAGACGCCTGCTTCTTGGGAGAAAAGCAATGACAAACCTAGACAGCATCTTAAAAAGCAGAGAGACATCACCTTGCCGACAAAGGTCCGTATAGTTAAAGCTATGGTTTTCCCAGTAGTAATGTACGGAAGTGAGAGCTGGACCATAAAGAAGGCTGATCGCCGAAGAATTGATGCTTTTGAATTATGGTGCTGGAGGAGACTCTTGAGAGTCCCATGGACTGCAAGAAGATCAAACCTATCCATTCTTAAAGAAATCAGCCCTGAGTGCTCACTAGAAGGACAGATCCTGAAGTTGAGGCTCCAGTACTTTGGCCACCTCATGAGAAGAGAAGACTCCCTAGAAAAGACCCTGATGTTGGGAAAGATGGAGGGCACAAGGAGAAGGGGACGACAGAGGATGAGATGGTTGGACAGTGTTCTCGAAGCGACTAGCATGAGTTTGGCCAAACTGCGAGAGGCAGTGAAGGATAGGCGTGCCTGGCGTGCTCTGGTCCATGGGGTCACGAAGAGTCGGACACGACTGAACGACTGAACAACAACAAAGAAAGCGGGGGGGGGGACGACGACATACAAAACAAGAATTTGCAGTCATTCATTCAATTTACACTCATTCATTCATTCATTGAATTTTTAAATAAAAGAAAATATTCAAAGATTACCGGTACCTAAAAACATATTGTCCAAATAACAATTTCCTTGCAGAATTAAACTGATCCTTGTAAAATACAATGTGCAAACGTTAATTTGTTAGAGTACACGAAAACAAATTAGGGTAATGGAGGGCTGTGCGTTAAACGTAAATAACAATACAAGTACAACGAGCAGAACTGGAAGCCTTTTATTTAGCTTGGCTGTATTGGTCAGAAATCAAATAAATGGGTGGTGGGAAAACCTGCCAATCCAAGCGGCTGGCATAGGAATTCTCCAGCTGCCAGCTGCCTAGTCGAAGCCCAGCCCGTGTCTGGGTAAGATGCCATTCTCTCTGGCCACCTGCATGTTAGTATTTTGTGGGAGGGATTCAAGTGTGCACAGCAGATTTAGGTTGGTACAGTTAAAGTGGATTAAAGTGCTCAGTCACTCAGATTGCTCTATAGAATCCAGATATAATCTAACTTTTGCAAAAGCTTTGTGCAAGCAAATCAAGATGAATGCCCAATACCCCTCTCCACTGCCTCACTATATTTAAGGGTCTGGTGACTTCTGTTTCAGTGTATCTGAAGAAGTGTGCATGCACACGAAAGCTCATACCAAGAACAAACTTATTTGGTCTCTAAGGTGCTACTGGAAGGAATTTTTTTTATTTTGTTTTGCCCAATACCGGGTAAGTAGTTTTGTCAGGCGGAGCTCACTGATCCCCACTCAAGTTGTTGACTATTCCTTCTGTCTAAGAACAATCTTCACCTGCTCTTCTTTTTTAATATATGATCATGTCCACTCTGTGGCTCCTTGGTCTTTTCCTGGTTGCCTTGGTGAGGCCCACCAACTCTTGATTCCGGGTGTAGTTTGAATCTGGCTTAGGCACTGGAGGCCTGGAAGAGGGCTGGCACATGATAGAGTGGAGCCCAGGATCATCATCATCATCATCATCATCATCATCATCATTTGTATGCCACCTCCTCCAAGACAAAGTTCTATGTGGATGACTATGCCTTCTGTCAAAGAACAGTCTTCATCTACTCTCCTTTTTTAATAGATGACCATGTCCACTCTGTGGCTGCAGGGCCTTTCCCTGTTTGCCATAGTGTGCACCAATGCTGAGGGAAGAAAGAAATGTGACCATTATTATTACCGAGACGTTTTGATGGGAATGGATGATAAATCATTAAGGCGGTTCTATATATATATATATATATATATATATATATATATATATATATATGAAAATGCCTGCTCCAAAGGTCTTACCTTACTACAATAGGGATTATATAGCTATATCTAAAATTTCATGCATATCAGTTGAATGAATATACTTTATTCGGTCACAGACCAGCATAAAACAACGTATTTACATTTATAAAAACAATGTAAAAACAATGTAAAAATATATATTTAAATGGGTACTCATTACATGATGAGGGCATATTCAACATATCCAGCCCTACATAATCCATGTCCTTAAAATCATTGATTAAACATAGATATAACTAATAAAATTTAGACTCGGGTATCGGTTCTATGAGATAGGCTACTAAAATATAGATCCAACAATATTTTAGGCCACTATTTAAAGTTGATTTACATCACAGACCATCTTTCGACGTATATCTATCAAGGCTGCACAGAATCTGGCGGCAGCGTAAGTGATTTCTGGGCTTTCATCCTGTAATAGCAGTGAAATATTATGTTGTTCTGAAAGCCCAGGAGACTTATCTAAAATGGGTTGGATAAACCTTGCTCGGACGTCCGTATAATACTTGCAGTAGAAGAAGACATGTTCTAATGTTTCCTGCTGCCCTGCACCACAAGGGCATTTCCTTTCTTCATGGGGTATCTTCCCATAACGGCCTTCTTGCATTGCTGAAGGTAATGCCCGACATCGGGCCAAAGTGAATGCCCTTCGCTGCTTTGGAATTTCAAGATTAGCTACATATGGCATTTGGGTGGTCAAATATCGTCTATTTTCACTAATCAGAAATCTTGGGGAGCTGGCCAAGTCAGCTTGTCTTTGAGTGTCTACCACTCGCTGTTTAATAGTGTTTCTTGCTCCTTCATACCCCATGGCAAGCAGGGTTTGTGGATTAAATCCCAGGGTTGCTATTATTTTCCCCACTGCTCCTTTCCATGTTGTTTGGAAGTCATCTTTGATGGTCAACGGAGCCAGGCCACTCGGGAAGAAGACTAGTCTCAGCCAGTAATTTAAAATGGCCAGCCACACTCTCGCCTCGATTCTTAGAACTCCAGTCTCGAGGCGTATGGTGGCATTGGAGACATATCTGGGTACTTGTAAAGCAGATCTTAGGAATTTGGATTGCACCACCTCTAAAGGGGCATAGTTGGTAAATGGGCCTAATTGAGCGCCATATAGTAATTGTGCAATTGACTTGGCCTCAAACAACTTTAAGGCTGCTGGTATGTAATTCCCACCTTTAGACCTGAGGTACCTGAGGATAGCATTGGCACTTCTCTGGGCATTCCCTGCAATGTACATGCCATGGGTTTTCCTACTTCCTGATGAGTGCAGGGCTATACCTAGATATTTAAAACAGGTAACCTGTTCAATCTTATGCCCGTCTATAGACCACACATATGTTTTGGGCCTCTTTGCGAAGACCATAATTTTAGTTTTTTGATAATTGCATATCAGTTAATATCTTGACCCTCCACCGAATTGAAATTTCAGCCTTCGCGACATAGGGAAATGGCCAAGTAAACAGCTATTTTCGTCACTTTATGACCAATTCAGCTTTATTTCATGGTATTATTATTTCTTGCATTGATTCACCGTTTACTAGATAAAATGTCATAAGGTGTCAAAAAAAAGGATACAAGTACAGAAGTTTAAAACAAATTATCAGAAAGAAAAATAAACTAGAAGTGTTCATTCTGCAATACTATAGAAAGGATAAATCCTATGCCACACTACTAAGAGATGAACACCACAACCGGCTATACGATATGACCCCAATTAGGGATCAAATGCTTAGGTAAACAGGAACATTTCCCCCTGGCACCTAAAAGTTGAAAATGGTGGTGCCATGTGCACTTCCCTGTAGACAGCATTCCACAACTGGGGAGTCACCAGTGAAAAGTCCCATTTTCAGGTTGGCACCATCCGCACTACCCTCAGAGAGGGCCCACTAAGAAGTGCCTTGGGTGAGAAACACAGGCAGGTGGCTCAGGGTGGCCCCACTCTGCTCCATTGGGGATGGAATCATTCCGGCGGCATCAGCACTGAGGGCTGGGCTGGCACCCCTCCACCCAGTACGCGTGCACCCTCCCCCCACCTGGCACATGCACACACGCACCCCGGATGCCAGCAACCGATGCTATGCCACTGCCTTTTTCTGTTCTTTTTGTTACAGTTTTATTTTTTAAATTTTATTCTCCATATCCTGTGTATAGGTACATCACAGACAAGTAAGTTACACAATGAGCATACAAAGGAAAACAGACCTTTTCCCACCCTAGTAGCTATTGTCTATTTATTGCATTGTATCTGTATTGTAAGCCTACTAACACAAGTTCTCAGGGAGGACTCCAAATAAAAAAAATGAATATTGATGGTAATCACGCCTAAAGGCCAGTTTAAGAATGAAAGAAAGATGAACTGGTCAAGTCGACAATGATAGACTGGGCAAAAGATGTGGGTCATAACATTATGATGGATGACTGGGAGAGATTGTGGAATAAAGGTATCAAATTTACAGCTTGTAATAGTTTAAGAGAGAATGTTATGAAAATGCTCTATAGATGGTATCTGACACCAGTTAAGATAGCAAAGATGAACCCTACAATGTCTAATGTGTGTTGGAAATGTAAATCTACGGAAGGTACCTTTTATCATATGTGGTGGACATGTCCAGGGGTACCGTATTTTTCGCTCCATAGGACGCTCCGGACCATAGGGCGCACCTCGTTTTCAGAGGAGGAAACCAGGGAAAAAATATTTTTCTGGTTTTCCTCCTCTAAAACCCATGGTTGTTTTTTTTTGAGAATCAGCTCAAAGTTTTGCAGCTTTTTTTGCAAAGGGAAAAGCCCTGCTTTTTGAGGATCAGTTCAGATTTGTGCAGCTTTTGCAAAGGGGGAAAAGCATTGCTTACAAACCAGTACAAACCAGTACAGACCAGTAAGCACCAGCAGGTAATAGGAAGCAAGAGGAAAGCAAACCAGTACAAACCAGTAAGCACCAGTACAAACCAGTACAGACCAGTAAGCACCAGTACAAACCAGTACGCACCAGCAAGTAATAGGAAGCAAGAGGAAAGCAAACCAGTACAAACCAGTAAGCACCAGTACAAACCAGTATGCACCAGTACAGACCAGTAAGCACCAGCAGGTAATAGGAAGCAAGAGGAAAGCAAACCAGTACAAACCAGTAAGCACCAGTACAAACCAGTACAGACCAGTAAGCACCAGTACAAACCAGTACGCACCAGCAAGTAATAGGAAGCAAGAGGAAAGCGAACCAGTACAAACCAGTAAGCACCAGTACAAACCAGTACAGACCAGTAAGCACCAGTACAAACCAGTACGCACCAGCAAGTAATAGGAAGCAAGAGGAAAGCGAACCAGTACAAACCAGTAAGCACCAGTACAAACCAGTACGCACCAGCAAGTAATAGGAAGTAAGAGGAAAGCGAACCAGTACAAACCAGTAAGCACCAGTACAAACCAGTACAGACCAGTAAGCACCAGTACAGACCAGTAAGCACCAGTACAAACCAGTACACACCAGCAAGTAATAGGAAGCAAGAGGAAAGCGAACCAGTACAAACCAGTAAGCACCAGTACAAACCAGTACAGTAATAGAAAGCAAAAGGAAAGCAAACCAGTACAAACCAGTAAGCACCAGTAGGTAATAGGAAGCAAGAAGAAAGCAAACCAGTAAGCACCAGCAAGTAATAGAAAGCAAGAGGAAAAGTAACAGCCCCAAATGGCTGAAAAACTCAATTTCCCAGGATCCTCAATTTCCCAGGATCCTACTGTGCAAGGGGCCTGGGCGGGGCAGGAAGGGAGCTAGCTCCCTTATCTCCCTCCCCGATCTCCTGCAATCAGCTGTTGAGCGGGTTCTTTTCAACACTCTCTTTCCCTCTTGTTAGCCTTTAGCTCTTTCTAAAACAGAAAAAGCAGGATCTGCCTTTCCCCCCTGGGCAATTTGGCTCCAGGGACCATGCATTCGCTCCATAAGACGCACAGACATTTCCCCTTACTTTTTAGGAGGAAAAAAGTGCGTCTTATGGAGCGAAAAATACGGTAAATGCTTTCTGGGATAAGATTTATAATGAACTTAAGAAGGTAATGAAAATTACCTTTAGTAAGAAACCAGAGGCATTTCTTTTGAGCATGACCAACGAAGAGATACCCAGTCAGGATAGAGTATTTTTTATGTATGCCACAACAGCTGCTAGAATTTTATTGGCAAGAAATTGGAAAGGCGAAGAGATTCCGACAGTGGAAGAATGGCAGATGAAGCTAATGGACTTTATGGAACTCGCCGAACTGACCGCGAGAATCCGAGACCAGAGGGAGGAGAAGGTGTCGCAGGATTGGAAGAAATTTAAGGACTATTTAGTTAAATGTGTAAAACTGAATATTTGAGCAGAATTAGCCAACAGAACCGGCTTTAGTATGTTTATGTTAGACAGAATAGTGTGGAAGAAGTTTAGATGTGAATGTTATAAATGCTTAAGAGTATCTAAAGATATTGAGTTTAAGTGAGAATCTATATTTGTTTAATTAATTTTAAGAATATTGAGAGATATGGTAAAGATTTATGGAAAAAGATACAAAGTTACCCAAATTATATATATTAGTCTTGAACGCAGTGGGGGGAACGGGGGAAGCCTCAATGTATGGGAAAAAGATAGAACAAAGAACATGATTGAGATAGGTGTATGTTAAGGTTTGTATTTGTGTTTTTTCTTATGTATTGTCATTGTTATAGTTGTTGTTTATTTTTTATTGTTTATTATGTATTTTTGTATTCCTTTTTTTTGTTCATTTATGGAAAATAATAAAATCTATATAAAAAAATAAAAAGAAAGAAACCTCTTAGCACTTACCGCAGCATCTGAGAGCAGATTATAAAGCATGCCCTCGCTCCCCAGTTGTCTTTCTGTAAATGACAAATCTTTTCTCCTAAGTAGACTGGAGGTTTTTGTTGTTTATTTGATAAACCAGGTGCTCAAAATTAGCTGAGTCTTTAAAATGCTCAATATGGAAGCTGATATTCTTAAACTGCAACAGCCCTCTGGAAAAAAACAGAAAATACTGTACTAGCCAAGGTTCAAGGAGACTATAGGAAAAGTGAGCTTAATTAACCTGAAACTCGTCGTGGGATGCAAGAATGTCTTGCATTACTCCCTTTTCGCACAAGATTGCCACAGGGACTTGCAGCAGGGCAGCAGTTGTGACCTCATTGTGGGAAAAGCGCCACAGGGGCCAAATTTGGATTGGTACCACAATGAAAGGGGAGAATGGGCTTCAATTTTCTCCCTGGCCCTTTTTTAAAAAAACAATAATTATTATAATAATAATTCTTATTATTTATTAGATTTTTAAGCTGCTCTCTTCACCAAAGCGAGCTCAGAGCAGTGTAAAACATCAGAAATTCAATAAAACAGATAGATTAAAAGAAAATTAGACTCCAATAACTGAGGCACCCTGATTACCAGCTACTAGCCCAGCAAGGGTAAGGTTAAAAGGGGAAGAGGGAAAGGACCAACAGGAAAAAGGAAAGAGTGAGAAGCGTGGGGTGTAAAATTTATAGCAGTCAAGTACAACAATGTCCAGACATGCGCAGTCGATCCAAAATGGCGGACGCGGACAACACCCCTCCCGACCGGAGCGAAAAGGTAAGCTTTTACAGCACAAACGTGGCGCCGCGGGGCTCCGTTGCCGGTCGGGAGGGGGCCGTGGGATCGCGCCTGCCATCTTCGGTGGGCGGGTGTGATCCCACGGCCCCCTCCCAACCGGTACCGGAGCCGCACAGCGCTGCGCGGCTCCGGTGCCGGCTTACAGTGGTACCTCGCCAGACGAATTCGTCTTACGAAAAACAGGCATAGACAAATTCGTCTCGTGAGTCAACTAAAAACTCGCAAACCCTTTCGTTTTGCAAGTTTTTCGTTGTGCGAGGCATTCGTCTTGCAGGGTACCACTGTAGATAGATAGATAGCTTTAACAGTTTCTTAGCATTTTCTTAAAGCGATAGGCTATCCATTTTGGGGCCCTGGGGCCCCTCCCACAAGGAATACCTCCAAAAAAGCACACTGTGGAGGAGAGTTTCCTGGCTCCCTCTCAAAGAAGAATTCAAACTCAGGCTGCAGTGTCTACCAAAATCTTTAATGCTCAGATCAGTGCGATACATGGGCAAAATGCCATTAAAAGGCACAGCAGGTGCTACACCTAGCCAAGCAAGCAAAGACATGGATCCAGGAATGACACATACCCCAGCTTAGGAGCGAACTCCTCTTAAGCCCCCCCCCCACCAAAAATAAAAATATTTGAGGGGGCCGGGAAACTCGCCCCCCAACGTTGATGGGCATTGCCATTTAATGGTGTGTGCCGTGTCATGTGACTATGTAGGGCAGGGCTTACTGCCCCCCCGCCCCCCATATTTTATTCAAGTTGGCACCGCAGCAACCCTGTTATTAGGGAGTGGTGCCGGTACTAATTTCTCACCCATGCGCAATGATCCTATGTTGAAAACAAACACATTTGTATCCACTGTATCAATGCGCCGAGGGACTTTTTTATGTGTCATTATGACTGACAGGTGGTGGAAGGAGCGAGCCAGAGTCTAGTGAGTGAGACTGTCCCTGGCTGTAATACTGGTTTTAGCCTCTCACTGGTCAGAGCTGAAGTTGTTATTTACAACTTTAAAAAGAGATACAACAAATTTTCACTTGTGATCTCCACAGTTGGCAATTGTAAATGTTGCTTGTAGATAGATAGATAGATAGATAGATAGATAGATAGAGATAGATAGATAAAGAGATAGATAGATAGCTTAATTCAGTAACTCCCTAAAAAGTGTTAGGAGAGGCAATACATTTTAAATTAAAAGGAAACTGAAAGAAAATAGAAGTCCAACAAAGAATTAATCATAATAAAACAGGGACAGTAGATTGTGGACATATGATGGACTTTGAGAAAGCCCCCAAAAGAAAGCTTAGCCAAATTTAAACTGAAAACTCATAAAAATACCAAGATGAAGATTTTAAAGAGAATCAAGAAAAGCAGATACACCTGATGACTAGAAAAGCCAAGGGAAAACTAAGACAAATGAAAGAACGTGAGGGGCGAAATCAAGTTTATTTACCTTTCAACCAACAAGTCTTTGGATGTACGAAGGAGCAGAGGAAAGGGTAGGTGGATATGAAGTCTGCTTCAAGCAGAGTGAAGAATAATTGCAGAAAATAGAAGGCTTTTCTTTTAAAAGGCAACTAGAGAAGCCATTTCATAAAAAGAAGGCTGCCGTTTCTGTTGCTAAAGTTATTATTATCATTATTACTGTTATTATTTATTTAATTTCTATACCGCCCTATACCCGAAGGTCTAAGGGCGGTTCACATAAAATATCCAATACACAAAATCAAAGGAAAAAGAACAACCCAATAACGGGTTACCAGAGCATAGACAACAGTAGTCAGGCGATCCCTGTCCAGAGAGGGGCGTATCCAGATAGGGGCACCAGCCGAAGCTGATGGAAGGCACTCCGGGTTGCTGAGCGGCTTCCCTTGTCTCTCGACAGAGGTCACCGTACAGGGCGACCAAGGCAGTTTCTGTGCCAAAAGCAGGCCTAAACCCTGATTGAAATGGATCCAGAAAAGAGCACCTGGATCTGGTCTGCGACCACTCGCTCCAGAACCTCGCTCCAGAAGTTGGAAAAACCAAGACTGGTAAGATTTTAACACAGGTAAGACTTAGAAGCGAGAAGGGTAGCGGGATCCAGGTGGGGAAAAGCTGTGCATGTGATAAAGACCAAAGCAGAGGGGCAGAAGACAACATCGTTCCATTTAATTCCATGTTAGCTCTGGTTGCCTTGTTGACAAAAATGCTTCGCAGCCATTTTGTGATAGCTTCTTGGGGACTAGAGATAAGCTCCTTCACTAGAAGAGGGTCACCAAAATATTGTTGAGTTTTTGTTCCTTCAGATGTGTATAAATCCAGAAGGTTCCAAACATGCCAGCATTTTGGATCCTCGCCAGTAATTCTGTTCCTAAGGTTATTTAGGTATTTAGAATACCCATTTTAAAAGCTGATGCATCAAACTGCTTCCTTTGTCTGCAACAGCTGCCTTGCTGATTTCAGTGTGAAAAAGCAAATAAGGCATTTTGAGGGTGAGTCTACTGATGGCAATGGTTAGAGGCGGCCTGGTAGAGGCCTTGGAGTGAGTAGAGGTTTTCACCATTTTGCCGGCCATTTTTAAGGGAAAAAAGTCCAGCAAACGTTTAAGCACAAACATATTCAGAATTAGGAAGGATGAGCCTTGACCATTTTTTCCTGTACATAAAGGGCAGAAGATTTTGTCTGCTAATGGTAAGGCTGAAATGACTGAGAAAATATTTGAAATCTTATGAATCCCGACTCTCTGGCCATTTTGACTCATACATAAGGGGGTGGCTGATTGTTCCACTAATGACCAGAGCGGGGCCACACAAAATCATAATAAGCCACATTTGTGAAACATTTTGGAACAGAGGTCTGTACCCTTAAATCCTGTAGATAAAGGAGGCATGTAGCTCCCAATTTTCTTTGCCTGGGGTACAGACAGGTATGTCTGTTTAATGCAGGGAACATGATCCATAAATGCTGAGACTTTATTAGAAATTTCATTTGACCCAAATTGGCTTTTTGGTGAAAACTTTCATGATAGGGTTGAGAGTTGCTGGGTTTCCAACAAATACTAAAATTTGGATCCTCGCCAGTACTTCTGTTCCTAAGGCAATATATTTAAAAACCTGGTGTAGAAACTGTTTCCTTTGCCTGTAACCTCTCACTTGGTTATCGTACCTTCTATTAAAAAAACTTTATCAGAGGTGGCAATAGGCACTAATAATGAACAGTAATCTCTAAATGTTCTATCGTAATTGTATCAGCAATACAGTTGTGTGTCTTCTGGCTGAAGGTCCACTAGGTGAGTATTTTGTGCTTGGCTGAGGAGAAAATCTCTGTTGTGTTCTGCCTGCAACTCTTTGTACAAAGATTCTTTCAGGTCGCAGTGAGGGGGACCATTCAAGCACCCGGAGCCTGTTGGAGAAAAGGTAGGCTCTAAATGGAATAATACATCAAATATGCAAACTAAATATTCCAAAGAGCTTGTATTGAGCCATGTTGGTTCTTCAATCACTTTTTCAGAAGAGCTGCAAACTCGAAAGCCTAATGCAGTCACTCTCCGTGCTTCTACCTGGAGGGACTTCTCTTGTTGGACACCACTGCAGGGGAGGCCCTATCCTGTGCCGCCGCCAACACACAATAAGGTACATCTTTTGGTGGGACAGCCATCCTTGTTTTGTTGCAGCTCTTTTTTTTACAGACCTCACAGAGCTACCTGTGCCGGAAGCAGATCTGCTCCATTGCCAAGTAAGAGGCAGTGTCAGAGCTCTTGATACATCAAGTGAACATCTGCAGTGTAGGATTGAGAGACACCTGCGTCTTGACTGCGCTGCTTTAGGTAACCGGCTGTTTTTGCTCCTGTGTCTGGAGGGGAGGGCTGCTGAAGACCCTAGTCTCTTCCAGGTGCATCTCTTTCTTTCTTTTTTATAAGAATTTATTGACATTTTCAAAACAAAACATACACCCACACCCACACCTACAAATATAAAACAAATACAAATATTGCCATGATTCTTCTTCTTATTCATATACATAAAGAAAATTTCTATTTCTAAATCTTGACAGTTCGGTTTTATGTCCATAATCTACTTTAATAACAACGTCACTCTAAAAATTTAAATTCATTTAAAGAAACAATCATCTTAATCTATAATAGCTGATACTAATAACTGATAATAGCTAATAATAGCTAATAATAAACAATCATCTTAATCTATAATAATTAATAATAGATCCTTAAATCTTAACAAATTATTCTTATAACAGATCTATACTAACCTCTTCTATCCCTTATACTGCTGCTAATAACATAAGATTCCAAATATCCCTTTTCTTAAAAAACAAAACAAAATAAAGCTTACAGTCTTCACCCTCCGATTTCAGATTACCATAACAGACCATTTAGATTTTACACTTAATAATTCACCCTACTCCCCCTCTGTCCATTGTCCATTTCCATCTATCACCGGAACCAATCTTCCAATTTTCCTCTTTTCTTATCCATCCACAGATCCAGACACAGTTCCCAACAAACCTTGCATCGAGCATCAAGGTACACATCTCATCTTCTTTCGGCTTCTCCGCTTCAATGCTGCATTCTTCTTTTATTTGTAGTAGTCTTGATTCTTTGTCCCATGCTCCCGAGCTCACACCTCGGGGGCTGGATATAACAATTCTTGCCGTCCCGGGGCTGCCACCCCCATAGGACGTGTATTTTTCCCGGAGTCGCCCTGTCATTTCGCTCCATCCTTCCAGCATCCCTTTCAGCTCTTTGCCAAGGTTTTCTTCCATGGTATCAAAAACTTGGAAAGCCTCCTCTGTGGGAAGTAAATTTTTTTTCATGTCCCCACTCAAGACCTTCAACTTCCAATCAAACAGTTCCAGCTTCAAGATAGTAAGCCTTTCTTCATCCGTTAGTCCAAAGTTCAAAACAAGTTCAAAAACAAAGTCCAACATGTTGAGAAAGGGGATGGGTATCAAATTTCAGTTTCCGTTTCTATGTTCTCCCTTTTGTACCAGTAATTTTCCACTTCAACTCAAACTTTTCGCAGCCATTTTCCTTGAAACCAGGGCGCAAAGACCAAAATTTTAAAAAAGGATATTTTCCACAGACTTGCTCCCCAAGGGGAGAACTAAAGAGTCTCACTTATCAAAGTTCAAATACTTTGTAACCATCTCTGTAACAGCAGCCTCTTAAACTGGTTATTTTCTTTCCCCCGAAGGGAGGGAGGCAGGCTTCCTTTTCAAACGTCTCCCGGATCGTTAAAAGAACACAGAAAATAGTCCAATCCAATACTCACGACCACCGGGTTTCTTTAGTTCCGAACATAACTGGTAGAACTTTGACGCTCGTCGCGGGGGTGACCGCCGCTTTGCGTCCCGGTTGGGGCATGTCCCCTATAGCCCGGCTCCGTTGTCCCTTCACCCCCACTCCCCCTTTACAGGGGGAGCGAGGGAAGGGTTCAGAGCCATAATGGGCACAGCCGGGGAGCCCAGGGTGCGGGACGCTCTTCCCGCACCCCACCGGAGCCCCGCTTTGCGGTAGCGGGGCTCCAACCCCCGGGACGGACTGGGTCGCCTCACGACCGCTCCGCAATGGCGCCGCCGGCGGAAGTCCTCTTCCAGGTGCATCTCAGTGACACAAGAAATAGAATTTTGCAAGCCTTCAGGAAACTTGACGGCAAGTGAACTTCACACTCCACAATTCAGTCATCTTTTTCAGTACAATCCTTTTGTGCTGGCCTCTCCATTTCCCCCCGCTTGATCTCTTCACAGTTCTGCCCAAGAGCCCACCACCCTCAGGTGAAGCCAGCTCTTCCTGCAGAAGTCAGGTCAGTAAGAACAGCTGTGTTCAAAAAACATTTCTCTGGAATTGGCGGGAAAGGGCCGGGGACAAACTAATGAGTCCAGATTGCTTTTCACAGACCAGCAGAAGGAACTTCCAGGCCCATGGATTCACACTTCAGAGGGACAAACAAAAAGGTGAGCATAAAGGCAGAGTTTGAAGACTGGGACCAGTCTCTCTGTTCTGCCCTGCAAATTAATGGCAGTCAACATGGCACTCTGTGACTTAAACACATCTAGGTGAATATCCCTTGCTTGGCAAGGGATAAAACCTTGATTGTGTTCTGTCTGCAACTTCATAACTCTTAAGGGTTTTCTTTTTTCCTGAGAGAACATTCTGTATTCAGAGTGTTCTCTCAGGTTTTGCTTTTCACCTTGTTGCATTGGCCAAAAAAAAGCAAAAGACGCTGGTGGTCGGCGCTCCTGGTTTCCAGGACGGGGTTCAAGCCCCTGCGGTGTCCCTGCTTACTTCCAATGCAACCTCTCTCTCTCTCTCCCTTAAGAGCTAAATGAAGCAAGGTCACTGGTGTGTGTCTAAGACAAGGTGGATTACATGGATGCTTCCCATCCTAGCACTCCTTGCCACAGGGAACAAAAAACTTACTTCTTTTATATATATAGGACTGCCTCTTAATTTTGCATTGTTTGTTTAGGCAGTAGCCTAAATATGCAAACATTCTTGTACATTTTATTCTCCTTATCGCTACCACCGACGTCTGTGAGCTGAGGGTCCCTTTCCCATCACCGGTCCAGATTGCGCTGGGCTCCCTGGCTCCTGACCCTGAGCCCCGCAAAGAAGGGATCAGCAAGGAACTGGGCATGACGGAGGACATCTTGCATGTGTGAGTATTGGCCAGGCACCATCTTCTACAAGAAGCAATGTGTGGTGGCATTCGGGGCAGATGGTAGGCTGTGAGTCCTGGGTGCAGCCTGCTGGAAGGTCTCCTGCACAAGAGACAAGGTGGCACCGTAATGGATGGCATGTTGGACTTGAACCAGGGTTTAAACAACAACAACAATTTTATTATTTGTTCCCCGCCCATCTGACCAGGTTGCCTCAGCCACTCTGGGCAGCTTCCAATAGATATAAAAATATAAAACATTTAAAACTTCCCAATACAGGATGTCTTCTAAAAGTTGTATAGTTATTTATCTCCTTGACATCTGATGGGAGGACGTTCCACAGGGCGGGTGCCACCACCGAGGAGGCCCTCTGCCTGGTTCTCTGTAACCTCATTTCTCACAGGAGGGAACCGCCAGAAGGCCCTTGGAGCTGAACCCTTTGGAATGAGTCTGCTTCTTGGCCTGACCTACCCTGCAGGGTTGTTTTGAGCATAACTTGGAGGAAGAGTGGGGTGCAAGTAAAATAAAGTGGTGTGCTGAGCAAGACCTGCATTTGGATCAGTGTGTTTCTGCAAACCTCCTGTGAGGCTCATACAGGACAACTTCCTGGGGACGTAGGAATCTGCCTATCATCCATTTAGCACAGGACCATCTGCAGTTTTTCAGGGGGACAGACAGGCATAGTTCACCAGACCTACCAGGGACTGACCATCTGCATGCAAAGTGGCTGCTCTCCCACTGAGCTGGGGCCCTTCCCCAAGGGGGGGGGGTTGTGCCCACTGCTAGTGAATGAAAGTTGGTGGGATGCAGATCCCCTCGTATTTTCTGTAAAGTGGTATACATGCTGCTGATCCTATATAGAGGAGGAGGATAATAAGAATAATTCCTCCCATCCTCTCTGTTGAGTCCTTTACATTCAGGTGGTGCTATGATAAGAATAAATTAATTAAGGGAAACAGTATATTTTCTGTCATCAAAATGTATTGGACCAGGTGCCCTGTGTCTGGCAAGAGTCAAAGGGAAGCTCAAGGACTGGAATAGAATGAGGATATTGGCAGAAGGAGTGGCATGTTCATAGGACTCTTAAGTGTAGTGCAAGTGTTGATGTTTTATGTTTCAGTCTACACAAAATATATACATATATATATTATTTTTTGCAGTCGATGGAGAGCAGATGAAGCCCGGATTCTGCATGTGTCCATCAGCTCCTTCCTGGAACATCTCTCCTTGGTGGTGGAAACTATGGACCTGTTGGATAGATGGTTGCAACAGGAAGCTTCCCAGCAGTCTTGGCTGGACGCTGGATTACCCATGGGCTACTGGTGTCAGAGGAGGCCCTGAGCATGCCATCCTTGGAGCCAAGATGTTGCTTTGTGTTCTGGAGCCAGCGGGGAACTCTTTGCTCTCGGATACTCTTGGACTTTGGTAGATTTTGGGTGCTGAGAAGCAGACAAGCCTGGGACTGCTTTGATATAAGACAAAGTACATGGAATCTGGTGCTCTAATAAATTATCCATTGTACTTTACTTTATTGTCTGCAGGTTTTAACTGATTAAATTATATTTGAGCCAGCTTACCATATTGAGCAATCAGTTACACAAACACAAGCAAAATCTTAATCATAGTGTTTCTCCAGGTGTTGGGCCCTCCTGCTGCCGGCCACCAGTAACGGGTGCTGAGGAACTCGAAGGCGAGGAGGAGGAGGAGGAGGAGGAGGAGGCAGGGCCCTGGAGAAAGGTGCGGGGCCACCTCTGCGGGCGAAGGACTGGCCGGGCGAGGCGGAGACCTTTTGGCGGAGAGGGGCCAGATTGCAGGCTGCTTTGGAAGAGGAGCAGCAAAGCGCTGGGGCTGGTAGAGCAGGAGAGGCAGAGCTGCAGGCAGACCTCGAAAGTGAGGTGGATGGGGAGGGGGGGGGAGGTGCAAAAGGGGCTCGATTTTCGCAAACCCCCTCCTGTTGCATTTGCAGATTCGGCAGGAACTGCTCGTCCTGAGCCGGCATTTGGATTCATCAAAATGTCTATAAACAAGTTTTAAGAAGCAAATATTTTTAATATAGGAGCGTGGTGCAGTCTCCCACTTGGTAGAGCATGATCTCTACTTAATCTCAGGATCATGGGCTCAAGCCCCACATTGGGCAAGATTCCTGTATTGCAGGGGTTGAACTAGAAGTAGATGAGCCTTGCAGTCCCTTCCAACTTTGTAATTCTGATGGTATGTATGCATGTATGAGCATGGGAAATGAGGGGCAGATGGAGCTCAGCAACCTGGGAGGGTATGTAGTAGTAGTAGTAGTAATAATAATAATAATAAATAATAATAATAATAATAATAATTTATTATTTATACCCCGCCCATCTCACTGGGTTTCCCCTGCCACTCTGTGCGGCTTCCAACAAAAGATTAAAAATACATTAAAACATCACGGAATACTTTTCACCTCTACTGTGTAAGCAAGCAGTCATTTATTAGGCAGCTACAAGTCATATAAACAGCAGGAGCCTGGCCCAGGTCTGGTCACGTTGTGTCTTCTTTGTTGCTCAAGCTACTCACATGCCAGGGGCAGCAGGAGAGAGAGAGGAGAGAGGAGAGAAGACATGATGGAGCAATACGATAAGGAGAATCCGCAAAATGAGGCAGAAAAAATAAATTGTGCATCTGCATTTTCTTAGCACCACCCAGAAAGATCGAGAAGAGGTTGGAAAAACCATCTTCTCCCATAGAAACCTCTCCACTCCCTGCATAGTCTTTGACATTCCTGTACCAGGGCTGGCCCACCTCCTGCCAGTCAGGGAGGAAGGGCTGAGTGAAGATCTACATCAGGAAGTGTGGGGGAATAAAGCTGTGCATTGGGAACAAGAGTCGGAGCAGACCTTTCCACCAAGAGGCCGCTGTAGAGGTGGCATGGGGTTGTGTGTGTGTGCTGAAGAAAGCACAGATCCGGCCTCCAAGGAGTGCTGTCACTGCCACCACGGCAGCAGCAGGAGGTGATGCGTACTTTGGAGGCCAGATCTATGAATCCTGCTGCCTGTGGCAGTTGCTTTACCTTGCCTCTTGGGTGGACTGGCCCTGCTTTGTACCTTTCCTATGAGAGGCAAGATCTAGTGTGGGGCTTTGCCTGGAAGTGTTGCTGCTGTTTCCTCAAGCAATGCCTGTCACTGCTTCGTTCAGCCTTCGCCAACATGGTGCCCACCAGATGTTTCAGACCACAACTCCCTTCAGCCCTGGGATCAAATGGCCATGCTGGCTGAGGCCAACAGGAGCTGCACTCCGAAACACCTGGAGGGCACCATGCTGGTGAAGGCTGGCAGAGCTTTAGGTGTGCCATTTAACATTTTTGAATTGATGAAACCATGTGAATTGAGAAAACAGTATCTAAACAATTAGAATGAATACTATCATATATTTTAAACAGATTAAATACAGTTACAATTGAGTAATGATGTTTAATAATATAAGAATGTATAATGCTGTAAACAAAAAAATTCAAAAGAAAATAAGAAAAGAAAAAGCAAACATCGCTGTAATTAATAGGACAGTATTTAATGAGTCTTTTGTTTGTAGTTGTAGTATTTATATATTTACGATCTATAATTTAAGGAGACTCAAAAGTCATGAACATTTTTTTTATTAAGAAAAATATCTTTGGAATCCTGCCTGACAGTCCCTCCAGGAGACAAGCAAAATTCCTCCTTGTTTAGAAAGGCTTGGGGTTGTGCGACTGATTCCTGCATGGTATGATCCATCCCAATTCATGTTCCATGTCAACCACAAGTGAGACCCACCTCTTTGGGGTTGTGTTATTAGCATATTTGGATCCAGGCAGGGTCCTGCACCCTTGCAAGCTCCATAACAATCATGAAACTAGCAAAAGTGTTCCTAACATCTAGCTGGTGCCCTAATATAAAAATTGCCCAGATAATCAGCTGTCTATAGTACCACTTTTCTAAGGTACTGATGGACTCCTCTTGGTGTTTATGATGAGGGTCTCAGGGGAAATCAATGCCCCATGAGATGTTTGCCCCATTTGTGTTGCTTTGGCTGACTGGTTCAGGAATGCCCTGGGTTGGAATCCATGTGGGCAGCTTCCTAAAAGTTCCCTTTCTTTTACCTCTGACATCACTGTAGGATTCCCCCCCAGTTAGGCTGAGTAAGTGTATTTCCACCTCAACCTTGGTGTGGCACAAACTCTCATCTTCTGCATCACAATCCTTCACTCAGTGCAGTGATCAACTGGCGCATAGCTGTCAACCCTCCCTGCTGTTTCCCAATGCTATAAGGGAATTTCCCGCAAAAAACGGAAAGGTTGACAGCTACGAACTGGAGGCTGATGACTGTTGTGGGGTGTCTGTGACTCTGCCTGTTGCATCTTCCACTCTTGGCCTTGGATAACCTTGGGTGGGTCCTGAACCTTTGTCTCGGCTCAGGACGAATGTGAGTGCTCTTTGAAGGCCCCCTAAGCCCAGAGCTATGTGGGTGCTGTGTTGTGGGGGTTCTTCTTCCTCCCCTTTGTGTGTTGCGCTAAAAGAACAACAGCTGTGAGTTCAAGCAGTCTGGCTTGTAGGGGTGCCTGGAGTCAAGCAGTAGAGGGCTGCCTGCTACCTGTGCCACTGGTTCTGTGCCATTGGGGGAAAGTGATGCACACTGTGTGTCTGATGATGCAGTGGGTGTGCTAGGAGTAGGACTTCATCACGATGAGTCCATTGGCTGCATGTGGGGGCAGCCTGTGGGCATCATTGCTGGTGGAGTCCAGGATTGGTAGGCTTTGATGGTTTTCCAGGAATGCTGTGTCTATTGTGACTATTAATCTGACTTCTAATTTTTGGACTGGTGTATTTTCCCCTCCCAGGTAGAGTGAGACTGAATAGTAGATATGACAGTTATTTCACTGGTAGAGCAACAGAATCACTCTCTGCCTACCCCCATGCACAAACCCTGAGTAACCAGAGTAAAGGACTGCTCTGCCCATGTTTGTTTCCAGGTCTTATTTTACTGTGTGTTCCCTTGGGGCTCCTTGGAAGGAAAGGTAACATCCAGATTTTGCAGAGAAACCCAGTCCTTCCTTAATTGGTGGGGAAAACTAGACGATTTAATCCATGTTTCACTATCACAAAGGGAGAAAGTAAATTAAGGAGTGATCCTTTTCTAGACTGCAGCCAGCTCTGGAAGGAAATTTAGTTTGTCTTTAATCAATATACTTTAAGTTAGTTAAAGCTTACCTTGTTTTGTCTGACATGCTATATTCATCGGATCTAGTATAAGATCTGAAATGTAATGAGAATTAAGATTACCGGTACTTAACCTCAATTATATACAGATAAACATACCTGAGCTTTGTCATGGAGTTAGCTTTACTATAAAGTCTGAAAATTTATTATTTTAATTATATGTCCTGGGGTGGGCAACCTATGGCCCTTCAGAGGTTGCTGGACTACACCTCCTGTCTTTCCTGACCACCAGTTCTAATGGGTTGTTGCAGTACAACAGCACCTGGAGGACCACAGGTTTCCTATCCTTGCTTTTCTTTCTTTCATTGTTGGACATCATCTCCCTCCAGTATGGCCAACCACATCTGGAGGGATACAGCCCCCCCCGATATATATCTGTGTTATTATGTAGCTGAATTGGCACCTCTGACGCATCAGTCAGATGAACCCCAAGGCTTGCAGAAATACAACCAAAATATTAGGAAAAAACCCTACGCAAGGGACTCCCCCCCAACCCCCCCCACAGCCCAGCCCTGTCTTACCCATTGGAGCTACTGGCGCGGGGTGCCAGAGCGCTGGCCCCCCCAGGGCACCCCTGCAAGGCCCCACCGATTGCCAGGTGCTCGTGCACTGGCAGCGCTGCCGCCCGGGCTGCTCCTGGGTGGGCTGCAAGCCGCCCGTCCTCACCTCCCATCCCGCGCGGGGAGCCGCAACTAGAGCCGCACCCCGCGCTCTCCCCTGGATGCCACCCTCTCCCCCCGCCAGCCCACCACCACCACCACTCCCTGGGGCACAGGGGCGCTGGAGGGATTGCTGTGCCATGGCAGCCGGTGTTCCTAAGACGGCCCTGCCACAGCCCAATGCAAAAGTGGGTGAGAGGGGAAAGGGCATGTGGAGGCGGCCATGGCTGAAGAACACTGCATTCTGTTACAGGTCCTACTTGTACAAATTGTTGATGGACCAGAAGATTTCAGGTGTGTACAGGGCAGGCCCTGATAAACTGTGGCCAAAGTGACTTACTCAGAATCGCCTAGGGACTCGCTGTCATCTATGAAGTAGTTGCTGATTCGTGCCCATTTGACAATCAGGACGGCTGACCCAACCACAATGGGCAGAAAGAGAAATATGCTCAGGAGCACCCACGTCCGCATGTTGTCTTCTATGGCTCTTTCTGTGATATCTAGATGGAAACAAATTTCACAGCAGAGACTGAACCAGGAGAGCTGCCGAATTAGACATTTTTAGCATGGCAACTGCCCAATGCTCCAATTTTATAGAATTTTTTAAAGATTAGAAAGAAAACTCTTTCCACATTGCTGAAACAGCAACAACCAGAAAGGCTTTTTTATTCTTAATTTAGCATTATTGTGGTATAAAAATGTAATATTGTAGTAACACAGTTTTACAGCGCTATTCCTCTCTTTAAATAAAAATAAATAAATAGAGAGCTGGAAAAGGGTTACGGTAAATTAAAAGACCGTTTAGAAATATATATATAAAATGGGGTTATAAAATGGCATCCTTCACAAAAGTCACAGTGAGCTGCAGACAGAAGTTATGTCAAATCCACAGGTGTCAGCAGAACATAGCAGGTTATACACACAGAAAAATGCCCTGCTACTAATGATGTAGGAAATCAGTTGCAGTTCTGCTTGTAGCTTACAGCAGAAAAGCAGTACAGCCATACCTCATGTTGCGAATGCTGCGGGTTACGTTTCTTCAGGTTGCGCTCACGCCGAACCCAGAAGTACTGGAATGGGTTACTTCCGGGTTTCAGCGCTCTTGAATGCGCAGAAACACTAAATTGTGCTTCGTGCATGCACAGAATCACCAAATTGTGACCCGCGCATGCGCAGAAGCGGCACTGCTGGGTTGTGAACGCTGCAGGTTGCAAACATGCCTCCCGCACGGATCACGTTCGCAACCCAAGCGTCCACTGTAACTGGGTAGCACTAGGAATGTGTTAGCTTCTTTCTCTGCAGTGTTCTCTCTCTTCCGTGTCTAAGTGCTAGCCTCATGTGCAGCTCCTGTTCCTTTCACTGGAGGCACCAATAAGTTTTGTTCTGGCCCAATTAATTGTACACCAGCAAGTACACCCACGTTGACTTTGTACTAGTCCACAGGGATTCAGCTGGTGCATCAGAATCCACAAGTCCATCACAGCCTGGTTTAGGGAGGGGCAGTAGTACTAAAACATTTGCTTTTCACTTTTGCTCTTTGAAAGAGAACTAGAAATACAGGGATGGAGAGAGGGGTTATGTCTCAACATATACCAATTTTATACTAGCTTAACTGCCACCGTTCCCCCATTTCCTGGGAACTGCAGTTTAGTTCAGGTACCAAGAATTCTAAAACATTTCTCTCATACTGTCTCTCATAAACAAACAGCCTACAATCCTAAAGTTCCTTTGGAAGAAGGAATGATTATTAAGCTAATGTGCTGCCACTTCTTATCTTTCTGCCTTGAGAAAGACAGAAAATTCAAGGGAAGAATAAAGAGGGGAATGAATGGGTTAAAACATAAATCAAACCCAGTCCCATGGTTTCAGGTTGAGGTGAAAGGTGGGTCCTAATTCTAAACAGTTTGGAAACTACTGCAGCAGAGCTATTTTTCAGGATGGAGGGTCCTGCATTTACTAACCAGAAGTCAGCATACGAAGCCCACTGTCAATACTTCCTCCTAGGGGACCTCCTTTTTCCTTGCATTTTGGAGGTGCCCATCCTGGATCACAGTGGCAGTTTCTTTTGTTGTTGCAAATCTGAAGGGGGGGGGGGAGGAATAGCAAACATTTACTCCTTGCTTACGTGCTTTATCTTAAAAAGGAAAATATGCTTTAAGAAAACTTTATACTTATTATTATTATTATTATTCCTTGAGTAGGGCCTAAGTTCTAGTCTAAAATAAAATTAAGGGTAAAGTAGTAGTAGTAGTAGTAGTAGTAGCAGCGGGATGCAGGTGATGCTGTGGTCTAAACCACAGAGCCTAGTGATTGCCAATCAGAAGGTCGGCGGTTCAAATCCCCGTGAAGGGGTGAGCTCCCGTTGCTTGGTCCCTGCTTCTGCCAACCTAGCAGTTCGAAAGCACATCAAAGTGCAAGTAGATAAATAGGTACTGCTGGGGAAGGTAAATGGCGTTTCCATGCGCTGCTCTGGTTTGCCAGAAGCCACATGAACCGGAAGCTGTACACCGGCTCCCTCGGCCAGTAAATTGAGATGAGCGCCACAGGGTCAGGGGTCCCTTTACCTTTACCTTAGTAGTAGTGGTAATAATAATAATAATAATAATAATAATAATAATAATAATAATTAATCATTATTTGTACCCCACCCATTTGACTGGTTTGCCCCAGCAACTCTGGGCTGCTTCAAGCATATACAAAAACATAATAAAACATTAAACAGTAACAATTTTCCTATACAGGGCTGCCTTCAGGTGTCTTTTAAAGGTTGAATAGTTACTTATCTCCTTGACATGTGTTGGGAGGGTGTTCTACAGAAAGGACACCACTACTGAGAAGGCCCTCTGCCTGGTTCCCTGTAACCTCACTTCTCGCAGGGAGGGAACTGCCAGAAGGCCCTTGGAGCTGGACCTTCAAAAGTAGCCCCACGTAGGGTGTGCTGCAGTAGTCCAATCGAGAGATTACCAAGGCATGTACCACTCTGGTGAGACAGTGTGCAGGGAGGTAGGGTCTCAGCCAGCGTACCAGATGGAGCAGGTAGACAGCTGCCCTGAAAATAGAATTAACCTGTGCCTCCATGGACAGCTGTGAGTCCAAAATGACTCCCAGGCTGCACATCTGGTCCTTCAAGGGCACAGTTACCCCATTCAGGGCTAGGAAGTCCTGCCCCTGTCCCCCAGAAACTTCTGTTTTGTTGGGATTCAACCTCAACCTGTTAGCTGCTATCCATCCTCCAACCGCTTCCAGACACTCACACAGGACATTTGCTGGTTCCAATTTAAATGGAAGGGATCCAAATGTTCCCCATCCTCTAGACATGCCTGGAGTTGTTGAGCAACCACCTACTCAGTTACCTTGCCCAAGAGTGGAAGATTTGAGACTAGATAATAATTGGCCATAATGGCTGGGTCCAGAGGGAATCAGCTGAGAGGCCATCAACATGGGAACAAGCCACCCCCCCACCACTCTTTGGAAGTCATTTGGATCCTTTAAGTGACCATTCAAATCAGTCCCACCTCCCTGCAGAGGGGAAGGGTCACAGAGAAGTCTAGTTGCACCAGGAAGTGATTTGACCATGGCACTTCTTTTGTTGTACTGGAACTTAATGTCAGATCACCCACGTCCACAGTGGTAAACGCCAGATCTAAGGTATGTCCATGGTTATTAGTAGGGTCAGAGTTATTCAGGGACAGCTCCATGAAGGCTATGCTTTCCATGAAGTCCCAAGCAGTCCCTTGTAAGGTCATGTCAGCATGGATGTTCAAATCCCCTAGGGTCACTAGACTAGGTGTCTCAAGCAGAACATCTGCCATGACCTGAAGCAGCTCAGGCAGGGAATTCTTGGTTCAGTGGGGAGGCCGGTACTCCAGCAGGAATCCTGCCCAACTTCTAGAACATGCATTCAGAAAACCGAGTCTCTTTAATAGGATGCCTGGTGAAAACAAACGACTTCCTAAAAATCGCTGCAATAACCACCACTCCGCCACCCACATACCCTGGGTTGCAGTGCTTAAGAGAAACCAGATAGACAAGCAGCAGCAATAATAGCCCCATCTGCCAAGTCTCTGTTACGTATGCCAGATCAATTCCTCTATCCACGACCAAGTCATGGATGTGTTAGAATGTGTTAACAGATGCCTTGATCTCACAATTAGCAGTGAAAAGCATGCATTTAAGTCAGGGTGGTGGCTAATGTTTTTCAGCCCATGGGCTACATTCAAGACTGGTCAAACATCTACAGATCACATGCCAATAGTGGTTGTGGCCAAAGCAATCATGCAAATTCTGAAGTACACATGCAGACCAAAGACACACATGCAGGCAAGTAGCTCTATTTATACAAAATGAGGTATAGATGGCACCTATAGAGGAAAATTTATACAAAATGATGTATAGATGGCACCTCACGCCTATCAAATTGGCTAAAATGTACAGAACTGAAACTGGTAGTAAGATCTGTTGGAAATTTGGGGTGAAAGACGGCAGCTTCTTCCATATGTGGTGGACATGCGATAAAATAAAGATTTATTGGGAAAATATTTATAACGAACTAAAAAAGATCTTCAAGTACACTTTTAAGAAAAAGCCAGAGGCTTTTCTGTTAGGAATGGTAGGGGAATAGAAGGAAAATAGAAACATCGCCTCCCCACCCCACCCTCCCCCATCCCACCCACCTCCTTCCCCCTTCTCTGCCTAATGTCTCAACAACCAAAATTGATCTGTAAAAATGTTACATGGAAAAATGCGAGAGACATTGTACACACTTCTGTAAACCAAGAAAATCTTTAATAAAAAAATAGATCAAAAACTATTCATGTATGCAACTACGGGGGCGCGACTGTTATTAGCGCAAGTTTGGAAGTCACAACTAATCCCAACAGTGGAGCAATGGCAATAGAAAATAACAGAGTATGCAGAAATAGCAAGATTAACAGAGAAAATCAGGCAACAGGGAGATGAAACATTCCTAAAAGAATGGGGAAAGTTTATGGAATATATAGGAAGGATATGTTGAATATGTAAACTTTGTGATAAACCTCGTGGATGGAATATAATACATTATATTGGAAGTGTAAAAAAAGTTGTAATATGTAAAATATAGCTGTATATGTGGTAAAGATATACAGATGTATATTATTTGATTAATGTTAGAAGTGTAGAAGAAAGAGAAAGGAAAGGTATGAAATAGGGAAAATTAATGCGAAAATAACAGACTTTTTAAAGAAGACAGAAGAAGAAGAAGATTGGAAGTCCACACTGAGTGGAGGGAGGTTGTTTGGAATTCTATGTGGTTGTTTCTTTTTATGATTTTCCCTTTTAGCCCCCCCCCCTTTTTCTCTGTTTTGTTATGTGTGTTGTTGAAATAATTAAATTAAAAAATAAAAAAGAACTCCACCATCTCAAACTCTTGCATATGTACAGCCAACTTCAGGCACACAAGAAAACACCAAATAGTTTCTGAGGGAAAACACCAACACCTCCTTTTTTATAGCAGAAACACTAACATGGAAAATATAACATTTGTTTTACTTACTCCATGCCCAAAACACATTTTTGTAGGATCACAATCGTATTTCAGGACCTCATACTTTTCACATACTTGTTTGATACAAACCTTAAAAAAAAAAAATCAATAGCATTTTTCAGTTTTCAGAAGAGTTGTTGCCCTGCAACAGACCTTTTGTGTTCACCAGAAGGCATCTATGAGTGCTTCCATTGTATGTACAAAGTCATCTGCATCAAAGTGCTAGTCTGTATTTTCCCCTCCTCTATTCATCCAGATCTACCCCTTTTTACAGGAATGACTGCTCTACACATCAAATGGGGGGGGGTGACGTTTGCTTAGTTGGGTGCAGCCCCCTTGGGCCCCAGAGCGGCTCCTGTTAGTTCGGAGCTGGTTTCACCTTCCCCAGGCTTCACCTGTGGTCTCTGCCTACCTCAGCCAGCGCCCAATCCCGCCTGGGGGAGGCGTTGCCAGGGGATTGGCCAGGTAAGGGGAGGGACTACCCAGCCCACACAATAGGTGTAGCTTACCTGGGAAACGGCAGTCGGGCTCCAGAGCTTCTCCCACCCTCCACTCCCTCAATTAACTCTTAATTTTGCAGGTTAACCTCTTCTCCACAGGTACGCAGGCGCTGCTATGTCAAGGCCGCTGTTGAAGGGCCGGAAAGGAATTTCCCTGCATTGGCAGGTTTCGCCTTTCCTGTAGCAAAACGTCACAACTTTGGCGGTTTCAGGCCTTGGGCGGAATCCTTTAGTCATCTTCCTAAATGGGGGGGGGGGCGTGGGGCGGTGACTCCACGCCCCCAGTGCGGCTGCGATACCAGGGTTCCCATTAAAGGGGTATTTGGGGGAAGGCATTGGCCATACGCCGAGAGGTTGTCATTGCTCTCCCCCACCAGTGGTGGCAAATGGGGGGCGGGCTCTCTGCTTGAACATATGTTCTCCAGAGCCAGCCCAATCCCCACACATTCTGGATAACCCTGAAGTTTCCCAGATCCCCGGCTGGGGGCTGGGAAGGATAAACGCCCAATGCCTGAGCCAAGGTCTCCCTACATCTGAATCTTAATAAAGTTGTGGCCAATTTTAATCCCATAGCACGTTGTCTTGTGTCATTATTCCGCTCAGGTTTCGCCTAGGGTTTGGGGGACTCTGCCTGTCCACGCAATGGACACATTATCATGGGAGGTTGGGGGCAAGATTAACCATAATGCCCAGCTTTCATCCCATCCTCTTGTAAAGCACGGATGATGCCTAAAAACCTTTTCCTCTTCCTGTCTCCTCCACCTCCTATGAAAGTCAGAGGGCAGGTAATGATGCCTGCAGGCAGATTAAGGAGTGAGAGGCAAGTGGCTGCTAGGGGGAGTACAAGCTTGGGGAGAGGGGATAGTAGTCATGTCTGGAGCAGCTATTTCCTCACTTGCTTCCCCTTTTGCAATCGGTAGTAGTAGCAACTCTCGCTTGGTTTCAGTCTTTTGCAAGAGGAAAAGGAAGAGGAAGAACTGGAGGAAGAACACCATGGCAGTAGGGGCACTCCTAATGGGCATATGGAGAGCCCCCAGAAACCCTGCAGCTAGCCCTGCATCACCCCCAACTGAAAGGAAGCCAAACATGCAAATACATGAAGGCCAGGGACAAAGAACCCTTTCAGGCCAAAGACAGTGTGTGCTCCCCCCTCCAAGGGCCATATACTCAAGTGGATGGATCAAGAGAGGTGACAGAAGCCAGCCATGCAAGTCTGTGGCTGTGCTGCATGGGTTCGCATGCACACCCCTCTCTCCCTCTTCCACCCAGGCAAACAAGGGGCGTCAGCACTGCTCAGGGAGTTGTTGCAGCCAAGCAAAAGCAATCCCGGAGGGCACATGGCAAGGCCAGTGAGAGGTGAGATCTGTGGAGGGGGCATGGCCCGAGGAGACAGAAAAGTCTGCAGGGCTGCATTAACCCCCCTGGCCTTGAGGTCCCGTCCCCCCACTTTAGGCACTTTATGAACAAACAACATCTAACTGCATTTGCTGTTTTCCATCTCTGCTTCTCCCATCACTCCCAGCCCATCATACCTGTCTCCTCATAGCTGAAATTTAGATTTTAAGTTCTTCAGGTATGAGACCAGTGGTCCTCCTTTTGCTTATGCTGCTCTTTAGGACACCATATGCACTGGCGACAACATTTAAATAACAGTAATAGTCATGCTGTGTCCGATTGTATCCCTTACCCTTTTAGTTCCACATTTTGTACCCTCTTTCACCAGCATTGGGTCCGGAAAGCCGTCTGGTTGTTGAAGGTCCAGAGATATACAAAGGGTATCTTGGAATGGAATGTATAGAACTGGAACGTCCATGTCAACATAAGGCTTTCTGGTCGGATAGATGCAAATTAACTTTCCACATTTGATATCCCTATCAAAGGCATTTGGAGAAAAGAACACATTTGCAAAGAGTTGGGGATTATGTATTGGAAATATCTGTTTTTTTTTACCTTCAAAATATCAGATTTGACAACTGAAGTATGTTTTTGCACATGTTACCTAAAAATGCATGCTTTTCATTACACAGATGACAAGTGGGAGGGGCTGTCATTCCTCAAACGTTGAAACATCTGACATCAAAGATTACTGCCCAACAGTTTGTGCCCAAAGAATATATTTTGGTATGTGTTAATTTGTTGTTGTATGGTTTTGCTGTATTGATTTTCTTATGTGAACCACCTTATAATCATTTTGGTGAAAGGCAATCTACAATTAATTAATTAATTAATCCTTCCTCTCAGTCCATTTTTCTTATGTTTTGTGTCCTCTATTTTTTAAATTAGTTTTTATTAAAGATTTTATTGTGTATCAAACAAACAGACAAAAGTACATATAGTGTCTCAATTTTCAATTCATAGTTTTTTTCACAGTCCGCTAACATTTGGTACTAGAAGCATATATGATTGGGGGGAAAGAGAGAGAGGAAAGGGGAGAGAGATATTGATCTTTTGTTCTGTTGTGTAGTATTTGTGCAGGGTTTTTATGTCAGCATCGTGTGGCTAGGTCCTCGTGTGGGTCATGTGGCCAGCATGACTAAACTGCTTCTGGTGCAATGGGACACCGTGACAAGTGGCAGAGTGCACAGAAACACCGTTTACCTTCCTGCCACAGTGGCACCTATTTATCTACTTGCACTGGCATGCTTTTGAACTGCTAGGTTGGCAGAAGCTAGGACAGAGCAACAGGAGCTCATCTCATCATGCGGATTTGAACCGCCAACCTTCTGATCAGCAAACCCAAGAGGCTCAGTGATTTAGACCACAGTGCCACCCACGCCCCTTGTTACAGCACCAGAGACAGAGCCTGGTGTGCAACTTGCTCCAACAAGGCTTGGAAAAGAGGTGGATTTAGGGCAGCGCGACTGGTTGCCCCACCCAGGGCACAGGAGTCAAGGGTGCACCTTCCTGCCTCCTTCCCAAAGCTTTGTAAGCACTTGCCCAGCTTTAGGAAGGAGGTGTGGGGGGAGCCTTGTGCCTCCTTCCCAAAGCTCGGTGCCTCCCTTCCCTGGCTTTTGGAAGGAAGCTTTGGGTGGAGTGGGGAACATGTCACATTTGGGCCTCACACAGGGCACCATATTACCAAGATCCGTCCCTGCTTAGAAGTGAACTGAGGACTTGTAAACCTCTGTCTTGAGGCTCTGCTCCCTTTGGGAAACTAGAATCTCTCAAAGGGTCTGAAAATAGACACTTCTTCAGTGCTCCATGACCTCTCATCTGGTGTGCTTCTTGCACCATTGGACTGACAGTGTGGGAGACACTGTGTTACTTGGTCTTGGGGGAAAAGATGCCCATGACAATCCTGGCTCCAGCACCATGGGCCTGGATGCTGTAGGATGTGGTTCAGCAGACACATGACTGTCAACCACAGTTTAGTGGGACTGACCACCAGCATCAGGGTCAGGGTCAGAAACCCAGTGCTGTCCCTCAGCTAGTGACACTTGTTGTTGTTGTTGTTCAGTCGTTCAGTCGTGTCCGACTCTTCCGTGACCCCATGGACCAGAGCACGCCAGGCACGCCTATCCTTCACTGCCTCCCGCAGTTTGGCCAAACTCATGTTAGTAGCTTCGAGAACACTGTCCAACCATCTCATCCTCTGTCGTCCCCTTCTCCTTGTGCCCTCCATCTTTCCCAACATCAGGGTCTTTTCCAGGGAGTCTTCTCTTCTCATGAGGTGGCCAAAGTACTGGAGCCTCAACTTCAGGATCTGTCCTTCTAGTGAGCACTCAGCTAGTGACACAGGAGCCTCCAACTGGGTGTCCTAGTCCCTATGGGAGGGTCAGGACAGCCCACTCCACCTGGCTACCTTGATACTTTATCAACAGTAAAAACATGCACCATACAATAGAAGATGCCCAAGCCATCAGCCCACAAACATCCTGCCACAGTTTCTTCTGTTTCCTAATCACATACCGAAAAGAACAAGTCTTGAATCCCTTTCTTATGTCAATCCCACAGTGTCCAAATCTATCTGTCTCACCATTAATTTCTTCATAACATGCTTGCGGAGCACCTTTGGACTCTATAAATATTAAAAGGATTTTGATTAGAAGGACTAAAATGAAACATTTAATAGTTTTCTTTTAGCAATGCTCTTAACAGATACTTTCAAAAGTGTAAAAACAAATCAATCTGATGCATAAAGTCTGATATACTGGATTTGCCTCCACAAATAATAAATTTGTTAGCATTGAAGGTGCTGCAAGACTCTTTGTTTTCACTGAAGCAGAATTATTTAGTTGTTTAAAATATTTTCTTCATGCAGCACATAGTTAAAGAATGGAGATCACTGCAACATGTGGTGAAGGCCACCAACTTAGATGGATTTAGAAGGGGATTAGCAAAATTATGAATGGTAGGTCTATAAATACCGGTAGCTACTAGCTATGACAGCTCTATATACAGTATAACCTCCTGTAGAAAGAGGCAGAAGGAGCAGGAGAGCTACTTGTAGGCTTCCTATAGGCATCTCGTTGGCTACGGTGAGAAAAGAATCTTGACTAGAGTAGGCAGGCCTTTGGTCCGATTCAGCAGGACTCCCCATAAAGGCATTTGATGAAGGGCTTCACCAAAACAACATAACTGAACAGGTTGGCATGGTAACTAACAACAGTTTGGCTTGTGCCTAAGTACAGTTAGGTAGCTAGTAGAGTGATTTTAAAGTTGGCATAAAATGCATAAACCTGGTCATACCAGTCAGAATTCTGGTGGCCATCTTCTGCACTAAGGAAGAAAAAGCATGCCTTGGCAACCAGCCACACTGGCGACTAGTTGCAAACGTGGAAGGCAGCACAACTAATGCCATGGGCTTCCCCCTCCAGCCAGCACAGGTGAAAGGACAGGTGTGTCAGGAGATCCCACCCCCCAAAAAACAGGGTGTGGGGGGAGTAGTAGGGAGATGGTTTCATCTGCCAAGCAGAAATGCTTGCATTGTTGATGGAGCAATCTAAATAGTGTGACGCTGAATTCTGCTCAGAGTCCAAGAGAAACCCAGGACTCATTGGACGGGCAAACTGGTATAAAAGCTGAGGAAAGCTCATGGTGTAGATGTGAGTGGGCATGCACACACAATTTGGTTACAGAAGGAAGCTGTTTGTTTGTTTGCTTGTTTGTTGTTTTTAAGGGTAAATATTTCATTTTGTTTTTAAAAGAAGCAAAAACCAAGTTGTCTCACTTACCTTCACCAAAAATATCCTGACACTGTAGATCAGCCGACTGACAGGATCCACCATAACAATAGCCAGAATTAGAGGCACAGCTATGGCCATTCTGGGCATAAACATTGCTTGGGCACAACGCCGAACTGCCATTGCAGTACTCAGGGAAATCGCAGACACTATCTACAGCTGCTCTACAGATTGTGTTTCTTGGCTTAAACTAGGTGAAAAGGAAAATGAAGAAGGAAAGTATCAAGAGCATTTTTTTATGGAGGATAGTCAAAACAAAATAATATAAAAAATCCCTTCCAGTAGCACCTGGAACATCTCTCAGCCTACTGGGGAACAACCACCACCCTCCAAACACATTAATGAACAGAACATTGACCACCAACCACCACCGAAAAAATGTTACACAAAAAGGGACTCCACATGGACCCCTCCTGATGGACGCAATACCACACTAGATCTGTACATCGATTGCTTCCGCCGCAGAATCCAAACGGATGTGACCAGAAAACACCATCGCTTACAACAAAATCTAAACCATGCTGAAAGGAGAGCCATAGATAATCTCAGGAACAACCCAGACATTATAATTAAAGAGGCGGACAAGGGTGGAGCTGTCGTCATCATGAACAAAACTGATTACATCCAGGAGGCTCACAGACAACTTTCCAATACCACCTTTTACATAAAATTGGACTCAGACCCCACAGAAGAATACAAAAAAGAACTGAACAAGATTGTTAAGGAGCTACCCCCACACATCCAAGAACAGATCCTCAGGAACACACCAGCAGAACCTCGACCAGGAACTTTCTATCTTCTACCCAAAATACACAAACCAGGAAATCCAGGACGCCCCATCATCTCAGGTATTGGCACCATTACAGTGGGGGTTTCCGGTTATATGGACTCTGTTCTGAAACCATATGCCATCAGTGCTCCCAGCTACGTACGTGACACCACAGATTTTCTGAGAAAAATACAATCTTTGAATAACCTTCCTAACAATACTATTCTAGTCACTATGGATGTGGAATCTCTGTATACCAACATCCCACACAACGATGGTTTACAAGCTATAAGGAACACCATTTCAGATAAAACCACAGCGGACTTTGCTACCAAACTCTGTCATTTGGTCCTTACCCACAACAAACAATTTCAGTGCCAGGGTCACACACGCTGCATGGCACCCACAGCCCCAGGCACCCACAGTCACGGGGCCAAGCTGGCACTCCTGCCTTAGGAAGACCTTATTTTCCACCCAGATGCTTACAACATTTTATGTAGATACTACAGTGAACAGGTAGCTGCAAATTGAACAATGAAAGAATATTTTGAGATCAGCCCATTTTTTTGCAAGCACGAAGGATGGAAAATTCGAGCATAAGGAAAGAAGGAAGGTAAGAGAGGAAAATATGAAAAAAGGAAGGTAAGCGAAGGAGGACATCTGTGACAATTAGATCCAACTGTAAGATAAAAGGTAAAGGACCCCTGGATGGTGAAGTCCAGTTAAGGACGACTATGCGAAAGGCTGGACTGGATGAATCCCCAACCGGAATTAAGATTGCCGGAAAAAATATCAACAACCTCAGATATGCTGATGATACTACCTTGATGGCAGAAAGTGAGGAAGAATTAAAGAACCTTTTAATGAGGGTGAAAGAAGAGAGCGCAAAATATGGTCTGAAGCTCAACATCAAAAAAACTAAGATCATGGCCACTGGTCCCATCACCTCCTGGCAAATAGAAGGGGAAGAAATGGAGGCAGTGAGAGATTTCACTTTCTTGGGTTCCATGATCACTGCAGATGGTGACAGCAGTCACGAAATTAGAAGACGCCTGCTTCTTGGGAGAAAAGCAATGACAAACCTAGACAGCATCTTAAAAAGCAAAGACATCACCTTGCCGACAAAGGTCCGTATAGTTAAAGCTATGGTTTTCCCAGTAGTAATGTACGGAAGTGAGAGCTGGACCATAAAGAAGGCTGATCGCCGAAGAATTGATGCTTTTGAATTATGGTGCTGGAGGAGACTCTTGAGAGTCCCATGGACTGCAAGAAGATCAAACCTATCCATTCTCAAAGAAATCAGCCCTGAGTGCTCACTAGAAGGACAGATCCTGAAGTTGAGGCTCCAGTACTTTGGCCACCTCATGAGAAGAGAAGACTCCCTAGAAAAGACCCTGATGTTGGGAAAGATGGAGGGCACAAGGAGAAGGGGACGACAGAGGATGAGATGGTTGGACAGTGTTCTCGAAGCTACTAACATGAGTTTGGCCAAACTGCGAGAGGCAGTGAAGGATAGGCGTGCCTGGCGTGCTCTGGTCCATGGGGTCACGAAGGGTCGGACACGACTGAACGACTGAACAACAACAACAACATGGGGTGCAACACTCATCTTGCTTCAGAACAAGGGAGCTGGCGTTTGTCCACATCCAGCTTTCCAGGTCATGCGGCCAGCCGGACTAAACCGCCTCTGGCTCAACGAGACACCGTGACGGAAGCCAGAGGGCACGGAAACATCGCTTACCTTCCCGCCGCAGCGGTACCTATTTATCTACTTGCACTGGTGTGCTTTCGAACTGCTAGCTTGGCAGGAGGTGGGACAGAGCAACGGGAGCAACAAGGCTTTGATGAAGAATCCCCTGGGAAACAGACTGTGGGACTATCTTCCTGATCTATTAATTATTATTATTATTATTATTATTATTATTATTATTATTATTATTATTATTATTATTATATCCTGCCTCTTCCCTAGAGATTAGTGAAGCCCTGCCTTGGGCTGAGCAGAAAAGGTACAAGAGTCCCTTCTGCCTGAAGGCTAGATGAGTTGCCGCTGAAGGTATAATTCTGAGTGCAGTGAGCTGTCTTCGGCCAATAACTGCATTCCCTGTTGTGGCTGCAGCCTTTGGGGCATTTGTTGTGAATTGCTATATTGTAGCCTGGTGGCCATGTGCATTGCTTTGCACTCAATAAAACCTTGTCTCCTTTTTGTGATTTGGATTTCTCCTACATGGTCTGCAGAACTCTGGTAAACCTTCACATTCACCTGTGTCGGTGCTTACATCGTTGCTGAGATCCCGAGATTCTTTCCCTGCCCTTGAACAACATCAGCATTTAATGCTGATAAGGAAATCCTCAAAAGTGGCATTCCATCTTTAAAGGAAATTCTTCCTTGATCTGATTGCAGTTCAAAGTTAATTAGCATCTTACATCAGGCTGCAAATGGTTGTAACCAACTAAGTTCTACTCACAGTAGACCCACTGAAATTAATGAAACTAAATTTGCTATGCCCATTAACTTTGATGGGTCAGCTTTGTGTAGGATGAGCATTGGCTGAGGTTACAGAGATAAAATTCAGAGGAAGTGGTAGTGTTGATTCAAACAAACTGAGGTGAATGTGTGGCCAAGGCAGTGAAGAGAGTACTTTAGCATCTTACCTGACAATTTTCACAGCACAATTCATTGCTGCACACTGCTCCACGGAGAAATGTACATGAGCTAGTACAACATTTACTGTACTTACATTCCTGAAAACAAAAATCATACAGCTTTTTGTTTGGGGTCAGTAAAGAGTTTAGACTGTGAAAAAAATATGAAAGTAAAAGCTGAAACTCCGAAGCTTAAGGCCAACAGGGCACTCTAATTGTTTTATCTTTTTTCGTAAGCCGCTTTGGGGGGTTGTTGTTTTACAATCGAGCAGTATATAAATTTTATTAAATAAATGTAAAGGTTTATACATGGAATCTGCCCAAATCTTTTCTGCTACATTATGCTTTTTTACACAGAGGGATCTCAAAAGACAGGAAAGGACAAGAGGGAAAGGATGTTTTTAAATTTCAAAAGCTGTGCTAGAAGAGAATGTGACAAGTCTTTTTCCAATTTAAACACATCAGGAGCAGACAAAAACAACCAGAAGGGCCGTAGCTCAGTGCTAGAGCATCGGTTTTAAATGCAGAAGGTCCCAGGTAGGACTGGGAGAGAATACTGCCTGAAACCTTGGAGAGTCACTTGGTTTAAGGCAGCTGCCAGTTTTCCGAAAGGGGAGTTTGCAGCAGCCCTGGAGGCTTCCCAGAGCAAAAGTGGAAGGCAGGCAGAGGTAGGTGGGGGCTATTCAAAATGTCTGCTTCTCTCTTTATTTTAAATAATCAACCCCAAACCCCTGGAACAGGGCAGAATACACATTCAAATGAACAAACCTGGAAAACAATTAGGAGGTACTGACCTCTTCAGAGCCACAGTCACACTTCTCTCCAACTTCCAGAATACCATTCCCACAAAGCGCTTTGCTTCTGGCACTTCGCTTCTTATAAAACAATTTTAAATTAGGTCGATTGGAGAGACAGTGGGCTCCCCTGAATTTAATGAAATATTGGAAGTCTTCAATGCTGCAGCTGCTAAAAGCTTTAATTCCACTTGCAAGTCTGAAACGTAGTAAGATGAATCTGCTATTATTATATGGCAAGCACACATACACAATCAACACATTTTTTAAAATAAAAATAAATAAAAACAAGAGCCCCTTCCTTCTTATGCATGCTGAATGGAGGGCTGCCGGGTGCAGCAGGAGGCCAGGCCAGTCTCTGAAATCTGGAAGGAGACCTGAGCAACCTTTTTTTCCACCCCCACCCCCCAATAATAAAAAATTAACATTTTAATGGAATTTTCAAGAAGTTTTGTTACAGTCTGCATCGTTGCAGACACAGCTCCGAGGCATCATATTGAATCACTATAAAAAGGTAGGATCCAGTTTTTTAAAAATGAGTATTTATTTTGTCCTACTTTCAGCTGGTCAACACCCACAACATAGATTTAAAGCATATGACTTCCCCTCAATTAATCTGGGAATTGTAGTATACCCCTCACAGAGCTACACTTCACAACTACAAAGTATTGTTTCCATGATTCTTGGAGGGAAGCCATGTATTGTAAATGTCATTTGTGGGTGTTTTGCAATTATTGAAAGAATGCAAAAGACCTGAAAGAACTTGCTGTCTAGAGGCAAAAGGAGAAATGAGTGCACAACCTCTTTAAAACCGCCTCCAATTATCTTGAGGCAGGAAATAGCATAGCTCTCCGGTATTAAACAAGGTTTACACTTTCTACTTACTGGATTTTCCCCAGTTACATTTGGTACAAAATGGTAACAGCAGATACCAAATCTATCAATAGCAGTAGAAGATTTTTGACTCTTCAAAGTTTGCTAGTGCACAAGCCCTATTTATACACAGGTATAGCAGAACCTCACTCCTTATGGCAGGAGTGGGGAACATCAGACCCACAGGCATAATTACGCTTTCCTGACCTCTGAATTTGTCCCAGAAGTTGAAGGGAAGTTTTTAGTGTGTGGTGTTGCATTGTGCTTTTATTATATTTTGTTGGGAGTAGTCCAGAGTGACCGGGGCAACCAAGTCAGATGGACAGCATATAAACAAACAGGAGATAAGCCTGTTCCTGTTCTTTGATAGTAAATTGCAGAAGAGAAACCACCATTTCTATTATCTCCAATCTCAGTACAGTGCTGCTGTAGCCTTCCACTATCAAAAGTGCAAGCAGAGCATAGCTGTCAACTTTCGCATTTGAAAATAAGGGATCAGCAGCCTCACCTATGAGTCACATGGCAGTGGTGGGCGGAGCCAGAAGCAAAAGTGGGCGGAGCAGCTAGAACGTGACGTCAGCGCTCTTCCCCCACACCGCCTCTGCCGCTAACTACTGCTACCAGTTTCAGAAGAAACTGAAAAGGGGGAAACCGCCTTTCCCCCGCAGGTCAAGCCGCTGCCGCACGGCCGGCTCCTCTCTCTCCTCGCCGGTAGCCATCGAGGGACAGCCTCCTCCGCCTGCTCTTCCTGAAGCCGCTCCACTTGACGGCGCCACCGCTCAGCAAATGCTCCTTGGCTGCCGCTGCCGGAGGCTGCTGCTGCTGTTCGGCTTGAGCGCAAGGAAGCGACGGCACTACGGCGCTTGGTGGCTCCCGCTTTGCTGCTGCTGCCCTTGCTCTTGCCGCCCAGCTGCAGGTTTCTCCACAGCCAGGCCTGGGAGGAGGAGGACGTGGACGCCGGCTCGGGGTTGCTGGGTTTGTCCGCTGCTGCTGCCTCAGGCTCCATAGTCGCCGCCTCCTCCTCTTTCTCCTCCTTCCCGTTTCTTGGCCGCCTCCTCCCGCTTCTCCACAAACGCCACCACCGCCGACGTCTACTGCTGCGGAGGCAACAGCAGCAGAGCCCGGTGGAGCCTGGAAGCTTCAATCCAGGCCGGCCGAAGGAAGAGGCTGTGCGCTGGCCGCTTCAGCCCCGCGATAGGCGGCTACATCAGCGGCGTGCCGGCCGGCCCGGCTTTCTCTTCGCCCCGCCGAGCAGGGCAGGCAGGCAGGCAAGCAGTCCCTCCGGCGAGCAGAGGAGGGCGAAGCAGGCCAGCCCACCCGCCCGCCGGGCAAGAGGCGCACCCAGCCCCTGGAAGCGCTGCCGCCAGCCGGGGAGGAAAGAGAAAGCTTGGCCGGGCTGCCGATGGAGCGCTCCCCCCAGCGGCTTCTTGCTCGCTCTCCTGGCTCTCCTGCTCTGCTTGCAGCCGAGGGAAGTGCCGGCGGCTTGTCTCTCCTCCCCCTGGGCATTCCTGGCCCTCTGGCCTGGGCGGAGGGGAAACCCCGAGGGGGAGGGCTCCACCTCCACCTCCTGCTTTCCCAGGCTGAGGAGCGCCTGTCGCTCGACAGCCAGCTTCAGCAGCCTTCCTCTGTGCTCGGCAGGCTTGCAAGGTACACGGCCGGAGGGGAGCGAAACAAGCTGTTGAGCACAACCCGGGAATATACGGGTTTTTGAGTCATCTGGGATAGCAGCAGGAAACGCGTTTAAAAACGGGAGAATCCCGGCCGATATGGGATACTTGACAGCTATGAAGCAGAGGCTTATTTCCAGTTCTAACACTGTAGGACTACCTATGAGCTGCTCAGTGCAAGTCATAGTACTTACGCTGCTTCCATGTTCATTATGCAGACGAAGCCTCCTGGACACTTGCACTCTTTGCCGTTGTCATATTCCATCCCCAGGTTAAGGCCCAGCAATTGGGCCAGAATGACGGAGAATGGCTCTTTGGTCATGGACTTCTGATACTAGAAGGAAGAGGGAAAACTGGAATCAGGAGTCAGATTATTCCACTCCATTATGGGTGACTAAATGCAAGCACAATTCAAAGTGTTGGTGCCGACCTTTAAAGCCCTAAACGGCCTTGGACCAGTATATCTGAAGAAGCGTCTCCACCCCCATCGATCTACCCGGACATTGAGGTCCAGCACCGAGGGCCTTCTGGCGGTTCCCTCATTACGAGAAGCCAAGCTACAGGGAACCAGACAGAGGGCCTTCTCGGTAGTGGCACCCGCCCTGTGGAATACCCTCCCACCAGATGTCAAAGAGAACAACAACTACCAGACTTTTAGAAGACATCTTAAGGCAGCCCTGTTTAGGGAAGCTTTTAATGTCTGATGAATTATTGTATTTTAATATTGTGTTGGAAGCAGCCCAGAGTGGCTGGGGAGACCCAGCCAGATGGGCGGGGTATAAATTATTTATTTATTTATTTATTTATTATTATTACTACAACAAGTCTCTTGGGACCATATTTTAGGAGCTTCTCAGTATTTAAGCTCATTTTGTAGAACCTAAGATCATATTGTGCTTTGCTCTAAAGACAAGGAAGTTGAATAGCCATCCCTGTTCATACCCTAAGGGTGTGTCTGCAGAGCATGTTCAATCTAAATACACCCAAGTGCATGAAAGGTCCAACAAGTGCCAGCAACTGAGGGTTCATCCACACTTCTGCTCATCCCATGCCTAGTAAGTCCAAGTGGTTCCCCCCTTGCCTCGCACCCAAACATCAATCTGGAGAGAACCCAAGTTGCTGTTTACTCCGACTGAGTGCTAAAGAGCGCTTTTCCCCAGGGGAAAGCAGTGGTAGGAGAGGAAGTGTGGATAAGCCCTGCAGTGGGGACACCTGGCATGACTGCAACCTAGAAAAGGGAACAACACAGACATTGAAGGGTTTGCACAATAAAACACCAGACATTAAAAACTTCCCTAAACAGTGCTGCCTTCAGAAGTCTTCCAAAAGTCAGATAGTTGTTTATTTCCTTGACATCTGTTAAGATTTCCTACACATGAGTAGGACCCTGGCAAAGACATATGCCTGACTGGCATGTTCCCTCCCTCCTGGGCGATTGTTCGGGAGCTTCAAAAGCTTTCTTCAGCCCAAACATCACAGCGACTAATACCAAAAAACATTAGCACGCTTACTGATCCGCAGAGTGTGCTCAGTTGCATAACAGAACTCAGCAACTCAGCATTTTGGCTAATCTACTTTTATTTACATATAAACACACACGGAGCACTGCAACATGGCTCCCTCTCTCTCTAGCATCAGACAGCAAAGAGAAAGAACAAAGGACAATAGTCCCACTTCACGGAACACAGTAACACAAACATCCTGTCTCCGTCACTTCCCATTCTGTAGAATAAAAACACATCCCATGACTGTAGACAAGGGGAATGAATCTCCAACAGGGAGGGCATTCCACAGGGCGGGTGCCACTACCGACAAGACCCTCTGCCTGGTTCCCTGTAACCTCACTTCTTGCAGGGAGGGAACCGCCAGAAGGCCCTCGGTGCTGGACCTCAGTGTACATACAGAAGGTCGTGGTGTGTCTGGGTGCTGAGCTACATCACATCCTATGCTTTGCTGTGGCAACATGGGCAAGGTGTTCACTGATGAAGACATGGCTTGCAGAATAGCAAGTTGGGCTGTCAACAGGAGTGTGGCCAGGGATTGCAGGAGCACAGAATGAAGTGTGCCCCTCCCCTGTGCTGGGCACATCCTGTCCAGTCTGCCAGCATATGGTTCTGCTGGTGTACTAGGAGAGCTTTCCAAGCATTTCTGAAATGCCAGGGGTTTGTTTAGTGTGCAGTTGGAAAGATGATAATGTGCAGTTTCAAAAAATGGGGGGGGGGAGGGCTAGACATGTTGAGCATATGCACTTATTACACACTTAAATGACAGGCAATGTCAGGGACAGCATGTACACAAATTATGTAAGGGCTGAATGGACTCCGTTTCTAACAAATCCTAAAGCCACTCTGCCAGCACAACTGCAGTACAGGATTATATCCTAAGCTACTGAATGCAGCTCATCCAAGAATTGCACTGGAAATCAAATATCCAAAAGCATGTGACTTATACTTACAGCAGGAACAGGGGACCTGTAGCCCTCCAGATGTTGCTATTACTAATCTAATCTTATCTATCCATCCCTTAATGGCAAAATAGGCTTTGCAGTGGTTTACAATGTCTAAAAGCAGTTACACAAACATAAAAGTATAAACATCCATAATTAAGATATGCAATAAAACAATCTCAACAACAGCAATTAAAATAGGAGGCTTAAGCTGAGAAACAGATGCCTCTTCAAAAGCTGGCAGAATGCCAATGCCAATTGGACCTCTCAGGTTTCGGTAGGGCGTTCTTGGATACCAGCTTCCACAATCCCCAACCAACAAAGACAATGGTCTAGGAACATGGGAGCTGCAGTCCCACCCCTGCAATACCTAAATCCAAGACAGGCAATACACACTGTTTAGCCAAGAAAGTTCAGCGATACTGTACCAGAGCAACTCCTGTAGTCCCACAACATCTGAAGGGTCACAGGTTACCCACCCCTGCAATACCTAAATCCAAGACAGGAAACATACACACTTTAGCCAAGGAAGTTCAGCGATACTGTACCAGAGCAACTGCTGCATCAAAATTCCGGAGGCACATCTTCCCCATGAATCCTGCTCCTACATAATTAGGTTTCTCCCTGTAACTAAAACACAAAAGGAGATGGTGGGCCATACACTTTGGAGTAGCCAAAGGGGTTGTGTCTTCAGAAGAAATGGCAAAATCTTCACATAATCAAGAAGCTGTGGAGAACATTACATACACGGTGGCTTTCCCAGGTCTTGTTACCACAGCTGGTCCCTTCCACCATCATTTACCCACAATCCCAGGTGAGCAACCTGCTATTTAGCTCTAACATCTGCTGGAATCTTTCAGTAGAAGGGACACCTTTCCTGGCAGGGGCCACTGAGCTGTGCTTCTATGCTTTCAAGTATCTCTGCCTGCTGTCCACTGGTTGCGGCTTTCTGTAGCTACCACTCAATCAGTGTGAGTTTTTAAATTAAGTTTAGAATTAGAAGCAAGAGTAGGAGGGATCTGCTCATTACTACCATGACACCATTTTCTTGTGCAGTTTCTGTCTTGTATCTATGACAGGTGCTTGTCGGGATAACCAGCTTCTGGGATAGCCAGTCGTCCGAGAGCCTGCTCTGGCTGGTTATGATGGGTCCGCTGGTTATGAAGTTTTCCTGAAGGTCATGAGGAGTTTTCGGGAGTTGCAAAGGTTCTGAAGAGGATACGATAGGCAGCAAGAAGTAGAGCAAAAGGTGTGGCCAAAGGCAGGAAAGAGGCCAAATAAAAAAGACTGCAGTCGGTGGTTTCAAGTGCACTCAGTACGAGCGAGCTCTCTGTCGTTCCGCTCGTCTCGTCGCCGAGCCAACAGGAGCAGGGCTATTTATTAGCAAATTATACAGCGTCATCACATAAGCATTAACCAATAACAACATTGCAATAGCCAGTGTTTCCGGGCGGGAAACCAGCCTTGTGACCATTACCAGGAGGCTTCCTGGCGCGCTTTCGAGCAGGCGCGGAGGGATCCAGGCACCAATCTCCGGCCAGATCTTCTTTCCTTCTGCGCAGTAGCGCGGAAGGATTAACAAAGCGGCTATCGCGCGGGAAAACCCTAAAACGTATTCCCACAGGTGCTTGGCAACTTGGTGCTGTCCAGTTGTTTGGGATTACAACTCTCATCAGCCACAGAATAATAATGACAGAAACTGTAATCCAAAACATCTGGAGGACACCAGGTTGGCAAAGTCTCTGTCTCTCACATACCCTTCTGTTGGAGTTTTCTCTTAGATGTCTTAAATTGGCTTCTCCTTGGATCCCTCTATAATGTGAACATAACATCCTACAGTTGTCCAAAGATGCATTTGATTTCTCTTCCATCAAGAGCATTTAACGTGGCACAACTATTATTTGATATGTAGACATTTTTCATCACATCTTCATCCAAGGAACTCAGGCAACTCTGTGACAAAAAATGCTTCATAAGGAAGGGCATGATATAAATATTGTGCTGGATTCAACTAACTGGTCCAAACTTGTGCAAAGACTTAAATTAGCACAATGGGGCTTTCTCCCCTCTCCCCCATGCCCTCTAATTGACTGGGGCAGGGGTGTAGCAAGGGGTGTGTGTGTAGGGGGCGGACCGCCCCATGTTCCATAATGGAGGGGATGACAAATTATCAAGGAACAATTACTGCCCTATTAGGGTAGTGCATTAAAAACTTTTTTTAAAAAAAAATGCCTGCTCCAAAGGTCTTATCTTACTATACTAGGGATTATATAGCTATATATGAAATTTCATGCATATCGGTTAATATCTTGACCCTCCTCCACCAAAATAGCTGTTTACTTGGCTGTTTTCCTATGTCGTGAAGGCTGAAATTTCAGTTCAGTGGAGCACTTACTGTTCCCAACCCTAACCCTGTGGAAAGCCATCTAATTAGACTTTAATTTGATTTTGAGATGTTTTTAGGAGGTAATTTAATTATTGTTTGATTTTATACCAATGTTATGTATCTGATGTTAGCCACCCTGAGCCCGACTTCGGCCGGGGAGGGCGGGATATAAATAAAAGTTTTTATTATTATTACTTGTTATTATTCCTTTGTAAGAAAATATGAAATAACGTAAAACCATTTTTGCGGGGGGGGGGGGGTTGACAAAAAAAATTCCGTGCTGGGTACCACCTGACCTTCCTACACCTCTGGACTGGGGGCAGGGTCCTGAGTACTCCAAGAACAGCATAGAGGGGGAGGGGGAAGATGGTTTCATGAGGCAAGCAAAAATGCTTGCACTGACATAACATTTGTAACAGTGCAGTGCTGGATTTATTCCTTGATAAACAAATACAGAATGATGGACCAAGATTATTCAGTGAGCTTCATGGCTGAAGAGGAATCTGGAAATGGGTCTCTCTGGTTTGACTCTGGTATGCTATCTACAACACGGTGACTGATCATAGGAACTTTTTATTTTAGCTTTACCTACGGAAAGGTTGGTTCACTTTTTTTGGCCAGCTGCTGGCGCTCTTGCAATGCTATATGTCAGGTTTTCTGGTCATCATATAGTTAACTGTTCAGGAAGCATTCTGATCCTGGGTGCCTCGCCCACAGCTATACGGGCATTTTCCTTTGTCTGGAAAAAGGGGAGTTTTGGTTTCGCTTTCCCCTCAATGCTTTGTTCTGTGCTGTTGCTTTTTGATGTATGAGTGAGAAAGCTGCTGACATGCAGCTCGAGTCTTTAGGACGTTTTGTTTGTGCTACTACAATAAAGCTCTGTTAGATTAGTAGCACTGGTGTCCAGTTGATTTATTTTAAGACACCACTGGAGAAGCCATCGTGTCGCTGTGCCGACTCTGCTACTGAAGACAAGTTTTGAAACGCGCAGCCTGAGAGAGGCGCATGACTGGGCGGCTATTGGATGTCGGGAAGGATCGTAAAGCTGATTGATTACAGCTCCGGGCAGCAGCACTACTCGGGTCAAATGTTTTGTGACCCAAATACCACAAGACTTATTTTTCAGATAACTGCACAAAAAGGCTGAAAATCCTTTGATCCTAATACCACAATCCCAAAACCAGCAGTAGGTCCCATTAAGCTCAACGGGGCATGCTCCTAGGAAAGTGGGCAGGATTTCCATGAACTGGTCTGACGGCTGACATTAATACATAGTTTCCTTTGTGAAACAGGTGTTAACCACATGAAGCAGGGAATGGGGCGGCAACGAGGCATGCTGACATGACAGCCCTTGTAGGAAATTAGTACAGTAAAAAGGTTGCGCCCCCCTCATCAGCCATCAGGGCAGCCACCTGCTTTCCCCATATGAAGCCCATCAGAGAGACAATACACCATAACACTCCCAGATGCTTTTGCAGCCCCCTTTTCAACATGCAGCCCGGCTGCTGGATCAGGCCAAAGGCCCATCTAGTGCAACATCCTGTTCTCAGTGGCCAAGCAGGATCTCAGTGCAAGAGCACTCTTCTCACTTGTGAGTCCCACCAAGTGTATTCAGAGGCATTCTACCCATGACAGTGGAGGGAGATCATTTTCTAGCTGCTTGAATTGTTAATCAAAAGAAAACACGTAGAGTCATCCCTCAGACCACCATGTAAGTATTTTTTTTAAAAAAACTACTACATTTGGGATTTTTCAGTGGGAGCGGGGAATGTGCAAACAACAAATGTAAAATGTAAGCACATGCAAAATGGCTACAGTATATGAAGTGGACTAAAACTGATCTGTCTGACCCTAGTTTGCACAGCACTGCATTTTAATGGAAGGATGTGTTATTTATATTTGCTACCTACTCTAAGGAAGAAATATTGTTGAAGGGCACAATGTTCTATAATAAATATTTCAGTAAAGGGTAAAAGCTACAGCTCAGGGGTGGAATGCCTGCTGTCCACGCAGAAGGTTCCAGGCTCAATCCCCACCAGCTCCAGCTAAGTCTGAGAAAGACACCTCTCCGAAATCTTAGAGAGCAACAACACTGACTCGGGCCCCACACTGTGGGTGCCTAGCATGCCCCACATCATGACATCGTAGTGCAGGGCGTGAGCTCCAGCAGCGAGGTGACTGGACTCTCCCACCCGAACTCCACACTTTCTTCCACCCTCCGCCCAAACTCCGCACTCTCTCTTCCATCTGCCCCTGAATTTTGTGGGTGCCCAGCCCCTATATGTGAAACCTTAGGGGGGTTGGGCACCCAGAGCCCCAGGGAGATAGCGCCTATGTTAGTGAGTCACTATCTCTCAGTGTAGATGAGTATGCATGCTATAGCAATATTAGAGTGCTTTATATGAGAAAATATATCTCCTTACACTAACAAAAGTGCCAGATCATGAGGCCGTAGAACAAGATATGAATTTTTCCAACGTAAAAAATTTCGTAGTAACACATCGGGCTCTCCTGATGTTGAGATTTTATTATGGTCCGTCCAGAACTCCAAAGAAGATAGAACAACTGTAATGTTAAGGCTAGAAAACATCTGAAAAGATGGAAAGAATGCAAGCTCAAATAAAGGCAGGGGAAAATACATGTTCAGCTGTTCCATCTTAATTTTTGACGAATTCATCATAAATATTTGGGTGATTGTAAGTAAGAGCCTGGTCCTAATTTGTGCTAGGGCTCACCACTTTCCCATTAAAGGTAAAGGTAAAGGGACCCCTGACCATCAGGTCCAGTCGTGTCCGACTCTGGGGTTGCGGCGCTCATCTCGCTCTATAGGCCGAGGGAGCCGGCGTTTGTCCGCAGACAGCTTCCGGGTCATGTGGCCAGCATGACAAAGCCACTTCTGGCGAACCAGAGCAGCACACGGAAACGCCGTTTACCTTCCCGCCGGAGCGGTACCTATTTATCTACTTGCACTTTGACATGCTTTCGAACTGCTAGGTGGGCAGGAGCTGGGACCGAGCAACGGGAGCTCACCCCGTGGCAGGGATTCGAACCGCTGACCTTCTGATCAGCAAGCCCTAGACTCTGTGGTTTAACCCACAGCGCCACCTGGGTCCCTACTTTCCCATTACACGTGCAAGAATCCAGGGGCTCAGGACTGGTGTGCCCATGAGGCAAACGAGGGGGTGGCCTCAGGGAGGCAGCGTCCGGACAGCTGGGAGGGGCACCACAGTGCACACATTGCAACACACACACTGTCTGGGTGCATGTCGATGGTGGGCAGTGAGTAGCAACTGATGTGACAAATAGAATCAGTCACCCACATCCTGGTATCAGAAAATTCAATCTAATCTTATTAATCTGCAGGTTGTTAGTAGGGAGTGCCGCCAGAAGGCTCTCGGCGCTGGACCTCAGTGGGCTGAACGATGAGGGTGGAGACGCTACTTCAGGTATACTGGGCCAGAGCCATTTAGGGCTTTAAAGGTCAGCACCAACACTTTGAATTGTGCTCGGAAACGTACTGGGAGCCAATGTAGGTCTTTCAGGACCGGTGTTATATGGTCTCAGCAGCCACTCAATAAAGGTTTGAGAATGAGAATGAGACTTTTGGACTGCATGCACAATATAGATCCTTGGGCTCAAATGCTGTCCCCTCCCCATTCCTCTTTTAGCGTGTCCACTTAAGGTTTTAAACTAACCAGAGACTTCTGAACTGGGGAGGTTGGTTAGTTTGAACTATGGTTTGTTAACAAGTCAAGATCCCATACCAAAGTTTGATCCTGGTTTGTTTCAACAAACGGTACCTCACCCTGACCCCAGTTCAGACATAAAAGAAACTCTAGTTAGTTTTAAATAGGAAGCAAGTAGCTTCTGGTCTCATGGCTGTGCCGGAAGAGGAAAGGGGATTAAGGAGTGTGTGAACCCAAGGTTCACTGCTACTAGTGTGAAGTGTTAGGGGTAGCCAGTGCCCAGACATTTTTGCCCTCCAGACATTTTTGAACTCCCATTCTCTTAAACCATTGGTCATGCTGGCTGGGACAGATGTGAGCTGTGATCTAACAACTGCTGGAGGACATCATGTTGAGCACCTCTGTGTTAAACTGTGTGTTGGCATCATCTGTCGAGAGAGACAATGGAGTGTGCCTCCAGGGGTGATGTCAAACCGCTGTGTTAGCAGCACTTAACTGACCTCCCTGAGACTCAAGCTTGGGCAGTGTGTTTGGAGGATCTGGGCTGCCCATATGACAAAATCCCCCTCTCGGCCTCACTGATGTGGTCCAAAGAAAAGCAGAGCAAGGCGTTTGGCACCAGCTTGGCTGCAGGAGTTGCTGGAAGGAGGCATAGAGGTGCCATCTAACTGTCTTAGGGATTCCACTCTGAATTTGTGTAGCATTTATTCCTTAGCCTTTTCTTCTCCCAAAGATATGCCACAAGGCAGCAGATGTTTAGGACCAGAGTTTTCCTTCTTCCCGGGTTGATGAGCCCCATCTGCCCCCAACTTCCCTCTACAACACATGCAGAAACTGCCTTCATGACTGTTGGACCCACTCTTATTCTCGTCTGCTCAATCTGCTGGAGCCTGTCCTTGCAGGGGAAGTCCCTAACTCAACAAAGGGTTGAGACCCATTAGCTACCCTCACCTGGTTTAGCTGGCCAGCCAAAGCCGTTCCTGGGGTGTGGCCACTGTTGCATGCTGACAGCTTCTAGGAACCACAGGTGAGAGGTGAGTGCAGGGTGGCAACCAAAGTGGACAGACTACTCCAGAAGGAGCATGGTGTGTCCCCCACCAGAGGTACTACCCCTCTCCTAACACTCCATACAACCCTGTGTTAAACTATGGTTTAACATTATGTCCTAAAAGGGACAGACATGCCAATCTTGTCTTCTATTGTAGGGTAAGTAACACTGAAACCATGCATGCTATTTAAGTTAGTTACAACCAAGTGGTGTCTCGATTTAAATGGAACGTAATCTATACTAATTTAGCTGGATCAAGACTGGATCAAGATTGTCTGACATAACAGAACATAATGATCAGTGTTGGCCATTTATTTATTTGCGTACATTATTTATATGCTCCCTTTCCAAGATGAACATTTTATGTAACATTGTAATGTTGAAATAAGATCACAAGCCATGACCTCATGAGTGCGCATGTATTCCTATCATCCAATACTATACAATTACGTTGCCAGAGCAGATGCTTGCAAGACAAGGCTGTTAAGAGTGGTAGCCAAGTGAAAACATCCAAGTGGCTCTTGTTAGAACAAAAGAAAAACAAAACATGCCAGTTACTTACACTGTTGACAAAACCAATAAGCTGTGCTATGCTGTCGGTTACAATTTCTTTGCTTCCACCCAAAAAGTTGAACTGGAGAGAAAAACAGTTGCGTGCATCATAGCAAAAATAAACTATAAAACAGACAATAGTTATGGTGGACTGCCAGTGTTGGCAACAGAACACTGGGTCATATTCAACTTGGTCTGAGAGCTGAACCAAACGTTGGGCTGCCATATATGAAAAAGAGATGTGAAGTGCTTTGAATGCACTTAGAGCTCGCCTTTCAGTGCATGTGTATCTGTAGGATAGCAGTGACTCAAACAACCTGAGCAGGGTGAGATGGTCTTCAGAGTCCTCAACAACCTCCTGTAATGTTTGAATTGCAGTCTACTGCTAATATGCTAAGTGAGTATACGGTGTTATCTCATTTTATACTCAGATTAGATTGAGAGAAATGGCTAGGCCAAGTTGACCCTATATGCCAAATCTCACCATCTAAGAACAACACTCTACCCACACCAGTGTGCCATGGCACCCTGGGGTGCCTAAAAGATGGGCAGGGGTGCCAAAGGCAACACTGGCCTCTGTCCCTCTTTCCTTCCTTCCCTCCCTCGTCTGATGCCCTCTTGCATCTCTGCCTCCCAAAGGAGGAGCTGTTTGTTGCCGCAACCCTGGCTACAAGCTCCACAGGTGAATGGTGCCTCTGAGGCTGGCCTGGGGAAGCTGGTTGCCAGGAACTGAGGCAGCCTCGGAGTAAGCAAGCAAGTGGGTGAGGGAGCCCAGCCAGCCAGTCCACCAGCCCTTACTGTTGAGAATGGACGAATAAGTAGGAAGCCAGGCAGGCAGGTGCCATGCTGGCCTTTCTTGTGCTTGCTGTGTGCAATGCCTTCCTAGGAGCTGAGTGCCCAGTGCCAAAGGGAGCCTTTCCGCCCTGCAGGCCTGGCTGATGTCCATTGGGCCGCTAAGGCTGGGGGGCATCCTCTTCCCAGGGCCTCTTTGGGGTGGTTCAGAGACCAGGGGCAGTGGCAGCAGCTGCCTGGAGGACTCCCAAGAGGAGGAGGCTGAGGGAATACTCCACAAGGGAGAGGCTAAAGGCAAGGGATGACATAACTTGGCTTCTGAGGCTTGGAGTGTGTTTCCCCACAGGGCAGCCACAGAAAGAATGCAGTTGGTCAAAGGAGCATGGACTCAAAAAGGTTGAAAACCTCTGCACAACACCATGCTGGTTCAATGAATTGCCCTTGTAAACTTTCTAAGAAGATGTATTTCTCATGGTCAGTAACTTACCAAACCCTTATCCAAAACGATATATATTTCTATGTATCTGTGTACTTTAGTGACATCTGACAGTGGCTGAGGAAAGACAAAATAAATCACATTTAGTAATATTTTTTTTGTATTTTGATCCCTGGGGCTTTTATAATGCAAAATGGGTTAATATTAGCAGCAGATTACTAGAACCAAGCCTGCATCATGCTGCCCCACTGGAAAAAAAAATCACTTAAAAAGCTGTGCATTTGTCCAGTTCACCTAGCAGTGGTTCTCACTTTCCAATTTATTCATCTACAGAAAATCTCTCCAGTATAGGCGCCAATGCACTCAAGTCCCATTGCTGTCTAAGGGTTTCAGCAGAGGAGTGTGGATAATGTTTAAAAAATCCAAAGCAGCATGGGGAAAATATGCACAGCTGTGCACAGAAAGTTATTTTGGTATGGTTTAGCCTTAGGGCTTGATGTTTGGAGGCAAGCAGGTATTGGTCAAGACATGAAGCTGAGAGTGAAGCAAGAGGGCCATCAAGTCAACCTGATGGTATTATTATTTCTTGCATTTATTCACCGTTTACTAGATAAAATGTCATAAGGTGTCAAAAAAAAGGATACAAGTACAGAAGTTTAAAACAAATTATCAGAAAGAAAAATAAACTAGAAGTGTTCATTCTGCAATACTATAGAAAGGATAAATCCTATGCCACACTACTAAGAGATGAACACCACAACCGGCTATACGATATGACCCCAATTAGGGATCAAATGCTTAGGTGAACAGGAACATTTTCCCCTGGCACCTAAAAGTTGAAAATGGTGGTGCCATGTGCACCTCCCTGAAGATAGCATTCCACAACTGGGGAGTCACCAGTGAAAAGTCCCATTTTCAGGTTGCCACCATCCGCACTACCCTGAGAGAGGGCCCACTAAGAAGGGCCTCGGGTGAGAAACACAGGCAGGTGGCTCAGGATGGCCCCACTCTGCTCCATTGGGGATGGAATCATTCCGGCGGCATCAGCACTGAGGGCTGGGCTGGCACCCCTCCGCCCAGTATGCATGCACCCTCCCCACACCTGGCACATGCACACACGCACCCCGGATGCCAGCAACTGATGCTATGCCACTGCCTTTTTCTGTTCTTTTTGTTACATTTTTAATTTTTTAAAATTTATTCTCCATATCCTGTGTACAGGTACATCAGAGAAATCCACTGCAGGTAAGTTATACAATGAGCATACTGTACAAAGGAAAATACAGTACACCTTTTTCCACCCTAGTAGCTATTGTCTATATTGTCTATTTATTGCATCTCTCTCTCTCTCTCTCTCTCTATATATATATCTAAACGTTCAAGATGGGTCGTTTGATGTAGCCGCAATGCTCCGTAACCACTTGACCGATTCTCTTTGAATTTGGACACAACATTCCATGGTATGTGGGAGTGATCTTGTGTACCTGGATTGTAAATATACCACAACTTTCATAGGTAGAAATATGTAAAAAATATGTAAATGTAAAAATGTAAAAAAATGTAAAAAATATGTATATGTAAAAAAAAATTACATCAAAAAAATTTATCCCCTCCAGTGGACATTTGAAGGTATAGCACAGTGAACCCGTTTCTAGCTCCTCCACCTCTTTTTCGACTGGCACTGCCAGCAGCCAATAGAAAGACAGATCGCCCTAAGACATTGTTCAACCCGCGCGGACCTGCAAAGCACCGTCCGCAATTTCCGACCTCACGTTGCCCACGTGCAGAGTCGAGGTGCGCAAACCGCAAACCAGTAAGCCCCCGTCCACAAGTTGCTCCCTACCCTTGCCCACCTACACAGGCAGCGACTTTTACACAGAGCAAGCTTATTGCGTCCCCACCACCCCCTGTGCAGAACTGAGGGCCGAAAACAAAACTTTACCCCATTCCCACTTTGTGCCGCTTCCTCCATCGCCTCCACACAGCCAGTCCGCCAGAAAATCACGCCTCCGCAATTGCCCCACTCGCCTTGCACGTATCCACAGTCACGGAGCCGAGGCACACAAACCGTAACCCACAAAGCCCCCCACCTCAAGTTGCTGCCTCCCCTCGCCCACCTCCATAGGCCACGACTTTACAACAACAGAAACGCCGCCTGTAAAGATCAAAGGTGGAGGGAAAAGCCGCGGCCACCATTTCCTCCCTCAACTCACCCACCTCCACAACCAGGACGCCGAAAAACAAAACTTACCCAAGTCCCGATTTTGGCCGCTTCCTCGCCGCCTGCACAGAGCCACTCCACCACAATAACATGCCTACCCAATTGGCACACTCACCTCGCACACATCCACAACCATGCCAGCCAAAAAGACAAATTTTACCCGACGCTGCCTCCCGACGAAACCTCCACCACGTGCACAGAAACAAGCCTGCCCAAAAACGCACGCCATGGCAACACCTTACCAGGCTACACCAGGGGTAGACAACCTAGGGCCCGTGGCCGGATGCGGCCCACTCGCCTTCTAAGTCTGGCGAACGGACGGTCTGGAAATCACCACGTTTTTAAATGACTACAATGTGCCCTTTTAAATAAAATGCATCTCTGGGTTATTTATGGGGCCTCCCTGCTGTTTTTTACATGAGTGAAGGTGTACTTTTATTTAAAATGGATCTCTAAGTTCTTTATAGAACATAGGAATTCATTTATATTTTTCAGAAAACATACCCCGTCCCAAGGACATAGGAATTTATTTATATTTTTTCCAAAACATATCTCGTTCCACCACAAACACCTCCAAACTGCACAAAGACTACACATCAAAACAAATACACATCAAAACACACTGCAGACACCCTACACTTCAACAAAATAAGGTATAAAAACCATACATTTCCTCTTTTCCACTATACTTCCTTTTCCAATCCACATTATTAGCCACAGCAATGCGTGGCCGGATCAGCTAATTATATCTATATTGTAAGCCTACTAACACAAGTTCTCAGGGAGGACTCCAAATAAAAAAATGAATATTGATGGTAATCACTGCTAAAAGCCAATTTAAGAAGGAAAGAAACCTCTTAGCACTTACCATGGTATCTGAGAGCAGCTTATAAGGCATGCTGTCGCTCCCCAGTTGTCTTTCTTTAGATGGCAAATCTTGTCTCCTAAGTAGACTCTGGAGGTTTTTGTTGTTTATTTGATAAATCAGGTGCTCAAAATTAGCTGAGTCTTTCAAATGCTCAACTCCATAGCTGACATTCTCAAACTGCAACAGCCCTCTGAAAAAAACCAGAAAGTACTAGCCAAGGTTCAAGGAGACTATAGGAAAAGTGAGCTTAAAGGTAACGGGACCCCTGACCGTTAGGTCCAGTTGCAGACGGCTCTGGGGTTGCGGCACTCATCTCACTCTATAGGCCGAGGGAGCCGGCATACAGCTTCTGGGTCATGTGGCCAACATGACTAAGCCATTTCTGTCAAACTAGAGCAATGCACAGAAATGCTGTTTACCTTCCTGCCAGAGCAGTACCTATTTATCTACTTGCACTTTGACGTGCTTTCGAACTGCTAGGTTGGCAGGAGCAGGGACTGAGCAACGGGAGCTCACCCCATTGCGGGGATTCGAACTGCCGACCTTCTGATCAGCAAGCCCTAGGCTCTGTGGTTTAGACCACAGTGCCACCCGTGTCCCTCAAATTAACCTCAAACTCGTTGTGGGATGCAAGAATGTCTTTCATTATTCCCTTTTCGCTCTGAGCACATGATACCCCACCTCACACGCAGTGGCTTCCTGATCACTCCCAGAGTCAAAACAAGCTCCCATTCCTTATCTTGCACCTCACCTCCACTTCTCGGTGCTCATGCCCCAAGAAAATCCCACCCATGACTTTTGTCTCATCTTGAACACATCCTGTTCCACCCTTTCTGGAACCTGTTCTGCCCTTGGATGATGCTGACCCTCTCTCTTCCTTTGAAAACTAACACTTATCTTTGGTCCCACTCTTTCAGGCAGAGGTCCAGGGCTCACACTTTAACGCTCCGTGTCAGAGCAGTTTGCCAGGAAAAAAACACTTGTTAAAGCTGAATCAGTGCAAACATTCGTTTGGGTTCTCCACTGATTGATATTTGCTCCAGTTGAGCTTTAAAGAGTGTGTTTTCACAGAGAATGCTCTAGAGCAGGCTTGCTCAAACTCGGCCCTCCAGATGTTTTGAGACTACAATTCCCACCCCACTTGGTCCTGCTAGCTAGGGATCATGGGAGTTGTAGGACAAAAACATCTGGAGGGCCGAGTTTGAGGAAGCCTGCTCCAGAGCTAGAAACAGGTGCTCAGACACAGAGCTTAAATTGTGGGCTGTGCCAGGAAAAAGCGGAGGAAAGATAAGTGTGGATAAGCCCTAAATTATTCCAAAAAGACATTATAGAGAAGGAAAAGGCTGGCATAAGGGCTGCCAATTAATCCCTGGAGTCTGCTAGCCCTGTGTTTGGGCGCACAGTATCTTAGAGTGTTGGCCATCTCCTCTGGATACTCATAAAGGGACAGGGGTATTTAGCTGTCTCCTGGAATGCTTAAGCAGGGCCTCTACTTATGCTCACTCCACTTATGATTTCCTTCCAAAGGAGACCAAACCTGGGTAGGCACCACACCTGGAAACTCTCCACAGCTCAGAGAAGAGCAGATATATCAGATTGTTGCACACTTCCACTGAAGAAAGTCAGGAGTGTGAAACACAATGACGGGGATGGGAGAGACAGGACATATACTGCATGTACTTTTGTGAAACATCTGGTGCCTGGATTATGCCAGAGACAGGTTGCTGCTAGGCTTGACAGATAATTGACTTAGGCTGTTGAAATCTCTTACCTGAGCCCATAACAGGTGGTGAGTATTGCAACAGAGTTTGGGAAGCCTTGTATGTATCCTTGATAGAAGCATTCACTCTAAAGTTATTTTTTGAAATTAGAAAAAAGCAACTGATGCAGCATTTACACGATTGAAATTCTCTATTAACTAGCCTTACCTCCAGTTTTTTACCCTCCCCCTCCTGCCCACAGTTTCAGTTCCCTCAGAATTGTGCTTCTAACCATCTTCCATCCATTCAGGTCAATGTGCCAATGACAGCTTGTCTTAGAAAGAGAGAGCCTAGCCACAGTTATTTGTGCCGTTCATGGGAATCATGGGAGAATGGGGTGTCTTTATGATATATGGTTTATTTACACATACATACCTCCTGATTCTAGATGGGTGGGCATCCCAGCATTACACCCTAAGAGGATCTCTTGCGTCTCAGATTTTAAAGAGACCTCAGCCATAGCTCTGCATATCTCCCTACTGCTTGCCGCTTCCAGACTGGAGAGGATTTTCCTCCACACTCACTTCGTGCTCTGGCATCTCTCCAGCCGCTACCCGCCGCCTTCAAGTTTGCAAAACCAACACTTTCTTTGTTGGCTTACTTCAGGCCCAAGGTAATTCTGAAATTTATTCTGCCCATCTCTGGCATTGTCTTTGCTAACTACACCCCCTTTGCAGCTGGCACAGCCTCTGCTTTGCAGTCTTTGTTTCTTATTGACTTATCTGCCAGGGAATTCTCCATGGGGGGAGGACAGGGTTAGCCTGTATTTTACACTGTTTTTTGGGGGGTGGGGCAGAATCTTGCATGCAGGAATTTAGGAGAGTCATGGTACCCCACACACCCATAACAATATTGTATTGCCTCAAAATTCTGTACATTGCTTTGGGAGGTGATATATCTGACAAGTGGGTGTACAAACACGTAAAATCCATCAATAAATGTCTGAAACACAATTAAGAGCCTTTACCTGAATATGTGGGGAACTGGGATTAACAAAGCCTCCTCGGTTGTATGTATAAACCCAAAAGTCATTGGGCAAAAATGCTCTGTGAAGAAAACAACATTGCAAACACTGTTGGCATTGCGAAAAGAATCCCTGACTGCCCTCTGGGAAAAGTCTCATAGGGTTGGGTTGAAGAGGCTGCACTTTGTCCTTCTCAGCTAGCAAGCTGAGGAACAGAAACAGGGGGTGCTTCTGAAATTTGCTGGCAGTGCTAAGTGGAGAGGTACAGCGTTCATAAATACTAGTAGCAAACTGCATATCACAATGATGGAGGCAGAGCTCTTTACTGCAGTGCTTCCCATAGGTGAGGCCCAGGTCACCATGGGAGATTGTGGGCTCTCTCTCATTGGGGGGTTTCTAAGCAGAGGGTGAATGGCCCTCTGTCATGGATGCTTTAGCTGAGATCCCTGGACTGCAGGGGGTTGGAATGGATGAACCAAGGGTCCCATCCAATTCCATGATTCTATGATCACAGAGTGTCAGGGAATGGAGGGAAGGTTGTTCTCACCACAATGTTGTGTCCCTTTGAAGTGGTTTGCTTTTCCTCCCACTGGATTAAATGGAAACCATTAATTTCCATAGAAGAAATCCAAGGGTTGTTCTCAAGAGACACCATAGGGGGTGTTGAACTAAATATTTTATTTACTTTTGATGTCCTTGGAAATTAATAAGCAATGTAGTCTGAGTGTTATTTCTTTATTGCTATTATTATATTTGTTTTATGCGAAACCAATAAAACATGTATTATTGTTTTTAAGGAAAAAGAAAGAATCAACGTAGTTGGTGTCAACATAGCCCTCTCCTGACTTCCGTTTCCAGGTCACACTAAAGCATAACAGTATGTTGAAATTGTGGAATGACATTTTGGAAGCTGGCATTTAAAGACAGAAATAGGAATAACAGCATAAATTATAATCCAGGCTGGCTCCAGAATTTGGGGGGAGGGCCAGAATCTCACATGAACTTTAGGCCTTTCTCTCAGTACCCCTTACTGCCTAGTGGTGATTGCAGCCTTATCAGTTTCCCTCTCTAAGGAGGCTTGTCACATGTCATCTCTCTCTTCTTTTCAGTGCCACAGGCCTTTTAGATTCATCCATTTTAATCATTGCTGTAATTTTTTCCACCGTGTTGTTTTCTTGGGAAATTGCATTGTTATGTATGTGTTGTCGTTTTTTATTGTGTTGTTACTATTACTATACTACTACTACTACTACTACTACTACTACTACTACTACTACTACTACTGGGCTCCTTTGATCCCTTGTAAGCCATTCTGGGAGCTTTCTGCTGAACAGTTTGGGTAAGATGCTTCCTAAGAAATAAACACATAAATCTTTTGTGGGGCGCTTTTGTCTAGAGCAGGCATAAACTGAGAATTCTCATACTGCTTCTGACCATCTGGACAGTTCTGAGCAAAATAAGACCAGTGGCCCTGTTGAGGTAGTAGTGGACTAGAAAAGGCCCAATCTGATCACCTTCTGGAGCTAGCCATTATGGACTCCTGAAATCAGGTGCAGATTAGTAAGTGGCCTGGGTCACGTGTCACACTAAGACAAGCCATGGTTCTCCAGGGTTTCAGACGGGGTCTCTGCCTAGAGACACTGGAGACTGAACTTGGGACCTTCTCCATGCACAGCACATGCTCCGCCACTGAGCTACAGCCTTCCCATAGGCCAAAGGGTTAAGACTAAGGAGTCACTTACTGTTGCTGCAGGTGAATTGTGTACGTCTTCTTTTTTATTGTAATAATGTAAGTCTGTGTGCTCTGGACAATTCAAAACAAAACAAAAAAAATCAATCAGAAGGGTATGTTGAAACAGTATTTTTACAAATGAAATGAACAGTCTCTATTGAAATGGATTTGATGATGGCAGAAAAGCTATGGCAGCGATTGGCTGAGGCTCTTTATCTCAGGAGGACTGCCTGAGAAGTGCCTGAAGGGCTCTGCCTGGTCTCTTTCCACCTGGCTTGGGGCAGTGCCTGAAGGGCTCTGAAGGACTGCTGCTGTTGCTGCTGCCCCGCAATTGGCTGAGCCAGGGCTATCGGCTGTCTGGTTCCAAAGTGCCCTCTCCGATTGCATGAAGCCAGACAGTCCTGTGGTTTCCCCCGGAGCTGAGGGCGATGAAACAATCGCTGAGACAGCTAGAGCGCCGGTGGCAGAAAACTCATTTTGAAAAACAATTTACAGCACAACCCTCACTATATCTACTCAAAAGCAAATCCAATTCATTCAATGGCACTTACTTGAAAGGATTTCAGCCTTGCTCAACTAAATGATGTTTCTTGCCTATGTCTGGGGCCCAGAGAAGCCAATGGGGGGAGATTTGACAGGAAGGAAATGAAACTCCCCATTTTCTGTGGCTTCAACTCAGTTGCATACAAGTATCATTGTCCCAAGTACAAGGGTTACCATTTTCTAAATCCACTCACAATGAGTCAGTAACAGCAAAGTGGGAAAAGAATCCCACAGTGCAATCTCCTGAAGTCTACCAGACCCAACAAAAAATCTGAAAAGGAATAGTTGCATTCAAGGCACAACAACCACCAGCCAACTCAGAATGAAAATGTGTGGTCAGTACTTATTTGCTAAATAAACACAACTGCCCTGACTACAGCTTTTCAAATATCATAACGTTACAGATTGTTCCAGTCACTTAAGGTGTTGTGGACTTGTACTCCTTTTACTTCTGTATGCTGTTAATCAGTTGGGTGGAGAACATGGGGATAGATTGCTCTCACTTGCCAGAAACATTTGCAAGAGACCAACAACTGTTATGCTTTCTCTAAATGCGTCAGCGAGCTTGGGAATCACTGTGCAAAATATCATCTACTGAGTAGATGTTCACTCCATAGCACAAACTTTTGAATAAGTATGTTTCTTAATTCCAAATACCTCATCTTCTCCTAGACCATCTTCAGTCATGTTGGATGGAATTTTCTTTGGAATTGTGATATCCAAAAAGGTTTTACGATCTGGAGAAGACGAAAAATGCTAAGAAGTTAATCACCATTTAAATCCTACAAGGCGCAAATGTCACCACACCACACCGTAAGACACCCAAGAATTACATCCAATCACATTCTGAATTTTCTGGGGAATGGCTGAATCCCAACTGAAAAAAGTGAGTCTGGAAACACCCTTAATGAAATGTGGCAGGTTACACCCACATCAAACTAGTCTGGAGAGCTCCTTAGATTATATTGCAGCCTGCTTGGGAGCAGGGGACTGTCTCTCTAAGAAATTCTATATACATTGACGTCATATAAATTAGGATTTCTAACCGAATAAAGACGCAGGAAAGACAAACCCTTGTGCATTTATCAGTACCTTTCTTTTTATTATTAAATCCTTACAACATATGACATTGTACACATGTAAAAAAAAATCTCACCCTAACCCATAAGACAATACATCCAAAATAACATCCAAATAACACAATAAGTTCTTATCGCAGACTACCATTTGTATAGAAAGCAATAAACAGTTTGTTAACCAAAATTTTTAGACTGTTTTTATTTCTAGCCATATGCATAACAAAGCATATACCAATCTGTTACAAGAGTATTTATGTTTCAAACCTTATGCCAATTTTATTCATGAGCTGATTTTCCCACAAGTGGCATTTGCAATATTTTATTGTACTAATTTGTCAGAGATGCACCCTACAACTTCTTCTAGTATCTCATTATGAGCCACTATTGAAAGAGAACTTAGAGGTTTGAGCCGTACATTAACATCATCGCCCGTGAGAAGACTGAGAAGCATCAGCTCTGGACATTTTGAGATATATTTTGACAAATACCCGGTACTTTCCTCCCAGAACTTTCCCACCACCACAAATATACGTTGATATGAGCCTAACTTCCCGCAACAGTTTGGTGAGCAGGAGGAACGAAAATGGGCCGATTGTACTGGTGTGAGATACCATTTTTGCACTATTTTAAGTGCTACTTCTCCCTTAAGGGAGAAGGGCCCTGGGCCAGGGGTAGGTTCAATCCCTGACATTCCCAGGTAGGATTGGGAGAGATTCTTGCCTGGAATCCTGAAGAGCTGCTGCCAGTCAGTGTGGACAATACTGAGCTAGATGGACCAATGGTTTTACTTGGTTAAGGCAGCTTCCTAGGTTCCTATGTTTCAAGGCAGAGACAGATTTTAAAGGACATTTCCTCCACACTGAGGTTGACACCTCTTCCTAGATAGTACTCTGACAAATGGATACCCACATCTGCCCTAAACCGTATGTGTTCCGTGTTCTGTCGCCCTTAACAAATAGGGACCCGTTTACCTGCAAGACCTGCCCCACTTGTGCCCGGGGGGCCGCTTTGACGGGTTGGTGCCACGTGTCGCCCAGCGCACTGATCCTTTCCTGTGGCAGCACCTGCCCTTGGGAACTCCCTGCCTCTTGAGATCAGGCAGGCGCCTGCACAAAGCGTCCCTGCTCAGAGACGCTTAGAAAGCCGAGGCGACCCGTTTTAGTATTTTAACTTTTGTATGTTTTAAAGCACTGGGTTGTGTTTTCTTCTCAGCGTTATCATCTTTTTGTAAACCGCGCTGAGGGTTTTTCAACAGCCAGGCAGCCGTGCTCGTTTTATGACAGACAGGTAGGTAGGTGCTTAGGCCTCTCTCTCAACCTGGGGGGGGGGGTCCCCCAGGTGTTTCTGGACTACAACTCCCATCATCCCCTAGCTAGCAGGCCCCCCCGAGGGCAGGGATGATGGAAGTTGTAGTCCAACAGAGCCAGGAGGCCACAACTTGGGCTTGTGCCGCAAATAAAGCTCGCGGCAGAACCGCTGCCGCTCCGGGTCCCTAAACGGGGCGCGCGCGTGAAGGGAGCCCGCCCTCACTCACTCACCGAGGCCGGCGACGAAGAGGAGCAGCGCCGCCGCCGCCAACAGCTTCATGGCGACGCGGCTGCCCAGCGCCTCCTCCGCTTCGCTCTGTGCCCGCGCGCCCGCTCTAACGGTCCCGCCTGGAACCGAGACCCGCGCGGCGGCTGCCGAGCTTCACGCGCGCCCCAAGAGGCTCCGAGAGGGCCGCCCGCCCTCCCGCCCTCCTTTGCCGTGGGGGCGGCCGTGCTCCTTGGCGAGGAGGGCCAGGGATCCTCCTGGTCAGAGGGCGAAGCGACGGGGCCCAGCTGGCCTTTGACATTTCTTCCCCTCGCTCGCTCACACACGCACGCGCGCACGTGTCTTTTCTGCTGCCGCCAACCCCAACCTGCAAGAATGCGGGCCGACGCCGCGGGGCCCGTGCCAAAAGAGACCACCCGGCACGCGTCTTCTTCCTTGACTCGAGTTCCGTGTGGGGTTGACTCCCGTGCCCATAAAGGGCAGCTCTGTAAATTTACATTATAATGTAGCCAAAGCAAATTCCGAGTATATTGAAAAATGTACTTGGCCAATAAATTATTATTCTATTCTATTCTATTATTCTATTCTATTCTAAATAGTGGTACTAAAGTATTTTATTGCTGTTAACCCACCCCAAGAACTTTTGTCATTGCACGCAGGCCCAAACAGAGTCATATGGGTCACTTGGCCTGGCCTCCGATTCCAAAGGGGGCCTTGGTCAGCATATTCACTATTGTATATGAAAATGTGAAAATTATTTATATACTTACTTATTTATAAGACTTCAGAGATCCTCAGGGTAAAAAAAGGGGGGGCACATTATCTACCTGGCCCGGGCCTCTGCCTGGCTCTGCAAGGGCCTGATTGCACGTCGTATAAATATTTTTAATAAAACCAACTCGGAGCAGCACTCCGACTGAGGGAAGCATCACGCACACATAGCAGATAGCCAAACAAGCAGATACAGGTGAGACTCGAAAAATTAGAATATCGTGGAAAAGTCCATTTATGTAAGCAATTGTTTTCATTAGCTACTGGAGTTTAATATATGAGATAGACTCATGACATGCAAAGCGAGATATGTCAAGCCTTTATTTGTTATAATTGTGATGATTATGGCGTGCAGCTGATGAAAACCCCAAAGTTGAAATTGTTAATTTGGGGTTCTCATCAGCTGTATGCCATAATCATCACAATTATAACAAATAAAGGCTTGACATATCTCGCTTTGCATGTCACGAGTCTATCTCATATATTAGTTTCACCTTTTAAGTTAAATTCCACAATATTCTGATTTTTTGAGTTTCACCTGTACAGTACTGTATTCCCATTTAGACCAAATAGATACATTCCTATTGGGGAAGACGACAACGGGGCCCTCCTAGTGCCCAGTGCTGAAGAGCAACATCCAGACTCCAGACCTCTACTTGCGCTTCTTGCCGTTGTCTTTAAACCAGGCTGCACTGCAAAGCCTTTCACATACTCCTCAGCAATGAAGCACACTCTCACATCCCCAATTTAAAATAAAGGTTTACTCAGCACATTTGAGTTCAGCTCCCCTGAGTAGGATTGAAGAGGGAGAGTTTTAATTTTCTAGTTTATAAGTTTATAAGTCTGTTTGTAACCAAGCTTTCTTGGTTAGCTTTCTCTCTCTCTGTATAACTTGAAGAAAAAAAGTTTTTAGCTAAGAGCTCGTCTGCTAATGCATTCTTTACTGACATACTGTTAATCCAGAAGCGAGCAGTTAAGGGGGCTTCCCCCTCCTCTTCCCCCTCCTCTTGCCCTCCTCCTCTTCTCTCTCCTCTCCCTTATCTATTTCTTACCTGGCTCTGAGTTGAACGGGGAGGCCCCACTGAATAACTGGAGCTTTCAACTTTCCCTGAACTGAAAGTCAGTTTTTTTCTCTGAAGGACAGTCTCTGAACAGAGAGAGAGAGAGCTTTTAATTTTGAACTGGACTTTCTGGGCTGAAAATCTTCCTTTTTTTGGAAAAGAAAGAGACCCTTCTCCCTGAATACAGGTAGCTTCTTCTTCTGAAAGACAGTCTTTTAATTTGCTACCAAGGAGAGACTCCTTCTTTGGAGGTCTTTAAGCAGAGACTTGATAGCCATTTGTTAGGCATGCTTTGATGGTGTTTCCTGCTTGGCAAGGGGTTGGACTGGATGGCCCTTGTGGTCTCTTCCAACCCTATGATTCTATTCTGTGATTATATATTGAAAGCCTCCTGGAAAGCCTGATGTAAGTTCCCCTTTTCTTTTGTTCTCTGTGCAACTAAGTCCTTTTAACTGAGTTTCCTTCCTCTATGCAAATCTCTTAAGTCCTTTTAACTGATCTTCCTTCTCCTTTTTAAGTCTTTTAAACTGAGATTCTTTGTCTCTCTCTCTAATGCTTTTTAAGTTCTTTTATTTGACATGTAGCTTCTACTGATGTGTAGCATTCCTAGCCTCTCTATAAATGGTATTTAGACTTTACCTGAGTTTGTAAAACTTTGGCTTTTGTCTGTAGCCCCTTTTATTTGATACTATTTGCCTGGCTTTTATTTGATACTATTTGCATGGCCTTTTTAATATTTCTATGTTATTGGCATAATATTTAGCTTTTACTGTAAGCTCTGTCTTTGTGCTACTTGCTCTTAGTGCATACCTCTCTGGCATATCATTAATCAATGAAAAGCGCCCCTTCCCTGGAGCGCCCCTTCCCTGGATGGCGCAGGAATTCCTGGCCGAGGGATGTGAGAGTTGCCAGATAGCCAGAGACAGGATAATTCTTAGGGAAAGGCGGGAGGTACCAGGGGCAGCCAGGGGCTGCTTAACCCCCACTTTGAGATAAGAGTGTGAGACAGGAATTTTCACCCAATAATGAACTCAAGGCTGAAACCCTTTAAGTAAAAGCTTTTCTGTAACCTGTTTAGATGAAACCTTTTCTGATAGATATGAACCTTGATTAGTAGTGCATTCCTTACTGGCATATTAAGCCAGGAAAGGAATAGATCAAGAGGGGCCCACTCAAGGAGACAGGCAGGCACCAGGAACGAACTCAACGCTAAGTGACCTTTTGGCCTAGAAGATTGTAAGAACAGGAATTTTCAAGGATGATACTAAGGCTGTGACGTGCACAGATTCCTGGGGAGGGGGAAAGAGGGGTTTGAAGATTATATAAACTGTATGCAACTGATGCTCGGGGCAGTTCGCTGTGAATTATCACGCGGGTGCCTTCCTGCCATTCTAAATGACAGGAATAAAAACTCTTTCTCTATTTCAAATCCTCAGTGTCTTTTTTTGACTCCTTCCTCCCTCACCCCCCCGGGTGCAACAAAGAACCCAAGGTTAACGGAAAGGTCTGCAATAAGGCTACAGGATTGTGTCAAAGAGCCAACCTTTCCCATCCACCAGCAAATTTGTAGCTGGTTTCCAGACCAGAAGAGTAAAAACTGATTGGTAAGTTTTAGCAGTACTGTACAGTATACAGTTTTGCAATATCAGGGGGACCACAATAGTTCAAGTATTTTATTATTGCAACTGCAGACATATATTTACATAAGAATATATGCAAACACAGTTAAAGACTTCTCTTTTTTTTGGCAAGAATTAGGAAGAAATTTACCAAACAAGCATATGCTGAATATTTGCCACCATGTGGGAATTATTCTTAGCATAATTTAATAAAAGTGTTTCATTCTCTGAATGTATTATAGCCGACATGTTTTTGTAATGGTCCTTGCACATTATGAAATTCTATCATTCTATGAACAATATACTATCCTGGCACCTCAGCTAATCTCAATCTACAGCTTCCCGTCTAAGAGAATCTCTTTCGCAGGTACATCTTTTAAAAATCTGGCTTAATCAATGGTGCAAAGATTGATGCAATTCAATCCAACATGATTTAGCCAAGCCAATGTAAACATCCTGACTGACACAAAAACCAACATAAAAAAGAAAAAGTGAAGAAATATACGTACAGTATACTGAATTCTTCAGCAGGCTGCTAGGGTTTAAAGTGCTCATAACAGTTTCAATGGGCTTAAATAAAAAATGGATTTTGCACCAAGGCTGGTGCTCTCACACTAAAGATGTTGCAGCAAGTGTGGTGAGTTGAATTGTGTGCAAAGTAGCTGAAAAGTGCATACTGAGTTTGCAGGTTAATATGCACAGTCAGCAGTTATGATCACATTCCCCACAGCAAACAAACACATACACAGATATTTGAGAAACATCAGCACTCTTGCACATACACACATACACATACACAGATATATGAGAAACATCAGCACTCTTGCATGGGTGTCTGAAGGCCACATTGGAAATACATCACTAGATGGAAGAGTTGCCACTAATTTGCATGTCAATAGCAGTATCTGCATAGCATCTTCCTGAGTCTGACAAATGCCAGACTAGAAGCAGCAGGATTGCTGGTGATGGTGGAAGAACCTGTGGCATCTCTGCAGTAGCCCACAGAGATGTTTTGGTAGACAGGTACCAAATATGTGTGAACCAACATACCGGTATGTTGAATCTGTGCTTTTGTCATCACATACTCAAGCATCGCTTTGTGATTTACTTAATGTTTTGTTTTTAATTTAAAAGCTAGAATACATGGACTCCAGAAAATTCATGAGAGCTGAATATAAGTGCCTTGTGAACTGTGAGCAGCCCACTTCCCAGCCTAGTCTCCCAAAAGTGACTTTCTCGTACCTTTGTTTTGAATAACCATTAGTGGTAAATTAGAAGAATTTATTCCTTAACCTAAAATTGTTAAGTAAATTTTTCTTAAAATCTTTTTTTATTATTATCTACAGTTTAGTGTCAGCCAGCACACAGTTCAAACTCTGTATGTTTTAAAATGGGTTAATAATAAACATCGAGACACACACTATTGAAACATAAAAATATGCTAACAATACATTTCATCTTCTTGCAAGAAGTAAGGCTGCAATCCTAAACTCACCTACTAGGAAGTAAATCCCAGTTGGCTTACTTCTGAGTAGACATAGGTTTGCGCTGTGTGGCTGCCATCCTAGACACATTTATCTGGAATTGTGTTTCACTGAACTCAGTTGGGTTTTGTCCCCCCCCCTCCAATTGGGAGTTTTCTTTGTATTTCCACCTTGTTCCTTTCAGTTATGTGCACACAAATAACAAACTTCAGTTTTGACTTTTTGTGTACAGGTTCCCACACATAACAACCTGAAGCTTTTGTTCATAGAAATGTGCTGGTCTGATTTGAACTGCAATTCTTAACACCTGCCTCTGCACAACTACAGGCTGGGATGGCCCTCCCATGAGACAAGGTGAATCAGCCACCTCAGGCAGCAGGATCCACTGGGGGAGCAGATTCTGATCTTTCCTCCCACCTCCCTTGTTCCTGATGTAGATCTTCCCTCACCCCTTCTTCCCTGGTGGGGAGGGGAGTGGTACTTTGGGGTCTGCCTCAGGTGCCAAAATGTCTTGGGATGGCCCTGACTATAGGTGAAGACAGATGTAACATTTAAAAAGAGAATTCAATCATTGTGTGAGCCTGGCTTCAATAATAATAATAATAATAATAATAATAATAATAACTTAAATTGGTCAAGCAACATCAATAGTATTATTAAAAAGGTCCACCAGAGGCTGTATTTCCTGCGTCAACTAAGGAAATTTAAATTGTCCCAGGAAGTGTTGATCCAATTCTACAGAGGCATCATTGAAACTGTTCTCTGTAATTCTATAACAGCTTGGTACGGTACAGCCTCCAAGAGAGACAAGAAAAGGCTCCAACGAGCTGTAAGAATTGCAGAAAGGGTAATTGGTGTTAGCTTGCCTTCAATAGAGACAATTTATGCTACCCGAGTTAGGAAGAGAGCAGAGAGAATTGTAGCAGATCCTTTACATCCCGGTCATCATCTGCTTGATTTACTTCCATCTGGACGTCGCTACAGGACTTCATATACAAAATCGGCCAGGCACAAGAATAGTTTTTTCCCTTGTGCCATTAAATTGTTAAATTCGTAGTTGTATAGCTTAAGGGGAGGTAAAATATGGGTGGGGTTTCTTTGCTTCTTTGTATTGTGAGAGGAACAGTGTCTGTATGTTTACATTGCAATGTAGCCGAAACAAATTCCAAGTATGTTGGAAAATGTACTTGGCCAATAATAAATTATTCCTATTCCTATTCCTATAATACCACCTTTATTGTCAATGTACAACCTGTGTACATTTGCAGTTGAATGACTAATACACATGCCAGTTCAGCTGCCATGCTTCAGGCTGCCCTTTTCTGTTTTTAAAAGTGCAACAGACACACTTATATATGTCCATTGCTAGTCTTAGTCATTTTAAAAAAGCAGGATTTTTTTACAAGTGCAAAATTAGTCCAGATTTTGGAGGTGGGCTTCTGGGGGACATCATAAGTTTCTGCCAATCAGTGCTAACCATAAGCTGGTCTCTGCTGCAAACGCAGAACTGCCTTCCTTCAAGATAGGAGTCTTTCTGAAAAATATAGATTTAGATTAAAAACAGTAACATTTCCTAATTGGCCCTGCTGATCCCTAATAATGTTATGTCTTCACTCAATGTTTTAATCTCTATAAAAACAGCCTGGGAGGGGGAACCGACATACCATGTAGGATAAATTTTACCCTAAAAAGGGGGGAGGTATAGTTAACACCCAGAAAGTGACCCACTTCTCCAGCAGTGTACAGTAGTAGCCCAACCGCAGCAAAGAGAGTTTTCACAGGCACAGTGGTTTTAGTTCCTGGAGCTTTGGTAGAGGTATTTGCTTGGTAAGTTTACATTCCTTGGTATTGCGTTTTGTTCCGTTTCTTATCCAGTGCTGGGGGGGGGGGGCAAAAGGTTTCAAGGGCCACTTTATGCAAGACAGGTGTGAACAGGGTGGGTTGTGAAGGACAAACCGGCAGTTTTATACGGGAGGCAGTGGTGCAGCGCAGAACGACGGGGAAAGCAAGTGGCAGTGGAGGAAACATCTCCGTTACTTTCAAGGGGTCTACTCTGAGTAGAACGAAGTGAAAGCAAAGGTTATTTTTAATATATAAAATTCACCAGTGAGGATTCTGTTAAGTGGCATGAGTTGATGGTACCCAGAAATAGCCACACACTTCATTTACAGAGTCCTTCAGTAAAACACAGCAAGAGTTACAGCGTGGTGGCTAAACACTTGTGCAGGGAAAGGGGTTCATTCCAGTCCGGAACTCTGAAAAGCCACTGCCAGCCATTGCATGTTTATTTTTATTTTTTAAAGTGTCTATACCAAATGATTGTAGTAGGACCTCCAAGCAGTTCACAAGATATATTAAAATGATTAGTAAAAAACAATTATGTGAATACACTTAAAATTAACAGTATTTTTTTAAACAACAACAGCAGGTCAACATCTTCATATCTAGATAGCCTTGCCTAAACAAAAAATGTTTTAAGTAGGTGCCAAAAAGAGTACAGCAAACATGCCTGTCTGGTGTCAATGGTGTAGTTGCTGCCACACTAAAATACTGATTTCTTATAACTGCGGAAGGAGTGTTCTGTGGCACCTGAAACAGACCAAGGCGATCCCACAAGTGAACTGGCCCTACACCATTAAGGGATAAAACTTGGAATAGATGGACCAGCTTCCTATATTCCCAAGTATTTTCCGTGTCGTTTTCCTCTACCTTGTTCTCACCCACTTCCCAAGGCTGGATCCTCTCCTGTGTTTTTCGAAAGCTCCCTTTCCTTCTATAACAGGACCAGGCCCCGTCTTGGAGTAAAATTACATCCCAGCTCAAGATTATGATTGTCCAAGCTGCTTCACATTATTTTGCCTAAAGGACAGCATCCTGCAATGTGACCCCCCTCCAGATGTTTTTACCTGCAAGCCATGGTGACATCTCAAACACACCTGATGAGCAAGGGCCAATATTCGATGTCATCCTTTCGGGAGAGGGTTTTCACCCGCAGACTATCTGACCAAACTACAAATACCCAAGTATAGACATTCCTTCACTTTGGTCAGATTCAACGTGTTGCCCTCTGCCCTGTTGCTAGGTAGGTATGAAGGCAAACCGTATGAGTCACGTGTTTGCCCATGTGGCTCCTTGGAGGTGGAAACAAACCTGCATATACTGCTGCATTGCAGTTTCTACGAGGATTTACGACAGACTTTTATTACCCCAGTTCTTCACAAGTTTAAAAATGAATCAGAATCCCAACGCTTGAGAGCCCTAGTAGAAGACAAGGTCTCTGAGACTACGATTAATGTTGCCAAATTCTGCGTTTCTGCTATTAGACGCAGGAAATATGAGCTATCCATTGACAATGTGCAGGCAAAGGCAAACGTTTAATTTTATTTAAGATCTTAATTTCGAAATGCTGTTTTTTCGTGTGTTTGTCTTGTGTGTGCTTCGTTGTTCAGTTGAAGAGGACAATTTGGTCTGTGACCGTTTAATAAAATTTGATATTGATGTCATCCTGCCCCCACACTCAGATCATTAGGCTTCTCTCGTTAAAGCACTTGGCTTCCTTCTCCCAAAGAATCCTGGGGGCTGTAGCTTGTTAAGGAAGCTGGGAGCATGTGCTTTTAAAGGTATGGATGGTGTGCATGAGGCCTTAGAACTGTTTTCATAGTAATGCCTTCCCCCAGAAAAAACTGTAATTGTGGGGAGGGGCAGGCAGGGATTCCCCAACGGAAAATTCTCCAGATTCTCACTGTAGAACAATTCCCAATATTGAAGTAGAGGTGGGGGTGGGAGCCACCATTTGGACTGGTAGGGCAGAAAGCAGAGCCAGAGCCAATGGCGGGCAGAGCCAACGAATTCCAGTGTTGCCCCCATCTTTCTCTTCCTGCACAGCTAAGGCTGCGCTGTGAAGGGCTTTTAGTGTACGTGGAGGAGGTAGGAAAGCAGGGGGTGGGAGGGAGAGAGAGAAGCCCCCCTCCACCGGGATCCCTGCTGCCCAGGGCTGGGGTCGACCCCCGATTGCATCTCCTTTCAGTCTCCAGATATGTATATAATTGTGTTTGTGTGTGTGTGTAGTCCAGCCCGCCACAAGGTCTGAGGGACAGTGAACCAGCCCTCTGTTGCAGAAGTTTGCTGACTCCTGTCCCAATAAGTAGTTTGTCAGGCGGAACTCACAGATCCCTACTCAAGTTGTTGACTGTGTCTCCTGTCAAAGAACAATCTTCACCTGCTCTTCTTTTTTTAATAGATGACCATGTCCACTCTGTGGCTCCTTGGTCTTTTCTTGGTTGCCTTGGTGAGGACCATGGTTGGGCCCACCAACTCTTGATTCCAGGTGTAGGTTGGATTTGGCTTAGGCTGGAGGAGGGCTGGCACATGATAGAGTTGAGCCTAGGATTACTGGATCCGCCCCAAGACACGGGTCTATATGGATGACTATGCTTCTGTCAAAGAACAATCTTCATCTGCTCTTCTTTTTAAATAGATGACCATGTCCACTCTGTGGCTGCAGGGTCTGTTTCTCTTGGTCACTGTGAGCACCAATGCTGAGGGAAGAAAGAAATGTGACCATTATTACCGAGAAGTTTTGATGGGAATGGATGATAACCACCCACGCCACGTCCCAAAAGCATAAAGCTGATGAAGAACAACGTATTTCCAGAAAGAGATCTGTTTAAACACATATACTCATGCAAATTTAACTAATTGGCTTTGCTTATGCACCAGGAAGCATCGTATCTCCAGTATGGGCATTGAATTGTTTCGTAATAGGTCCCAGAGCTTAAGAAAGGAGCCGATCATCCTGAACACCAGCGATGGGAACTCCAGCTCCCATAAGCCCCAAGCAGTATGACCTGAGATTATTTAATTTATACCCCACCCTTCAACCCTTCATACACCCCAGGGTTGTATGCAACAATTCATAAAATGGTGTATGTTGATACAAAGGTAATAAAAGCAACAATATACTCCTAATAATAATAATAATAATAATAATAATAATAGAATGATGAGAGTTCATATTCAACAATATCTGGAAGGTCATAGGAACTCTCTGATAGCCTTAGAGTAACTGTAAGAAAGCTGAAACTGACAGAGCCTTCCATCCCTGCCTCTGACTGCAATTTTCCCACCTAGGAATTTGTTTCCACAGAAAATCCATTCCTGGTCTTCCCCACGGTTTTCTTTACTTTTTCTTTATTTTTGCAGTGGTGAAAGTGGTGTGTGGAATGGGGAGTTGCTGCTATTCTTACACAGCTGGGAGACAGAAACTATTGGTGGGCTACTGCTGTAGCTGCCCTTCTGTGCCAAAATCATGATTTGGCAGCATTTGGGTTGTTTCTGTTTGGTTAGAAGGCATACATAGAAACATATCCAAATTTTGCAATCTGAAATAATAGGCAAAGTCAGCCTTGCTGCCTTCAACTGAGCTTTCCTGACGGACTGTGTACGACGTTTACTAGCCATCGGACAATGGAACATGTGGACAAAGTATATTACGAAGGAGGAGCAAACAATCCCTGATGGAGTAAAGGGAAACCATTTGCATTGATTGCCTCATAATATTGATTTCAGTGCAAAAGAAACACAATGCAAATTGGCGGCGACGGGGGGCTACCATCAATGAGATCAACAATAGCAGTGAATACCGAATATAGTTACTGGATTGATTTCTGTTTCAGACATGCTCCCTCCACCGTCAGTGCCCAGCACATCAATTGAAAAGCAAACTCCATCAGCTCTGGCACATCACAACTCATTTCTCCCTCGGTTTGAGGACCAGAGTGCAATGGCACCTTCACCCAGTGGTATATGACAGGTGTAACCACTGCCGCTCCTATTAAGTAGTGGGTAGACATAGCAGACGGCACAGTGATTCTCCAAGCAGCTCTCTTTATTCTCAGGCTGGAACAGAACTGAACTGAAGGGCTGAGCCAGCCTGCTTATATAGTACTCAGTAACATGCAACAGTAACAACTCTCTCTAGCTACCCAATCCGTGAACGGCACTCTCAATCCTTCATTTGCATGTGGACCTGAGTGAGAACTGCAGTCACGGTGGGCAGAGTGAAACTATATACACAACACCCCTAGTGGCCTAGGGTGAGAACTTCAATACATAACAGCCCCTGACCGCGATATACTGCTGGGTGAAGGTGCCACCATGCTCTGGCCCTGAGACTGGTGATGTATCGATACATCGCCCAGGCCTAGTGGCAGGTTCCCGGTGCTATTTTCCTTCTGGAAATCTGTTCCCCTCCCACTGCTTTATTTTTCTTTATGAAAAGAAGGAAACAGCATTTTGATAACATGAATAAAAAGTTCAATCTAGAAAAGGCTCTGTTCCCTTCTCTAAAGAACGAGAGAAGAGCCCTCCGGGACCAGGCCAATGGCCCATCTTGCCCAGCATCCTGGCTGCCCTGATGCCTCTGGGAAGACTGCAAGTAGAATCTGAGCACAAGAGGACTCCTCTGGCTCCTGGTGTTGGTGTTCAGAAGCATTACTGCCCCCGACCATTGAGGCTGATAGCCTCATTCTCATTCTCTCCCTTTCTTTGCTTGCTCTTGTTGATGGGGGAGAGGGAGTTTGTTTTTGTCTTTGGAAAATAAATGTATCCATATTCTTCCTCGATGACTTAAATATGCCTGCCAAGGAGCTGTATGGAGCCCTGCCTCCTATTGAACTCCTTAGACAATGGATTGATCACGGCCACTGTTACAAGAAGGACACCACTGCGGGGATTCTTTGGCTGGAGCCTCCTGCGCACAGGACGAAGTCAACTGCACGCGGGATACCAGTTGCTGGGGGATCTGGTGGCCAGCGCCTCACGTGCGCCCTTGCACGGAGCACCGGCCAAGCCTGCGGACGGGACGGCCGGTAATTCCGGAGCCCAGCTCACACCGTGCCGTGAAGTAGATTGTCCGCCGGCTTGAATCTGAAGGATGAGTGAGTTGAATGAATGAATGCCTCGTAGATGGATTTGCAGACGCTTGCGACCTCTTAAGTTGTTCCGGAAAGTAAAGCACCAAAATAAAGGTGGCCAAAACGGCGGCCAAATAAAACACTGGTAAACGGTAAAATTTAAACTAAAATGAAATAAAGACTACGACCATGGTCTCTTTGAAGACGGCTTTGGCTGACCCGCGTGGGCTGTTTCCGATCTCTCTGTACCTTGCCACGCAACCTTCTCTCTGGGCTTGTCCGTTCCACCGTCTTCCACGCTAGCTAGTTCTCTTTCTCTCTCCTAACTTCTCTACTTCTCTTCTTCCTCTTAACTCTCCTAACTCTTCAACTCTCTCTTAACTCTCACCCAGCACGGGGAGCTGCAGCCTTTTATTGACAAGAACAAACAACGTCATGATCCATACTTTTACCAATCAGAACACTGTTGCTGCCCCTGAAAAGGGCGGGAAGCAGAATAACTGACCACCAAACAGTTTGAACTTGGAGCCAAAAAGTCCCAGTGGAGGGATCTCAGCGGCAAGTCGCCTGCTGGATCCTCCTTTCACTTTCACTTTCGTGCGGAGGAATACATTAAATAACGCATAATTAATAATAAACAAATATAAACAACCGCAGGTGCAGGTGCACCCACGAAGTGTATTCCCACACACCACAAGGCTCACTCTTGTTGAGGTTCTGTTCCTTTCAGCAATGGGGCCTCCAGGAGGTGGAAGGAATGATATTACGGGTATTATGTCAGGTTAAATGCAATAGGACACCCTTTCCTCGAGTCCCCAATACTGTTGGACTACAACTCCCACCTTCCCTAACTATCAGGACAAGTGGTCAGGGATACTGGAACTTGTAGACCTACAACATCTGAGGACCCAAGCTCGAGAAGGGCTGCACTAGGTCACCATCCTTCCCTCCAGTAGCAAGCTCGATTGGTGAACGTTAGGATTGTGGCTAAGAAAGAGCCACTGAGAAAGAATAAAATCTAAAGGCAATGGGAGAAATGTACAAAAAACAGAAGCTGGTGCCCTAAGAACTGGACATGCTCATCACCCAGGGAATACTGATAATCATTGGGCGGGGAGGTGGAAAACATGGAGGAAGGAGGGGGTCACCCTGACTGGAAACCTTAACAAGAGCACTCCTGTTAGAAGGTAAGGATGCCCAACATATTTCCCCCTCTAATTTCAAACTCAGATGGTTGTGTGTCAACCACTTTGAAAGCCATCTGGATCAACCTAAAAATTGTGGCTCTGTGAAGGATCTCCTAACAACTCTCAGCACCTTTAAAAAACTACAATTCCCAGGATTCTGGGCATAATAGTACTTTAAAGTGGCATAATAGTACTTTCAATGCATGGTGCAGACGTGACCTTGCCACCTTCACCAGCAGTTTCAACTGTCTGCCTGGGGTCACCAGAAGGAATGGCAAAGCTGCATTGAGACAGACTTTCTTCCTGTGTGTCTTACAGGGAGTTTCTCAAGGCACCTGGCCCACTTTTTTCCATCAGTGCCGTTGGTGATGAAATAATCGTTGACTGGCACTTCAGCAAAGGGTTTGAGGCAACTTTTCTGAGGTAAATGGACCGTGAGGAACGTGCTTCTCTCCATGAGAGCATATGTTGTGGTATTTATATGCAGAGAAGATGACCCTTTTAAAAAAGTATAGTTCTCTTTTTCTCTCGTAGAAAAGACAGCGCAAGTTTCTCTTTTTAGAGTTTAAACATACAACATTACTTTACTTGGTATACTAAAACATACAGTGCTTTTTTCCCCTAAAAAAATGTTTAGGAGTACTCTCATTTTGATTCAAGAAAATCACCATTTTATAGTTCAGATTGCGAAGAATAAATACAGTAATTGGACAAATGTACAAAGAACATGCATTACCTCAAGCTAGAGTCCAACTCCTACTTCACACATTAAACGCTCGCTTCCCTCTGAGACTCAGGAAACACCATGAAAGGAAATGAGGCCGCCATCAGGGATTCAACGTGCTAGAGAAGAAACTAGCATTTTTAGTTTCTTTTTTTAAAATCTCATTTTTAAATAATAATTTATTAACTTTTTAAAAAAAACAAAAACATTTCATTGAAAGAACACCCCCCCCCGGAAGAACTACCGGTAAATAATAATAATAATTCAAAAGAACCAGACATACAATATTGTTTTTGGTTATTATTTTACAAATTCATACTAAATCCTTAGTTTGGGATTACCTGACTTCTCTCCATCCCCTCCCCTGGTTCCATTTTATTATTTTCATTTATGCTTGTCCAAAAAAAAATCTTAACTTCTATTTTCTTCCATTTTTAATACATTGTCTAACGTGTTACAAGTGTTTTTTCTAAATCCTGCTAATGTATTTACTTATGTGCATTGCTTTTGTGTATATACAATAAATATTTCCCATTCTTCTTTATATTGGTGTCATCTTAATTTCTAGATTTCCCAAATTTTAACCATTTACTTAATTTACCAATCTTCTTTAGCTGGGACTGTACTGAGCTATCCAAAAGGCCTTTTCCTTTTCCTCCTTTTTCCATTTCCAACATTTAAATGAAGTACAGGCCATGAATTTTAATACATTCTTCCATAATTATACCCAATCTGTCCCACATCTTTTGCCCACTTTGTCATGACATACATGACCTCGTCATCTAAAATTTCCCATTCCAAGCATGAATTGTACATCTTTGAAGATACTTTAGTACCACTTTCTGTTATTTCTCTCTGAAACTTCGATATTGCAAAAGCAAATCCTTCCTTTTTCATTTAAAAATATTTCATTTAGTTGGTAATGTTGCACAGAGAGTTCCTTAATTTGACCGATCACCTCTAAAACTGTATTACATAGTATTTTTATCAATCTGGGTAGATAATGCACCTACAGGTTTTTGATTTTTTTTACTTCATTGCCCAATTGTGTTCTGAAATCTTGAAAAAGTTGGGGGACGTTCAAATTTAATCTCTTCTTGCCATAGGGCCTTACTGCCTATTGAGGTTGGAATTTTCTTTCCTGCCATTCTTGCTTTTAGAATTTTTCTTAAATTTCTCAACCTTGACCAATCTCCCTTTTAGTTTCTAGTCTCCGACCATAGGATTTCAAAATATATAGAAATAAATCCTTAATATCCAAAAATAAAAAGGAAAAATAACTTGTAAGAAAGAATATTCTTACATAAATCTAACATATAATATCCAAACACAATGCCATAGTTAAACTATAAATGTAGTCTCTGTTCCAGTCTATAGAGATCCAAGTACCTCTTTCCATTTATTGTAGTACTTGAATGTCCAGTTGAAGTTATTCTTTATAACATAAATTAGATCCAAAACAGTCTTGGTGGCATATACCGTAGTTGTAATCCCTCTTCTTTACCCTTGAAACTTGGGACGCCCATTGTTCTGACCTGTATCTCTGTCCAGAGTCTTCAGATCTTCTCTAATAATGTACACCCACAGTTATATAAAAGTCAATAACATCAACCAGGTCTGCACTTCAAATTTAAAACCGGTTCTTTCTCTTTTCCAAATTCGATTCTAATGTCTCAAGTTCCAGTCCAGTTTATGTATTATCTCAAAATCAGGTCTATTTAAATCAGACTTTAATTTCAATGAGCCAGAAAGATATTTGTATTGGATTTAAAAGAGCGATGCAGAGTCTGTTACCCAACTCACCCATTAGCTGGCTTTAACTCCAAAAGGGTATTCCACAAGATTTTCACTTGTATGAATTGTGATGGGGGTTAAAATAACACAGATAGGAAAAGACTTCTTTTTGATCTTCCCATTAATTGCCGAATTAACATAATTATAGGTTCACTTTCTCACCTTTGTAGTCGGCCCGGAGACAGTTGGACTGTTAGCTTGAAACTGGCAGATTTCTGAGATTTTACAGATTTATTCTGAGGCACATAGCAGCAGCATAAAACAAACTCCTGCTGCTCTCACAGTAAAACTCCTTCTCTGCACTTAATAACAGACCTAACTGAAAAACAACTGCCTTCTGTGGTTACATCCTAGAATTCCAGACTGCATTAACTCTTTCCCTAACACATATCCCCCAACCACATCTAGCCACTATCTGCGACTGCCACTGCTCTTGCTACATAATCCTGTAAGCTGTTGTGTGTTTGTTATCTGAAGGGACCCTTGATTTAGGATCAGGAGGTTGATAAAAAAAACAAAACCCTCCATGGTTAGCAAAATAGGAAGCTGTCATTGGTCCATCTAACTTAGCGCTATCTGTAGCTCTCCAGGGTTTCAGGTGTTGGAGATGCCAGGGACTAATGTGCTCTGCCACTGAATTATGAATGGGAATGGGGGAGAAATAATGAGCAGTATCCAATTAAATCATTGTCTCAGTACAAGGATTTCTTCTTGTGCAATGGGACTCCCCCTAAATATGTTCCTCCAACACTTTGGAGCAGATTTGGGGAGGGTTTGGTATAGGTGCATGGGGGAAGGACTTTTGATGTGCAAAAGGAAATCCTTTACACTTTCCCAATCTAAACAGTGCAGTTCTCCGGCCAGGTTATGTATGCCAAATGCATATACTAAGGTAACCAATGCAGAAAAATGCATATATTTCTGACAATAACATGCAGAAATGAATTATATTGGGGGAAATTGCTTGTAAAAATGGATATATTAGGCAAATACATACAAAAGTATGTATGTTAGGAGAAATTAGCACTAAAATACTAATGGATTATTTTTTGGGGGGGGGGAATTGCGAACCAGTGTGGAAATCTGCAGAAGTGAACACAAAATTGGGAAAATGAGAAACTGAAATTAATGGATTTGCTCATGCCTAGTGATGTCTGCAAGTCTTCACCATGGCAAAGTGGGAGAAGAGAACCTGGGGGCGGGGGAATGGCGGAAAGGAAGGACAGGGTTATATTTAACTTTTTTTTTGCTCCTTTTCAAAGGCATGGCAAAATGATGGATGTGGAAAACTTCCTTCCGACTCCTTCAAAATCTCACTACATCTCCGACCTGTGCGATTTCTCCCAGGTCACCAGAGGAGTGTTGCTCTGCCCCACATACCCAATTGCAGGTGTGAAAGCTACAGTTGCTCCTGTTTCATCAACAGGGGCACCATCATCACCATCACACAACTTTGCAAGGGGTCTGTGCTACGTAGAACTCGAATGCATACCACCCTATAGGTTTTAGTTTAGAAAAAAGAAGGCAAGCAAGGGGGACGTGATGGAAGCATATAAATTATGCTCAGTTTGGAGAAAGTTGATATGGAAACATTTCTTCTCCTCTTGTAATATCAGTATTTGGGACCATCTAAGCTGAAAAGGTGGGAGATTTAGGATAGATAAAATGCATAGTTAAACTATGGTGTTTGTGGTGACAAGATGAAATGATGGCCGCCAACATGGATGACTTTAAAAGGGAATTAGACAAATTCACAGAGGATAAGATTATTAGTGACTACTCGTCATGGTAGCTATATCACCTGTAGTTCCAGAGACAATATGGTTCTACATACCAGTTGCTGGAGATGATGAGTAGGAGACCGCTGTTGCGCTCATAAAACTCTTTGTGAGCTTTCCGAGATGTATCCGCATGGCCACGTTGGGAACGGATTCAGCCCAGCAGAAGCTCAATACGAAGCGAGCAGAACTCAAGAAAGTGATGGACCGCCTCCAGGAACTGAATAATGAATTTGAAGAACTGAATAACCAGAAGGAAGACCTTGAGAACGACATTGATATATCCTTTCAAAAGTTGGACTGGGCTGAAAAACAGATCAGTGGCTTGGGAAGCAAGAAGGATAGTTGGACAGAAGCAACACGCTTGCCAGGAGTTCGGCACACTGACCTCACCGGGGATGTCTTGTTATCTTCAGGGACGGTGGTATAGGAAGCCTTTACCGTTGATTACCATACAGAAGAAATGGCTGGTTTGATGCAAGGAGGAGAAAGTCCCATGCTCTACTGATTTCAGCCTGAGTAGCAATTTAGTGGAACCAGTCAAGATCTGTGCCTGGCAGATTGCTGGGTTGCCAATTGATTCCTTTTCGATTGACAAGGGCATCATTGTTTCCAACTCAACACGGTGGGCTTTTACGATTGATCCTCAAGGACAAGCCAACAAGTGGGTCAAAAATATGGAAAAGGGCAATAGGCTTTCCGTTATCAAGTTGTCCGACACCAACTCTGTAAGGACTTTGGAGTCCAATGTTGTGGAATGCAAAATGATTTATAAGTCTGCCAAACTTAATGAAGAAAAGTTTTCCGGTGAATGGAATCTGTTCACAGGTCTTGACCGTGTGGTCATCTTCCGATGCCTGAGACCAGAGAAAATCATTCCAGCCACCCGACTGTTCATTGCAGACAACATGGGGAAGATACACATCGAACCCCCAACATTTGATCTTTTTGAAAGTTACCATGAATCCAACTGCTGCGCACCTCTGATTTTTGTCATAGTTTCACAGAACTATGCCAGGAAATACACCATCACAACAGATCACATTTCAGGTAAGTAAAACAATTTCATTCCATGTTTAAGAGCTCCTGTATACTATGAAAAAATAAAACTTGGTTACCTAAAGGTGACATTCCTTGCCATGGCTAGCAACTAGCACTGGATAGAACCTTCCTTCTGCAAGACCTAGGCCATGTTTTAATGCACCATCTCTTCTCTCCTCCCTTCCAGCGGCGTAGGAAGCCTTTTCGCCACCCAGGGCGGTGGCGTGGAGGCACCCCCCTGGGGGCGGGGCGTCACGGTGTGTGCTTCGTGATGCCACGGTGCGTCGGATGCACTGCGCATGCCCGGAATTTCCGGGCATGTGTAGTGGATCTGGACGGTGCTGCTGCGAGCTGGTGAGCGAGCGGCGGGTCGGACAGCGCCACAACCTGCCGCTCGCTCTTCTGCTCGCTGCAGGAGCAGCAGTGCCAACCTGACGCATCCAAGCTGGCGCTGCTGCTCCTGCGGTGAGCCGACGAGCGAGCGGCGGCTCGTGGGGCTGCCCCGTCCAGGAGCAGCAGTGCCAACCTGACGCATCCATGGGATTCTGCTGCTCCTGCGGTGAGCCCGCCGAGCGGCGGCTCGTGGGGCTGCCCCGTCCAGATGGGGTGCCGGGCAGGGGAGGGGCCGGGGAGTGTCACCCCCCTCCCCTGGAACCCAGGGCGCAGCGCCCCCTACACCCCGCCCTTCCTATGCCACTGTTCCCTCCACCCAATTTAGGTGATGATACAGGAGCACAGTATGAATCAACTGCTTGAAGATGGAGCCTACGTGAAAGGGCTTTATTTGGAAGAGCCCCGCAGGGACAGGGAGACCATGCAGATTGGAGAGCCTTTCCCCCAAATCCTCTATGACTCCCTGCCCATCCTTTGGGTGAAACCTGGCGAGGGTGCCAAAATTCTGCACAAGGGAATTAACCTGCGCACCGTATTCGAAACCAGTGCTGGGAGAGGCACCCTGTCCACCAATGGCCAGTCCACTAATTACATCCTCTCCATTGAGCTCACTTCTGATTTGCCCCAGGGCGTAGCTGCGCTTTGCCAGCTCACGTGCCACGTGCCTGCGCTTTCCAATAACAAAGTGCGGCTACAACCCTCACCCCTTTGAAAATAAAGAAACTTAAAGGTTGGGGCTACAACCATTGCCCCTGGGAAAATAAAGAAGTCTCTGGCCCAGAAATGGAAGCAAGAAGAATTACCGACAATTGAAGAATGGCAGATGAAGTTATTGGACTACGCAGAATTAGATAAGATGACAGGAAGATTCGAAACCGACAGGACCAGGAATTCCTGAAGGACTGGACTAAATTTGAGAAATATTTGAAAGACAATTGTAAACAACAAATTACGCTAGTAGGTTGACAAGAAGTTTTGTAAGGTTAATTTTACGGAGATAATTTTGGAAGCTAATAATTAAATATTGTGATAAAAAGCAATAGTGAAGTTGGAAATACAAGAAGAAATTAGGAAATTTGAAAATCTTGAGAAGGGCTTGATGGAAGTCAAAAATATGTATAATAGTTGAAAATTATTGGATATTTAAAAGAATGTATGTAAAATTAAAAATATATATATTTTTTTTAAAAAAAGGAAAATAAAGAAGTCTGTGGCTACAACCATCGCCCCTTGGAAAATAAAGAAGCTGCCTGCAGGATATGAATCAACAGGGAGTTCCAAAGTGTAGAGGCCACCACATTCAAAGATCAGTTTCTTACAGATGCAGAATGGGTTTTATGCGGCTCCTGTAGCAGTGCCAGTTCCACAGATCAGAGCAGTCGGAGAGGGCATGTATGAGGGAGGACAGTCTCACAGACAAACCTGTAGTTTGTTATGGGTCTTGGGAACTGTAGCGCTGTGAAGGGTAAACTATAGTTCTCCAGGTTCTTCGGAGGAGGCCATGTGCTTTCAACGTACCGGTAAGCTGTGCATGTGAACGACGTTGCTTCAAGCCAGCATTATTCCACACTTTCTCGTGCCCTTTCTCATCTCTTATTGTAAAAAGTCCCTTCTTTTTCTGGGAGTGGGTTTGTTGCGCAAGGCCTCTCAATCGCCCTCGACTGCACAACCGGAATTTGCTGGGATGTGGCTGAACCCCACCCAAGACTAGCGCTGGTCTGGAGGTCCTCTTTGCCTTGCTCTTAGTTTGCTTTCCTCTCTTTGGGTTGAGCCGTTTTGGATTGAGAAAGGGGACCTTCCTTTCCCTCCTTCCGACACCAACTCTCACATGCAGCCCCGTTTGCTCTCCGGGTGGTTCAGGAAAGTGTTCCCAGATAGAGGAAGTGAAAGGCACCCCTGCCAGGTCTCCCGCCGAACTCTTTGTCGTGGCACTTCATCCGACTTCGCTTCTGGCTGTCCCCAGTTCCTGCCATGGCTTTCATTTTCAGGTCAGGGTCATGGGTTTGAGCCCCTGCAAAGCAGAATGTTGAACTCCAGTCCCTTCCAGCTCTAGGATTCATTGATTCTGTGACTTCATAATCCACCCATTCTTGTGTAAGGTCTTCCTTGCCCTGTCCCTTCCCCTCTCTGCCCCAGGTGTTCATCTCCTTGTGGTTTTAGGCCCCATCTGCACCATACATTTAAAGCAATATCAAACCTGTTTACACAGTCATGACTCCCCCTCTAAAATCATGGGAACTGTAGTTTATTAAGGGTGCAGAGAGGTTAGTTCCTCTTCCTTGGGAACTCTGGAGCTTTCAGCTCTGTGAGGGGAATACAGCTATTAGATACAGCTATTAGATTTGGGGCATATATTGACTGATCATGAAGTTTATTTAAGTCTGCTACCTTCATTTTTATTATTTTAATTTTTGCGCTTTTTTTGCTTTGTGTTGCTGTTTGATGGATTCTCACACACACAAAAAACCTTTTTTTATTTATTTTGTATGGGGCAGACAGCAGCATAGAAAGCAGTAGTATAGCTAAGGAACAACTTCAAGGGGGAAAGCTATTGCGTGTCGAGACCCCGCGGCCGCCCCCTCGAGGGTGAAATAAAAACACAAGGACACTGGATATAAGGTTAATGTTATTGGGCAAAAATTTGGCCACAACTTTATTGGTTACAGAATGTGAGCGGTATTGGCTTAGGCATTGAGTGGACCTGACTATATCTGACTCCTGCCCACAGAGCAGGAAGTCAAGTAAGGGTAAACCACTGGTAAGGGTAAACCACTGAAGCTCCGTCGATTCAGACCAACTCAAGCTCCCCCTGGGTTCTCAAGGGGTTGCCGTCCTGGGCTTTGGACGAGATCCACACCCCCATATTCCTTGAACGGAATACCCTTAAGCTTGGAGAGGCAGGCAATGGCCAGCCTCGCCTCTCCCAACATGTGGTCACCCAATGCCTAGCCACAACACCTTACAAAGTTGTGAAAGTTGCAAGGAGAAGGTGGCACTCTGCAACAAGGAAATTGTGACATTTGGGAAGATCAGGTGGAGGGGGGTAAAGAAAGACTTGGTCTGGGGACATACTGGGGGGAGGCCTGGTGGGAGATTAAGAATGGAAGAGGAAGAAGGAGGGGGGTAGGGTGAAGTAATGGAGGTTTAATAGGACGGCTTACCAAGGTACTCTTACGCCAGAGGGGAATAAGCGATTTGAAAAAGGGAAGAAATATTTAAGTTGTTATGTTAAAGTTTTGATTATAATATTATTAAGGTAGGAATTAGAAGTAATAGTAGCAATAGTTTTATAATGTTAAGAGAAAATAGGCGATAAGGAGATAAGATTTGAAATATGATTTTATGTGATAATAATAAGTTGAAAGTTATAGGTTGTTTAAGATGTGTATTGGAAGATTAAGAATTATGATGAATGATTGTTAAATTAGTTACAAAGTTACTAAAGTAGATTTGAAATAGAACGCAGAAGAGAGAGCGGGGGAAGTCCCCTAATTAAGATTTGAAATAAGTGATTAAACAATAGATTCCTGTGTTTTGGTGTGGTGAGGTATGTATAAGTTTTATTTTTTTTGTATTTTATTGTCATTAGTATTGTTTATTGTATTAGGTTTGTTTTATTGTCTTTATTTGTTGTTGTTTCATTTGTTGTTCTTTTACGTGGAAACACCAATAAATTTTTTTGGAAAAAACCCCCCACAAAGTTGTGAAAGTTGCTAAGCGGTAGGCGAAACCCTCCGGCTCGCACTTCTGCCTTTAAAGGGGGGTCCCGGCCACGCCCCCCCAGCCAGCCAATTGGCCGGCTGTTTGGTGACGCGGCTGGGAATCCTCCAGGCGGCGAGAGACGAAGTCCCCGCCCACACGGAAGTGAGAGGCCGACCACGCGGTCCACCGCAACTCCTCCCCACAGGTAAGTGGAGCGGATTTATTGTAGTCAGTTGGACAGGAAGAAATGACTGAATTGGATGTAGAAGAAAGAAGAGGGTGAGTCAAAGATGGCACATGGGCTGCATGTCTGAATAATCGCATCTTGAGCAGCAAGGAAGACATGCTGAAGGATGGAAAGACACATGGCAGGGTATCTGCTTCCAGGGAAATTGTCTTTTGCCAAGGTTGAAAAACTTGGAACGAGGCCTGCTTGGTTTGCCAATTCTATAGGAAGGCTGCCTTTGACCAGGTTAGAATGTATCTCTGCCTAACCCACTGTTACCTGCTTTGACAGGCAGCAACTCTCCAAATGGGGGCTTCTCTCTTATCACCTGCAGATTGGCCCTGGGGACCTTCTGTATGCAAAGCTATGGTGAGCGATGGTGTTCCCCAAATATCAGAGGACATATGGACTTGCCTAAAAACAAAGGCTGATGGACTTGAGGGATAAGGCAATCAATGGCTGCTAGCCCTGATGGCTGCGTTCTGCTCCACACTGCCAGAGGCAGTCTGCCACTCAATGCCAGTTGATGGGAATCACAAGAACTGTGCCAATAGCCTATTGCGCACAGATGAACTATGGAAGACACTGCAGTTTCATTGGCTGATTCCTTGGCTCTAGTTTCATGAGAGGGAAGGAAAGGATTGCCCATGTCCATTTTCTCCTCGTGATGCATAATTCTATTATGTCCTCACTTTTTTGCTAAGCTAAAAGGTAAAGGTAAAGGGACCCCTGATCATTAGGTCCACTCATGGACGACTCTGGGGTTGTGGCGCTCATCTCGTGTTACTGGCTGAGGGAGCCGGCGTACAGCTTCCAGGTCATGTGGCCAGCATGACTAAGCCGCTTCTGGCGAACCAGAGCAGCGCACGGAAACGCCGTTTACCTTCCTGCCAGAGCGGTACCTATTTATCTACTTGCACTTTGACGTGCTTTCGAACTGCTAGGTTGGCAGGAGCTGGGACCAAACAATGGGAGCTCACCCCGTCGTGGGGATTCAAACCGCTGACCTTCCGATCTCTGGGTTTAGACACAGCCCCTAGGCTCTGTGGGGATTCAAACCGCTGACCTTCCGATCGGCAAGCCCTAGGCTCTGTGGTTTAGACCACAGTACCACCTGTGTTGTAACCTTTACTCATGGGGAAAAAAACATCAACAAGGGAGACAAGCACACTTAAGTGTGGGGTGGGAGGCACGAAACATAGTGTGGGGAAACCAGCCTTGCCCCTCCGAGGAGAGGGGAAACCGTGCAGCTTCTCCTTTTAGGTCTGCACTTTCTTCTGGGCTATACCTTCCAGAGTTCTCCTGTGGCCGCTTTAATTAACCTGTTTTCTGCTCGTGCAGGTTCTTTTCTCAAAGAAGCGCAAAATGCTTTGAAACGATTGCTACAAAGGGGATTGTAGGCGTAATAACCAGATTTTCAAAGAGCAGCAATTTCGAGATGCCCTGATCGAATTTCAAAAGTTGAAAAGGTGTATATTGTTGTTGCTCTTTTTTAATACCAAGTTGCATTTTCCCAGGAGTCAACTGGTTTGGATGCTGTTCAATTCATGACTGTTGAAGAGAGACCCTTTCCTGATTGCCTGGGGCCATCTAGTGAGCTGCTTGCAGAACTGGGTGTCCCACCCCTGAGCTTTTGCCATAACCAGATAACTAGGCCACACTATCCCTTATTGCAACAGCTCATTTGCCTTATGTATATACCACTTTAAATCTGACTGGATCTAGATCAGTTATAATATTTTCAGTTAGCTAAGTTCCCACATCCATATCTATGTGTTCTGGAATTCATGCACCCTCCTCTTTCCCTCTAGTAAGTTTCTAGGTGATTAGAAATTGGCGAAGAACAATTAGAGAGCTATTCTGCATGCTTCAAAGTTTTACGAATATTAGTAAAACGTCCCTGGTGGAGCCAAAGCTAATTAGCACGATGATGCAATGTATGTAATGGTGGGGGCACATCTCAAGGAGAAGATATGAAGTAGATGAACCAGGAAGTCTGTGAACTGCAGTCTCCTACCCAATAGGAGATCTGGAGGAGGGAGATGCAGATTGGCTTAGGTCATCTAGTCCAACCAGGAATCTCAGCTAAAGCATTCATGACATATGGCCAGCCAACAAGAGACTTCTTATTTTTTGCAAAGCCTTGTGCAGTATTCAGTTTTTCCCATCTGAAAATGAGCTTCTCAGATTAGTGACATATGCAGAAACACAATAAAACAAAATAAAAAGCAATTCCCGGTGTTTTGTCATCTCTATGAGTTTATTTACTGATCGCAGGCGGATGCACGCAGTTCAAACTCTCCCAATAGATAGGGATATCCACTGCTGCCAAATCGGATTACTAGGGAATTATAGTAGCTTATCAGTGCCCCCAAAACTCAGTTCTCATCTGCCTCCGCCTGACTCCCAATTGTAATGTTGTCTGAGAGTTTCCACATAGCACGTAGACCTAGTCTGCCCCCTCCCATCAGCCAAAATGTGGGGAAAGTCTCTGCCCATTTCGGAAGTTTGTCTGACAATTCGTTTCCATGGCAACACATTTCCTTAGTGTACTGAGCAAAATACCCTACCTGTCCAACCAGTTTGATTGAACACCTTAGCAGCCCTCATTGCTTACAGTAAGAATTGCAGGGTTGAAAGGGACTCTAGAACCCATCTAGCTCAACCCCTGCTCATAACAATACTTTGGACAGCTCCACACTTTATATGTGAATATTATTATTTTTGTGGAGGTCTTTTTTGCCTCTCCAGACCAGTTTCCCCCTCACTGTTAAACATATAAACTGTGGGTGGCATATGCATCCCATACAAGCAACTCCAGGTCAAAATTCATTCCATGCAAATGTTTAATGGTCCCCCAAGGCAATTTTAGTAAGAAAAAACAGGTTGAGAAAGGTCGCGATTCTATCAGTTACTTTTGCCATTTAGGCATAATAAATCTTTAAAACAGCAAAAACCTTTGAGTACCGTACATCAGTGGCACAATGAGATATGAGATATGCATTCTGTAGTAGAACAAAGGGCGTATTGCTCCGAATAGCAACAAACCAACCCCAAGGTAAATGGGATGGGATTGTTTCGAGGGAATTTAGCAAGAAACGTTTGTATAATTTGGCATATTTTAGTGGAATCATAAAATGGCAAGGGGCAATGGAACATGATGAATCACCTGCACATTCCCAGCCATCACAACCCCCACCCTTTCTGACAGTGCAAGGACTCCTGGTTCAAAACAAAATTCAAGCTTGAAACCTGGATGCAGTAGCCAGGAGTTATAGTTGGTAGGCAGGAGATAATCCGGAAGAAGTTGGACTGATGATGGTCGGCCCTTAACAAAGGAAAGAAAAGGACTCTGCACATGCACAAAGGCAATCAACTGAAAGGTGCCATAATTTTGAGAAACAATATGTGAGTGTTAGGGCACCAACAAATTGGCGCACTGAAGGGCAGCAGTTGGCTGCAGAGAAAGTCGAGGTCCAACAGACCGGGTCAGGAACCAGCCGAGGTCAGGTAACGGCACTGGGGTCAGGAGAAGCTGAAGACAGGAACTGTCCGAGTCAGGAACAAGCCAGGAGTCAGGAAGAGCAAGAACAACCACACACTTCAGCACAGCAGTTGCAGGTGCTGATGAATGGAGCAGCCGGCCTTCCTTAAGTAGCCGGCTCACGACTATACCTTACGAGCTGCAGCGGCCTCGAATTGGAATTGTTCCCTACGTCTCTCAGCTCTACGTTCTGCAGCCGAGAAGGGAGGAGGGGAGGGAGCCAGCTGGTTCCTCTCCTCACAAGGGCCTGATTCTGGCTCGACTTCTTCCTCCTCCTGTTCAGGTCTTTCCACTTCCCTGTCTGATTCTTCCTCTTCTGAGGAGTGCCGCCACCAGTCTTCTCCAGGTATGAACTCCTCCATTTCCCCAGATTCTTCCGTGGGTGCAGCCTTGCGAGAATCTCACCGTGCTGATTAAGGGTACAGAACTTTGCAAATACAAGGAGAAATCAATACAGCTTTGTTTTCTTTTTCTGTGGCAGCTCTTTTATAAAACCTGCCTTTCCAGCTAAAGTACTCCAGATGGCAGCAAAGATCACCCAGGACAGATTTCTACATCAGTACAATATTACATTACAATAACAAATGTAGAACAGCACAGTGAAGAAACCCTCGAGACAAACTGATAAACCATGCAAGGGAAATTTGATCCCGATATTCCCCATGTCAAGCTTTCACTTGTGGTTTTTTTTTTTTTTTTAAGTGAAAAGGAATTTCCATCCAATGACCATACAAATCAAATCCAACATTTGAAGTAGGGTGACTTAGTCCATTCCACCTTATTTCATAAATACTTACTTCATGCCCATTATATCTCTACCAATTTTACTTTAATGCCTTGTAATACACCTTTAAGACAAGGCAGCTTTGGAGTGTTGAGAACAACAAATTTGTCTATTTAAAATTAAATGCAGAAAGAAAGAAAGCGCTTACTACACAGTGGGCATCTTTTTTAAAAAAAGAATTTTGGATTGAGAGGAAAGGCAAATATATATTAACAAGACTGTCTGAACAGATTGGATTATTAAATTGTAAGCTTGTCAATTACAGACACTTTATGAATAATAGCAAATGGTGATTTACCTGCAGTGGTGTTGCTCTATATGCTAGAGGGCTTAAGTGAAACGAACTAAAAACGGTAGGAACAACAACAACAACAACAACAACAACAACAACAACAACACCATTTATACCCTGCCCATCTGGCTGGGTTTCCCCAGCCACTCTGGGCAGCTTACAGCGCATAAAAAATGGTAAAACATTCAACATTAAAATTTCTCAATACAGGGTTGCCTTCAGATGTCTTCTAAAAGTTGTGTAATTCTTTATTTCCTTAACATCTGAGGAGGGCGTTCCACAGGGCGGTTGCCACTACCGAGAAGGCCCTCTGCCTGGTTCCCTGTAACTTGGCTTCTCGCAGCGAGGGAACCGCCAGAAGGCCCTTGGAGCTGGACCTCAGTGTCTGGACTGAACGTTGGGGGTGGAGACGTTCCGAGTGCAGCTACATAATCATTGTGGATAAAAATGCTGAGGGAGAAAAGCAATATAGTACTAGGGGTAGTAATGGTTGAGCAAGTGAGGTGCACCTCCTAAATGCACCAAGCTACGACTGCTAACAAAGGGGTGATGGTAAGGCAATGGGAGCTCAGCGCGGTGTACACAGCATTGGCTTCGCCACAGCACCTGCACCGCGCTGACTTCCCGCCGCCTTGTCCCTCCCACTTTTGCTCTCACTAAGCAGCAGTGACCCATTGCATTTGGCCGACAGGGGAGCAGCACAGCCCTGCTACTGACTAGAGGTGTCCCAGCATCCTCAGGACCAAAGGTCAACGCAGCTTGAGACGGAGAATGAAATTAAGGGGTGGCCCAAAGAAGAAGTGTGATGAGAGGAAACACCAACAACTCTTAACACTGACTGGATAAAAGTGCATTCAAGTCATGACAAAGGGGTGGGAGGAATCTAGATAAGATACCCTGCCCTGGAAAAATCATGGAGGTGAAGAGAGAAGAAGTAGACCGACTGAATGTTAAATGGTGCCCAGGAACCGCCGAGAGTAATGGGTGCCAAAGCAGCTGAAACACTGATCACAATCTTTTCAAATCCAGCATAAACGTGAGTGAAAAATTGCCTGGAACATCCACTGCTAACACATAAGAGGAAATTTCAGAAGAGGAGATCTCTCAGATATTAGGACATTGATGAAAAGGAAGTTGGGGGAAGGAGAAGGAAAAGTCAACTTATCTGAGCTCAGATAAAATGTACACCGCAGATTAGAAAGGATATGCAAAAAAAGGAGGATGCGAGCATGGTTAAATACATAAGCTAGAAGGCTTCTTTTCAGCAGAGAATGTCAGATTCAAATGAGAAAATAAAAAGCACAACTCTGACAAAAGCAAATGTAGGTTCATGATAAAATGAGCGAAGGCGGGGATTGACAAAGCAAATGGCTAAAGGCATTAAAGCAGGCAACCATCTTTTATGGAAATACATGAGGAGATGAAATCATTCTAAAAGGTTAAACAAATTCGTGAAGGGCAGTTCCACCAATGGCTATTGGCTATAACAGTTAAATGGAACCTCCATGTTCAGAGGCACCATATCTCTGAATACCGAATGCCAGGGACATGCAATGAGAGAAGGCTGTTTTCCGTTTTTGTTCCCAGAGGCACTTGGATGGCGACAGTTGGCAACAGGATGTTGCAAGAGAGGGGCTCTTAGCCTGACCCAGGAAGCTCTTAGGCTGTTTTCCAATAAATAATAACAAGAAAATCTGAACTGCACCCCTTTGGTGAAACGATGCTTCTCGCACTATTGCTCTACAAATGCCCATCCATCCTGAACCCATCAGACAAGTAACTCAGTAATCCCCCCATGAATGATACAAAAGAGCCTTTCCCTAGCCTCCAAACTATGACTCATGACCAGTGCAAATCACTTTTATTCCTTCAGGACATTCCACGAATAAAATCCCTTCAGCAGGAGATATGGAAAACCGTTTTCGCCTCTGTGTGGCTCCGTGAGAGTAACCTAATGCCCACTGCAAGCTCAGAAGGATGTCATTTGGCAAGGAGGGTGTGTGTGTGTGTGTGTGTGTTTGTGTGCCCTCTCTCCGTGTGTGTTTCTTTTTTTTAATTTTTTTAGTTTTTTTTTAAATGTTAAGAAACTTTATTTAAATTTTAAATTAAAATATACAAATCCATAAAACAAATTGAGAAAAAAAATACATACTAATCAAAACAAGCAAATCTTACTCCCATACCCCCTCCCCCCCTCTGACTCCCCTCCAGCAACATTTCTTCTTCTGTCATAAATCCTTTTCACAATATGCATTCTGTATTATCATTCTTTATAATACATTTTCTTATCTTCTTAATCTCTTTTTTTCCCTTTATTAATCTCCATATCTCTTAATCTAGACATGCAAGCACATCGTCCCTTGAGTAATGTTTGGCCATATATTCCTCATAACATATCCATTCATTTTTTAAATTTTGCTTTGATGTATTCCTTATTGCCGCTGTTAATTTTGCCATTAATAAATACTCATTCAATTTACAGATCCATTCCTCTTTTGATGGTGCCTTTTCATCCTTCCACTTAGCTGCTATAACTACCCTGGCTGCTGTACTAGCATATAAGAATACTTTTTCCTTCCCTTTTGGTATGTCTTCATCTATTAAACCTAACAAGTATGCCTCAGGCTTTTTCATTATTGACTTTTTCATCATTTTTTTCATTTCCTCATGCACCGATAGCCAGAAAGATTTAATTTTCTCACACCACCACCACATATGCATCATAGTTCCTATTTCCTTATTACATTTCCAACACATGTTGCTTTTTGATTTATATATTCTGGCTATCTTTACAGGCGTTAGGTACCATCTGTAATACATTTTTATAAAGTTTTCTTTAATGTTGTATGAAGCTGTAAATTTAATAGTTTCTTTCCATAATTTGTCCCACTGCTCAAGATAAATTACCGAATTGACATCTTTTGACCATTTTATCATTACTTCCTTCACTCCCTCATCCATCAAATCCCAATCCAAAAGTAAATTATAAGCTCTTGATAATAACTTCTTACTACTTTGAATCACTTCTCTTTCAAATTTAGACTTCTCTTTCGGGAAACCTTTTCTTTTATCAGCATTAAACATGCTTATAAGCTGCATATACTGCCATCTATCAATCTCAAATCTTCTTATGTCCTCAAAGGTCCTCAACTTATACTTGCCTTGTTGATCTTCTATCAATTCTCTATAACTTGGCCAAATCTTCCTTGTATTCAATTTTTTCCTTACTATGGCTTCTACTGGTGAGATCCATAATGGTGTTTGACATTCTATGTATCTTTTATATTTGTTCCATACTTTAAATAGGGCTCCTCTTATAATATGATTCATAAATTCTTTATTTACCTTAACTTTATCATAGTTCAAATATGCGTGCCATCCAAATCTGCAGTTAAAACTTTCTAAATCCAGCAGTCTAGTTTTCTCCAACCTTATCCATTCCCTTACCCAGACCGTGTGTGTTTCTTTCGAGAACCTGTACACTTCCGGCCAACCGACTGGTTCAACAAACTCGCTTATTGTCTTAACTATTGCATAGAGCCAGCCTGTATATACTGTGCCTAGAAAGTATGGGATGAGCCCTAGAACGAGCAGGGCTCCATTGCTGTTTCTGTAATTTAGCACAATGTTCAAGATTAGATAACAAGGGAACATATTTCAAGGGCATGTATTTAACCAATGGCTTACGGTTATTAGGTAGGAAAGGAGATGCCGACTGAACATCAGGAAGAACTTTCTGACAGCAAGAGCTGTTTGACAGTGGAACGGTCTCTCTCAGGAGGTTGTGGACTCTCCTTCCTTGGCGGTTTTTAAGCAGAGGTTGGATAGCCGCAGGGGCATAGCGTGTTCTATAATGGAGGGGGTGACAAATTATCAAGGAACAATTTGGGGGGGGGAATTGAATTTTTTTTTTAATTTTTTTTTTTAAATGCCTGCTCCGAAGGTCTTATCTTACTATACTAGGGATTATATAGCTATATATGAAATTTCATGCATATCGGTTAATATCTTGACCCTCCTCCACCAAAATAGCTGTTCACTTGGCTGTTTTCCTATGTCATGAAGGCTGAAATTTCAGTTCAGTGGAGCACTTACTGTTCCCAACCCTAACCCTGTGGAAAGCCATCTAATTAGACTTTAATTTGATTTTGAGATGTTTTTAGGAGGTAATTTAATTATTGTTTGATTTTATACCAATGTTATGTATCTGATGTTAGCCACCCTGAGCCCGACTTTGGCTGGGGAGGGTGGGATATAAATAAAAGTTTTTTTATTATGCTTCATTCTTTTATTGGTGGGTTATTTGAAAATGAGACTGCAGTTTTAATATTGAATTTTTAAATTTGTATTTTAATCTGTTATTTTAAATTGATTGTGTTTATGTTTTTGCTGTGATTTTAATTAGTGTTAGCCGCCCTGAGCCCGGTTTTTGGCTGGGAAGGGCGGGGTATAAATAAAAATTTATTATTATTATTATTATTATTATTATTATTATTATTATTATTAAAACAAAAAAAGTGCTCAGCCGGAGCACTTAAAGCCTGGACCAGTGACTAGACGCATGGGACAAAAGGAAGATACTACTAGCTACTGTTTTTAGGAGGCTATGATGTGGGGTTTTTTGGGGTGGGGGGGGACTTGTGAATTAAGGGCTTCCTTTTCTCTTCCTGCATGATTCAAGCACTCCTTGAATAAATCCAAGCTCAAGAGTTTTAACACCTGGCTGACAATTGTGCCTTTATTTTAATTGCATTTTAAACCCAGGCTGTAAATTGTTCTCTGCCATTCCTGTCGCAAGGAAGCTTCTGTGGACTTTTATTGTTTATTGTTCGCTTTAGTCATGACAGATTTTATTTTCCCTCGATGAAATTGAATAAATAAATAATTTTGCCCCCCCCCCCGTGTCAAGAAATCTGAAGTCGCATCCCTGGGCATCCTATTGTTTTAAAGCATTGTGTTTGTATATTACAAATATGTATATTTGTAATATACATATTTTTTAATCTGTATGCTGCCTTGAGTCCCTGTCAGGGAAAAAGGCAGTGTAATAATAATAATAATAATAATAATAATAATAATAATAATAATTCATGCACAGGGCAGCTTTTATATTAGCAAAACTGGAGATTCATTTTTTGGTGTTGTAGTCTTCAGCTTTGCTAATATGCAAAATGGCCGAGTTTTCTCTTCATTTTTCTACCTAACAAGTCCATTTAAGACTCAGATCTACATTGGTAACGGCTGGAATTTATATTTTCAGATATGGAGAAAGTTAGCCACCGTGCGTTTCTTTGTCACAGCATCCCCAGGTGTAACCTGAAACACACATCACATCTAAAACAGCCAGATTGCAATGCAGTCTGCCACTTCTTCCATCTTAAAACCTTGACCAACGCTTTGCACCAACCCACTTTGATTAACATCCAGTCTGTGTGTTTTTTTAAAAAAATAATATTTATTAAACATTTTTAACACACAAAAAGTACAAAAAATACACATACCTACAATTACATAAAAACTAACAAAAACTAACATAATAACATACCACTACATATATATCTTATTCCTAATATTTCTTCCTCACACTGTAATGGACTTCCTCCTGTCTCCTCTTCCTGCGTTCCTTGTCTATCCTCTTTGTTGTTGTTGTTGTTCAGTCGTTCAGTCGTGTCCGACTCTTCGTGACCCCATGGACCAGAGCACGCCAGGCACGCCTATCCTTCACTGCCTCTCGCAGTTTGGCCAAACTCATGTTAGTAGCTTCAAGAACACTGTCCAACCATCTCATCCTCTGTCGTCCCCTTCTCCTTGTGCCCTCCATCTTTCCCAACATCAGGGTCTTTTCCAGGGAGTCTTCTCTTCTCATGAGGTGGCCAAAGTACTGGAGCCTCAACTTCAGGATCTGTCCTTCCAGTGAGCACTCAGGGCTGATTTCTTTGAGAATGGATAGGTTTGATCTTCTTGCAGTCCATGGGACTCTCAAGAGTCTCCTCCAGCACCATAATTCAAAAGCATCAATTCTTCGGCGATCAGCCTTCTTTATGGTCCAGCTCTCACTTCCGTACATTACTACTGGGAAAACCATAGCTTTAACTATATGGACCTTTGTCTAAACATCTTACCAAATCATATTTTATAACAAAACTTATCTAAATATCTAATCTTATCTATTTTTCTTAACTTATAATCATTTCTTAACCACTTATCCTTACTTTACTTCTACAGCTTAGCTTTTCTCCTAGTTATATCTAATTGTCAATCATACAATAATTTTTTTAAATACAGTTTAAATTTCTTCCATTCTTCTTCCACTGCGTCGTCCCTCTGGTCACGAAGTTTCCCAGTCATCTCTGCGAGCTCCATATAGTCCATCATTTTCATCTGCCATTCTTCTATCGATGGCAATTCTTCTGTCTTCCAGTTTTTAGCTATCAAAATTCTAGCTGCTGTTGTGGCATACATGAACCAATTTCTATCACATTTAGAAATATCTTGGCCTAGGATGCCCAGCAAAAAGGCCTCTGGTTTCTTTTTAAAAGTGTTTTTCAACACTTTTTTTCATTTCCTTAGATTAACATCCAGCCTGATGCCGAAAGCATGTACTCAGTTTTGTGGCCTTTTGGCTTTGCCCAACTGTAGATTTCGGAATTCGTATATTCCAGTAACAGTTTTCAGCTAAACGTGCACTAAATAAATTCCAGCCTTCAGTACACAGAAGAGGGCTTCATTTCCTACACTTAACCCAAGAGCCCTTCAAAGTTGAAAAACCAACCCTAGTAAAATGGATCCCAACTGCACCGGAAGATGCCTTATTAGCCTGGTATGGGCTAGTTTATTTATCAGAGTATTCCCTTTGGCAAGCCTTCTGCTAATGATATCACCAATGGAGAACTGGTGCTGAGTGAATTCTGGCGCTCGAAGCAGCTTTTCTTTAAATTGAGATTAATGGCAACCCTGGATCTGCACATGTTTCCAGGTACCTGAAAGCAGAGTCTTTGTTATGAACATTTGTAATTTGGTTATGGCACGGTGTGTGTTTTTCTTGGGCTTTATAGCATCCTATGAGGTTGCCCTCGACTGTAGCAAAATATCATCCATAATCAAGCTAAACAAACAAAAAGAAACAAAGAAATGACAGCCGTGGGTGTACATTCAGCAGTTGAGAAGAATTAACTCTACATCTGGGTCAACACTTGTGGAACTGCAGACAGAGAAACCATTAATAATATTTAGCATTTATACAGCACTCTTTTTTTTTAAGTGTCTGAAGTCAGGGGAGTAGCAAGGTAAATTGGTACCCGGGGGCAAAAAAAATTTTGTCAACCCCCCCCCCCAGGCATGGGAAGGTCAGGTGGTACCCGGTGCGGAAAATTTCTTGTCAACCCCCCCATTGATTCCCCCCCCCGCAAAAATGGTTTTACGTTATTTCATATTTTCTTACAAAGGAATAATAACAAGTAATAATAATAAAAAACTTTTATTTATATCCCGCCCTCCCCGGCCAAAGTCGGGCTCAGGGTGGCTAACATCAGATACATAACATTGGTATAAAATCAAACAATAATTAAATTACCTCCTAAAAACATCTCAAAATCAAATTAAAGTCTAATTAGATGGCTTTCCACAGGGTTAGGGTTGGGAACAGTAAGTGCTCCACTGAACTGAAATTTCAGCCTTCATGACATAGGAAAACAGCCAAGTGAACAGCTATTTTGGTGGAGGAGGGTCAAGATATTAACCGATATGCATGAAATTTCATATATAGCTATATAATCCCTAGTATAGTAAGATAAGACCTTCGGAGCAGGCATTAAAAAAAAATGCAAACAAAATTTTTCCTTGATAATTTGTCACCCCCTCCATTATGGAACACGGGGCGGCCCACCCCTCCTTGCTACACCCCTGTCTGAGGTCCTTCATGTACTGGAGTAACCCTTAGAAACAACTCCATAAGGTACATCATGGGTGGGCAGAAATCAGACCCCCCAAGTGTCTCTAATTTCCAGGAATGTCCCTGATTTAGAGAAGCCGTCCCGCTTTCAGATTTGATCCTGGAACGTCCCACTTTTCCTTAGGATGTCCCTATTTTCATTGGAGAGATGTTGAAGGGTATGGAGTTATCTGACCGCCGAACTGTCTGAAGGCAAACTTCCTGTATAGGGAAGTTTTAAAATCTTTTATTACGTTTTTATATATGTTGGAAGCCGCCCAGAATGACTGGGGCGACCCAGTAAGATGTGTGGGGGTATAAATAGTAAAATTCTCATTATGGAATGGGGTGTCTCTATTTTCATCAGAGAAACGTTGGAGGGTAGGAGACATGTGATTTACTTTGTTTTTCAGCACAACCCCAACATCTATCAACCAGAGCCAGGTGCAAGACATACAGGGCTCGCCCAAGACATTTTGGCACCTGAAGCAAACCGCAAAATAGTGTCTACCCCACCCAGGGAAGAGGCGAGTGAAGATCTACATTGGGAACAAGAGTGGTAGACCAGCAGTGCTGTCTATTTGCCAAGAGGCCACTATAGATTCAACATGGGAGATCTGGCCTCCAGAGAGCTCATATCAGCTGCTCCTGCCACTGAGGCGGTCACCTCACCTTCCCTCATGGGTGGGCTGGCCCTAGTTATAATTAAAGAACAGGATGCCTCTGAGCATATCCTGAGCCTCAGAATTCATTTCCAGTACCAGAAATGAACTGAGCTCAAAGTCAATTAGCATTAAGTCCACTCCTGCTCCTGGTTAGCATTCTTCCATTTCAGCAGCCCAATCTAGGTGGAATAAATAGTTTCGCTTGAGCTATTGTTGAAGCACCGGGAGTCGGAAATCCTCTCCAATCCACTGCAAATCATCTCCCAGCAGACCCCAATCTACCAAGTTGGGTGAATATGTCAGTTTTAGTTTCTCATCCCCCCTGCCTCCCCAGGGCTGAGAAAGTGGCTTGTCTATGTTCATTTAGCAGGTTCGTGGCTGAAGTGAACCAAATTTGAACTAGCTTACAGATTGCACCCATGGGACTCTTCTGTATGTTCAGCAGGAAATATGGGTCTCTGGAGGCCACCTTCAGCATCTCCACCGTAATGCGGTTTTGGGGCAAGCATGCGCTGGAGGTGCAATCTGCAGCCGCAAAGTGGTGGCTGAGAAAGTGTTTTGCAGGACAACTGCCAAGTGACAAAACCAGCCTCAAATGCAACACTCTCCTCAATCCCTGCGTCATCATTTTTTAAATGATCACCGGGACTAAAACATCTAAAGCCTACCAATTTCCACGGAACCACGGTGAAGATTTGGCTGGGTGTGTTTATTTTGTGTTCTGTAAAGAAAAAGACTAGCATGGCACACAGCTTATGCACCTGGCACCATTTACAGCGGTCTCTCTATGGGTGCAGACGGGTGTCTGAAAGTACCTCTGCATCCTGCTCTCGAGGGTAAGACTCGAACCAATGGCTTCAAGTTACAAGGAAGGAGATTCCAATTAACCATCAAAAAATCTTTCTGGCAGTAAGAGCTGTTTGACAGTGGAATGGTCTCCCTCAGGAGGTTGTGGACTTTCCTTCCTTGGAGGTTTTTAAGCATAGGTTGGATGGCCATCTGTCAAATATGCTTTAGTTGAGATTCCTGCACTACAGGGCTAGATGACCCTAACTGGGGATGCTTCCAGCTCTACAATTCTACAATTCTATAATCTATGTGGTGGTGTAATAAGTCCTATTGCCTTGGCACAGAGAGAATCACATATATTAGCAAAGTGACCATCCTTGGGTCTGGAATTCCTTTGTTTTTGTTTAAAACATTTTATTAACAGTGTTGATTGTGAGGAAAGTCTCAGGAGAATCTGGGGCCTGAGAAGTAGTACACTCACTTGTAAGAAAAGAAAAGAAAGAGGGGGAAAAAGAACGAGGGAGTCAAGCTAAATCTAATAATTAGAGGGAATAAAAAAGATACTTGCATTGTTCAAGGCCCTGGTGAGAATCCTCAGGAAATATGTTTTATCTTTACAAGTTTCCTTTCAGAATAAACAAGCCTCAGCTGCAATGATCTTCCCAGTAGTAAAATGCATGGGAAACATTTATTCCACTCAAAATAACTCTTTGGGAGTAGAGCACTTGGATTTTAATTCAAGGACTGCAATTAAACTAAGTTTTGGACTACGCTGCCTCTGATAACACAATAGCAACATTATCTTCTCCAGACCTGCCTTTTGCAGGTGTTCTGCACTCATGTATAGACACACACACAGACACACCATTAATCAAGGTGCTACGTCTTTGAAATGGGTCATTCCACCAGCCTCAAAAGAAGACAGCGATTTTCTAGGGTATTTAGCTTTGATAACCTCCGACAGAAGAAAGACGGGAACGGGGAAGAAGAAGCAGTTATGTTTACCAAATACGCTTGGTTTCAATAGTGAAGACATCTCTGGCATGATGAGAGGCTAAGAGATCCATGGGGGGCGGGGAGAGAAGGGGAGACTCTCCATAAGGTCAAACTGTGGGGACTGTTGCCAGCTAACTGGACCAGGGCAAGTGTGTGTGTGTGTGTGTGTGTAGCTTCAGATATCCAAAACAAATCACTCTTCCTAGCTTACTTCGGATAAAGTGGTTCCCCCCCCCACCCTAAAACAGTGTGAACTACCATTCTTGATAGATATTTTTTAAAAAGGTCATGTATGATGTATTTGTTATGCACACCATTGCAGTGATGGCATGCAGTGCTTTCAAACCACCCTTTCCCCCTGCTAATGGGCACTTTTGCACCGGCAAGCCACAAACCATTGCATCCCTACGTTCTCCCTGTTATTGTGCCGCTTACCCCTCATCCTCGCTCCACAGGGGTGATTTATTTTGTGTGTGTGTGTGTGTGTGTGTGTGTGTGTTTTTTAAATCAGATAGAGTATCTTTGGGTGTGAGCTGACAGTAGTGTAATTATCTCACTCAAGATGACGTGTTACAGGTAGGTAGCCGTGTTGGTCTGCCATAGTCAAAACAAAATAAAAAATAAAAAATTCCTTCCAGTAGCACCTTAGAGACCAACTAAGTTTGTTCTTGGTATGAGCTTTCATGTGCATGCACACTTCTTCAGACGTGGTCCATGCCATTGTTGGCGAATGTGCAGAATCCCAACTCTCCATCGCAAGAAACACCTGCCCATCTTCTTCTTCTGCTGAAATTTTATTTACACGGTTTTGTATGTTTTGTGGTATTTTGTGCATTGTGATATGCTGCTACTTTTATTGATTATAGGTTGGCAATTCTTTATTGTAGTTGAACTGTTTAATTAATATTTGCTGATGTTTACCGTACTTTTCCAGGGTTTTTTTCCCTGTTATAATAATGTGAAAAATTGGGGGCCGTCTTATACATAGTTAATGCAGAGTGGGGACGGGTGATTGGTTGCTGCCGTGAGTAGCAGATTGTCAGGGGTGATTGTTTGGGTGATTGGTGGCTGCAGCAAGGGCTGCTTTTGATTGGCTGTTGTTGCGGCAATTGGGTGTGCGATTGGTGGCTGCTGGCGGCAAGCGGGTAGACGATTGTTGGCTTCTGCAACATGTGATATTGGCAGCCTTGGCCAGGTGGTTGAACGACACCCACCCCCCAAAAAAGCTCAACAACACTGGGCAATCTTCCCCCATTTTCTTAATTTTGCGTCCCCAAAAATAGGGGGTGTGTTATACACGGGGTGTGTTGTGCACAGAAAAATACTTTGATTTTACTATTTATGTTGCTGTGTTTGATATAAGTTGTTTCTTTTAAAGTTATTGTGACATTTATATTGGATCAGATTGTTACTTTGGATCAGATTGTTACTGTTAGGGAAGTTTTTAATCTGTGTCATTTTAATGTATTTTAATATTTGTTGGAAGCCACCCAGAGTGGCCTGGGGAACCTAGCCAGATGGGCGGGGTACAACAACAACAACAACAACAACAACAACAACAACAACAATAATAATAATAATAATAATAATAATAATAATAATAATGTTTGATGTTTTATTATGTTTTTATGTTGTGGAAGCTGCCCAAAGTGGCCTAGGCAACCCAGCCAGATGTTGTTGTTGTTCAGTCGTTCAGTCGTGTCCGACTCTTCGTGACCCCATGGACCAGAGCACGCCAGGCACGCCTATCCTTCACTGCCTCTCGCAGTTTGGCCAAACTCATGCTAGTCGCTTCGAGAACACTGTCCAACCATCTCATCCTCTGTCGTCCCCTTCTCCTTGTGCCCTCCATCTTTCCCAACATCAGGGTCTTTTCTAGGGAGTCTTCTCTTCTCATGAGGTGGCCAAAGTACTGGAGCCTCAACTTCAGGATCTGTCCTTCCAGTGAGCACTCAGGGCTGATTTCTTTAAGGATGGATAAGTTTGATCTTCTTGCAGTCCATGGGACTCTCAAGAGTCTCCTCCAGCACCATAATTCAAAAGCATCAATTCTTCAGGCGATCAGTCTTCTTTATGGTCCAGCTCTCACTTCCATACATTACTACTGGGAAAACCATAGCTTTAACTATACGGACCTTTGTCGCCAGATGATGCAGGGTACATGAATATTATTATTATTATTATTATTATTATTATTATTATTATTATTATTAATTCTAAAGCAGTGGTGAAACTGCAACCATTTCCCCTCCATGTGTGCAGCAAATCAGGAAGTTTATCCTGCTTCCTGGGCAGGGGAACACAACAGGCCAAAGTGTTTGGCAACCGAGTGTGGAGAAATCAAGCAACGTCGCAACCATGCGTGAACCAACCAGCCCTTGCTGATGGTGCAAACTAACGTTATGGAAAACATCCATTGGTTTGAAAGTTCTGTGGTGGGTCACACTTTTGAGTCATATACTGAGTATATATGTAACGGGCCAGCCCTTTGATTAGTCCTCCTCTCCTTTCTGGTATCAATAACTTCTTAACTATCAGAAGAAGTGTGCATCAATAACTTCTTAACTATCAGAAGAAGTGTGCATGCACACGAAAGCTCATACCAAGAACAAACTTGGTTGGTCTCTAAGGTGCTACTGGAAGTAATTTTTTTAATTTTTTATTTTGTTCTGAACTATCGTAACACATATGCAGAAATGAGTGGGGTGAGTCCTGTAGGTTCAGCCTTCGAGATGCTCTGGCTAATTCTGCTGATTGTGCCTTCTCCTGTGATGAGTGCTTAAACCCCCAGCAGTGTTTAGACTGGATCCATGCCAGTTTCCCAGGGAACATCCTATGGGTCACAAGCGTAGAGCAGGTGTACTGCAGAAGGTTGCCTGCAGGTCACTCCAGATAAGCCAAGCAGCTGAGCCAAGATGCATCCTACAGAAAGCAAGAATGTTGCCTTTTCTCAAATTCAAACGAGAACAACGAGGTTGATAACTGTGTTAGCAGAATCAACAAAAGAGTCCTTAAAGACTAATACATTTTCTATTAGCTGACCAGTGTTATTTTCTTCCTGCTGTGCTTCAGCAACCAGCTCCTTCCCCAGCGCCAGCTTGGAGTATCGCGATGGCAAACACTCACCTATGCATACCTGGTGTAGCAAGGCGTGGCACCTCGAAGACTCGCCACTTTACTGTGGTAGAAACGTTCATGGATACCTGCCACTTAACATTTAAGGAGTAGCAAGATTCTTCTTTATATTCCTGCTCTCTTTCTCCCCACTGCTTCCACCCTCTTACTGAGCACACCGTAAGCCTAAATGATTAATAAGTGGAAACAACATCACAGAAGTGATGATTAAGATATCTTGAAAAGGTAATAGATGGGCTTTTAATAACCCACCCGTATTTTACTCCTGCTGAGAAGTGGAATGTCTGCCGCTGAATTTATGAGTCTGGATGTATAATAAAATGCCTTGATTGAAACAAATAAATTACAGGACATTTCATTTACTGCTGGGCAAAGAATAACAGTTGAGCTCTGTGTTGTAAAGTTTATTCTTTTTGTGGCCAAAGCTCCAAAGTGAAGAGGTGACAGTAAAATTCGCAAAATTCTGCTGAAGTTAAGACGTGGTTGTTTCTGTTGCTTTTGCAGAACTCCTTGCTGTAATTATTTTTTCCTTTGAAGCAAAACAGCTTCCAATGCAAGACAAATATAAAATTGGCAATTGTGCGATTGTGTATGTAAAGTTGCACTGTACCCTAACTGATAGCACAGTTCTGCGAACTGAAAGCATAACCTTCCTTTTGACAATGAATTTTAGCCAGGCATACAGTTATCGGGGTGGGCCCTAGATAGCTGTATGGCACCCCAGTGAAGCTTCCTCCCTGGTCCTTTCATCTGCTCAGCCTATGGTGGGATCACATTTTGTTACAGAAAGAAGCAAAACAGTTGGGCAGATCTTCATCTCCCATTGCACTTAGGGATTTAAAAAATGTAACAGATCTCCGGGTTGCAGCATGACAAAACTGGCCGAACAACAATGCAGATTTAGAAGCACACGGATAAATTATCGAGGTCAATTGCGACCAGCAGTGCAGTGCAGTGCAGATGAGTCTGGATTGCTCTTCCGGATTCTTAACAGCACGGATCACTGCCCCTTACCAAGAGGCAGAGGGGAAGGCATAGAGAGCTCCATGGGGCAGCGGAGCCAAGCCAACGCTCCACGGCAACGGCACGTGGTGTTGGGAAGCCAGGAAAGCAATGCAGCCCCACTGGTGCTGCCCACTACTGACTGCAGTATTTACTGTGAAGAAGAATCCAGAGGCAAAGGAGAAGAGGACACCTGCTTCAATGAGATCTGTAAAAACATCATTTTGGCAGGTACATCTTTTCCAGCTCCAGCAATGAGAAAAGTGTGGGATAAATCAGCCTCATATAACCAACATGCTTTACTCTAATTAAGGCACGAAGGTGTTAAGACCACAGAGTAAGCAGTCCTGCCACGCTTAACTAGGTCATGCCCCCTCACCGTGGGAGGAAGGGCTACCAAAGCCTTTGTTTACTCCATGTGAAGTCTGCTCACTGTTATGTACTGAGTTGAATAGGATCCAAACTGCAGCAGTCTGATTGGTCCTAGAACAATAGGATTGAGATTGCAGCAGTCTGATTGGTCCGCAGGAGCCACCCAATCCAGCTCCAGGTGGAAGTGAATCCGCACTCCGATTGGCATACAGGAGTATCCCGGAATTAGCCAATCACGTGGGGCCCATTGTGTAAATAGTGTATATAAAGCATACACTGAATAAAGAGCATGAAATTCACACTTGACTCTGAGTATATTTCACTCACCTTTCTGGGTGGGCAGCGTTGCGCCAGGCATCCAGGCCCTTGTAGCGACCCAGCTCGGGGGCAGGTGATTGAACTGCGCGCCAATCCTGGTCATGTCACCCCCGCCTGGCCACCACTAGTTGCTACTAAAGACCTGAGTGCTTCACATTGGCCTACGAACAGCTTTACTATTCCCAGAGGCAACTTTGAGAGCTATTAGACCTCCCAAACAGATGTCCAGAGGTTTGGATGCTTCCTAGGAAAGGGTAGTTTGTTTTTTTTACAGGGATTTGATGGGGCTCTGCTTAAACAGGACAGCAGCCGCCCTTCTACGACTTGGAGATTGCACTGTATCAGTGTCATGGGGCAGAAGGTCCTCGTTGCACCTGCAGATATTTCCCAGAACAAAACAGGATAGCACCTGACTACAGGCGGAGTTCAGACATTAGGTAAAATCAAGCTGATGCCACGTGGGGTGATTCTTGTGCCAGCCTGCTATTTGTGTTGGCCTTTTACGGAGTCGGATTTGATTAATTCCACGACTTTCTCCAACCCCCAAGTTCTTTGAAACGAGGTCTACCGTTACATGCGACGTATCTTTGTAACCTGACAAGGGCCCAATGGCAATATAAAACATATATCTAGGAGGATGAAGAGCGAAGGATTAGAAGCAATTTAATGGAAACACAAACCTGTTGTGAGCTAGAAGACAGCTTATTATTGTTCGAAATCTGGAATTCAAGCCGCCTGACTGTCAGGAGCTGGAAGAAAATGCTGTTCCTACAGAGAATAGCACCAGGCCTGTTCTCCTTCATGTGTCAGCGTTTACCACCTGGAATGATCTAAAGCAATCACTATTCACAAAGCAAAGAAACAGGTGTGGGGCTAGGGGAAAAAAAAGAGAAAGGACACTTCAAATCCTCTAGCTACAAGTAACCAGCTATAATTCCAACAATGAGTGTCAATCATCTCTTATTTTATCAGTGGCATGGTATTGCAGAGCAGTCCTAGACCTACGTTAGGCCAGAACTACAGATACAGGGATGCGCGTGGTGTTGTGGTCTAAACCACAGAGCCTAGGGCTTGCCAATCAGAAGGTCGGCGGTTCGAATCCCCATGATGGGATGAGCCAGTGTGCTGTAGTGGTTAAGAGCGGTAGACTCGTAAACTGGTGAACCGGGTTCGCGTCTCCGCTCCTCCACATGCAGCTGCTGGGTGACCTTGGGCTAGTCACACTTCTTTGAAGTCTCTCAGCCCCACTCACCTCACAGAGTGTTTGTTGTGGGGGAGGAAGGGAAAGGAGAATGTTAGCCGCTTTGAGACTCCTTCGGGTAGTGATAAAGCAGGATATCAAATCCAAACTCTTCTTCTTCTTCTTCTTCTTCTTCTTCTTCTTCTTCTTCTTTCTTCTTCTCCCGTTGCTCGGTCCCAGCTCCTGCCAACCTAGCAGTTTGAAAGCACGTCAAAGTGCAAGTAGATAAATAGGTACCACTCCGGTGGGAAGGTAAACGGCGTTTCCGTGCGCTGCTCTGGTTTCGCCAGAAGCGGCTTAGTCATGCTGGCCACATGACCCGGAAGCTGTCTGTGGACAAACGCCAGCTCCCTCGGCCAGTAAAGCGAGATGAGAGCTGCAACCCCAGAGTCGTCTGCGACTGGACTTAACAGTTAGGGGCCCCTTACCTTTTACAGATACATTGCTGCCAAGCTGGTGGAACATCATATGCAATGTGTGCTCAGCTGCGGTGTGGTGTGGTGGGAGAGAAAACACACCCTTGGATTATACAAAAACTGCAGGAAAATGATAGACAATGCCCCCCCTTTATAAGAAGTGGATGTAAAAGGAGCAGGGAGGAAGAATAAAAGAAACTGACAGGGACAGGGAAGGTACAAGTATAGTGTGAAAGGAGAAGTGGAGAAGAAATGTCAGGAGATGAGTAAAAATACTTTGAGAAGCACAAGGAAGGAAAATTTGCAATAAAAAAACCCTTCGAGCAAATTGTGCCTAGAATGAGGAGACCAAGGACCCAGCTATACAGCTGCAAATATAACATTTTAAGTGTGTTTTAAGTGCATTATATTATTAAAGTTAATTATATTAAGTGCAATACTCCAACTAATCAGAATCCTACTGTTTATTAATTTCTAGGGTTTGGGGTGTGTGTCCCCCAAATCTATAACAATACTGACCTTCCTTGAGTTTTTTCATAATGATTCATGAGTATGTGAAGTGCTTTGAACCTGCATAGAGGTTTACAACCTATATAAGATATACCATAAGCTTCATATTTATCCTACCTCAGTGGGTTAATAAAATGCAAGATTCTCTCTGTGTGCATGTGTGTTGGAGGAATCTGAGGGAAGCAATGCATGTGGTGGAAACCAGACTTTCTGTTCCCAAAGCAGAATTTACCTTGAATGCAAAAGAGTGAATGTTTCCAGGCTGACTCACACTTAATATTTGCTTATGTATTAAAGATAGTACTAAATGGACTGTGAACAAAATGACAGGGCATAATTTCTGTCTGGCTGTGGCCTGGAATTAAATTCTAGCTTGGAGCAGTTGGGGGCGGAGAGAGAGACTGTGATGGCATTCATGGCTATCATATAGTCAGAATCACTGCTGGATGTTTCTCAGACAGAAAGAAGTATGTGCCCCCGGGCTCAGCAAGCATCCAGTGTGTGTGTGTGTGTGTGTGTGTGTGTGTGTGTGTGTGTGTAATGCTATATATCTTGAATGGTGTGGAAGATGACCAACAGAGTCCATCTGAATGTCTTCCAGGACGAAAGAAGATCTTCTGTGAGCTCAAGTCTGACAGAAGTCATGTGGTCTGTCTCTGGGAGAGGAAAAAGAGAAAGTGAGATGGCTAGGGTTTCTACTGCAAAATAGGCCAAAACTACACTAATAATGGGACGTGGGTGGCGCTGTGGTCTAAACCGCAGAGCCTAGGGCTTGCCAATCAGAAGATCTGCGGTTCGAATCCCCATGATGGGGTGAGCTCCCGTTGCTCGGTCCCTGCTCCTGCCAACCTAGCAGTTTGAAAGCACGTCCGGCGGGAAGGTAAACGGCGTTTCCGTGCGCTGCTCTGGTTCGCCAGAAGCAGCTTAGTCATGCTGGCCACATGACCCGGAAACTGTCTGCAGAAAAACGCCGGCTCCCTCAGCCAGCAAAGTGAGATGAGCGCTGCAACCCCAGAGTTGTCCGTAACTGGACTTAACGGTCAGGGGTCCCTTTACCTTTGCCTTACACTAATAATGTGCGTGCGTGCGTGTGTGTGTGTGTAATGCATGGACCTCACTCCTGAATCTTATAGACTAGACAGATGAGGAGTGGGTACCACTAAATATAATGTGAGAAAAGCAATGGTAAGATCAGAGAGGCTGACACTTCTATGGAAGCCGTTTCTGAAGGAAGAAACAGATATTAGGCCATGTTTTCTTACCGGGGCAAGTTTGCATAGCTGAGCTATTCACCACAGGGATCAGCCTGACTACCAGCTTAACGGAAGGCAGCTCAGGAGTTGGGGCCATCACTCTCCGCCATTCCCTGTTCCCACTCGCAGACACCATTGACATCCGTTGTGGATGGGGAACCTTGCCCGATGGGATGACCACAGCTCATGTGGTACATTGGGCTTGATGCTACAACCTGAGAATTAGGAACAGCACCACTTGGAGTGGCAGTTGCTGCCGCAGGTGTAATGTCAAGGAGCAGCTCTCCAGGAGATCCCCCCTTAGGTCCCTCGTTGCTGGGTTTATTCTGGCCAACGAGGTTGCAGTCTAAACAATCGAGGGACCTACATAAACCCACACATGTGACCCTGAAATATACTCGGAGTCAAGTGTGAATTTCACGCTCTTTATTCAGCTCATAGTAGTGAGGAATGCAGTTCCCCCAAAACGTTTGCTTTATATACACTATTTACACAATGGGCCCCACGTGATTGGCTAATTCCGGGATACTCCTGTATGCCAATCGGAGTGCGGATTCACTTCCACCTGGAGCTGGATTGGGTGGCTCCTGCGGACCAATCAGACTGCTGCAATCTCAATCCTATTGTTCTGGGACCAATCAGACTGCTGCAATCTCAATCCTATTGTTCTAGGACCAATCAGACTGCTGCAGTTTGGATCCTATTCAACTCAGTACATAACAGACCCAGAGCTTCCTCTTTCGGCTCGTGCATCAGAACACCTGCCCACCTCTCCCTAATTTTAGGGCATTTTGCGATTGACCTTGCTATGCCGTCGTGTGTCATCTGTCATTGGGACAGGGACACGGCAGGGATTTTCCCCACTTGGCTGATGGGCTGTAGCCATTTGGGTTTCGCCTGCTGTGTAGCAATTCGTCACAACTTGTAAGGTTGCGGATAGGCACTGGTTCAGGTGATAGGGATGGGAGAACGGTCTCACCATCCCTATGTGAAGGGTATTCCGTTAAAGGAATCCAGGGACTCAACTTGGTTTGGTCAACCCCCGAGAGGGGGTTGTGCCCGTGCCTGAGTCCAGGGGAGCATCTGGGGAGTGAACAGAGTCTGTTCCCAGGCTTTTCACCTCCTCAGGTGTTCACCCTTGGCTGACCTATGACAGAGCTCTGGGTCAGCGCTACCTGCAAGGGTGTAGGGAGCTAGTCGAACCAGAGCCTATGCAACCACTCTGTAAAAGTCGTGGCCTAAATTCTGCCAAAAACCAAAACTAAAATTTGAGTCAAATGTGTCTTTATTTAGGGGGGAGGTCTCTGGGTCTGAACACGCAAATTAATAGTGGCTAGGGCAACCCAGCCAGATGGGCGGGGTATATTATTATTATTATTATTATTATTATTATTATTATTATTATTATTAGAAATAGCAATAGCAACAACAATAATTATAGTGTGGCAGCATCTGTACTTTGGAACTCCCTGCCTATTGAGATCAAGTGGCGCTTTCTCTATACTCTTTTCGACACCTACGAAAGCATTCCTGTTTAGACAGGCCTACCCTGATGCTTCAAATGTTGAGGTAATTTTAATCTGTTTTAGTATTTTAACTTCCGTATGTTTTAAAGTATGGTTGTGAATTTTCCTTCGTTTTAGTGTTTTATCTTTTTGTAAACAGCTTTGAGGCAGTTTCCTCTCCCCTCCCCCAATCAAGCAGTGTATAAAAATTATATTAACATTCCCACTTCAGATAAATTCGTGAGTGTAGGTAATTTTTCCCCAGAGCAAAAGGTGAGACTAGCTGCAACCTGCCTCTTTCGGTGGCCCAAGATCAGAGAAGGCCAGCGTCATAATCCTACCAGATTTGGCTATCAGTCAATGAAGAAAACATTCAAACATTTGGAAAGTGAGTCACCCCCATGATAGGTCTGTATGATAGATCTGGCCTGCCCTCAAATGTTTCTTCATGGTCTCTTTAAATCAACACCAGCCCACATGTGCATCCTGACTACAGCAAAATATTTTTTATTCTTTGATTGCAAAGAAACTAAATTCATGGAAATGGGCAATGTTTTGTCTCTGTGTTTGGAAACAAGTGGAAATATTTGTTCAGCACAGACAATGGGACGAGTAAGTTGATTCTTTCTTCTTTCCACCCTGAACCCAGCCATCATCGGCATGGCTATTACGCAATGGCAACATTTCCAAAAGTTAATAATTTGGGACGGGACCTGAAGTGACCACAAAACGATGAGAACAGCAGAATTCTTCAGCTGCGGAAAGGTCGACGCTGCTAAGCCCTGGCACTTGGAGTGGATGAGTCAGAGGTTTACATAGGAACAAATTCAGAACCTTGCTTCCAATAAATTACCTGTGATTGTGTCTGGATTTAGCTGGGACTAAGTCCGAGTCTTTACCGTTAAGTCAATTTGAATGTCACAGCTGCTGCTGCTGCTGCTGCTGCAGTAGTAACCAAAGACTTTCCTAAAGACCTCCAGCAGGCAGCATTCTTCTGAATTTATCCAAAATGCACATTGGGGCATGCAAGCATGGCTTGGCTTGCAGATCAACAGACAGAAGCATGGTGGCGTTGAAAGAATTATTTGTTAAATACAAAGCAGAGGAAGCTGCAAAAGCAGAAATGACTTCTACTTAAAGATGTATGTTCCCTATCAGTTCTTTGGCTGGATTTTACCGTCACTATAGCCAACCCTCCCACCCTCCCCACAATAACTGTGGAAACATTTTTATTCATCACCATGGTTGAACCAGCATAAAAACCAGGCATTATATATAGTTTTTAGCATGTCCATGTGGCAAAAGAGATATATGGGACTTCCACGATATGATCTTTAACTCCCCCTGTACTATAAAGTGGGATGAGTTTCATTACAGCAGCTGCTTTAGAGAGAGGTCCATGGTAAGCTAAATTCTGCATTAAGTTTTGCTGGATTCTGCTACTTATGTGCATTATGCTGGGACCATATAACACCAGTCCTAAAGGATCTTCACTGGCTCTCAGTATGCTTCCAAGCACAATCCAAAGTGTTGGGCATCAGCCCATTATACCCGAAGGAGCATCTCCATCCCCATCGTTCTGCCCCGACACCGAGGTCCTCCTTCGAGGGTTTTCTGCTGGTTCCTTCACTGTGAGAAGTGAAGTTACAGGGAACCAGGCAGATGGCCTTCTCGGTAGTGGTGCCCTCCCTGAGGAATGCCTTCCTTCAGATGTCAAGGAGATAAAGAATTACACAACTTTTAGAAGACATCTGAACGCAGCCCTGTATTGGGAATTCTTTAACGCTTGATGTTTTAAGATATGCTGTAAGCTGCCCAGAGTGGCTGGGGAAACCCAGCCAGTTGGGCAGGGTATAAACTACTTCTTCTTCTTCTTCTTCTTCTTCTTCTTCTTCTTCTTCTTCTTCTTCTTCCATGATTTATTTTGGGGTTTTCTCTGTATGATTTTTCCTGTTTCTGTTGGTTATGGGGCAGGGCAAGTGTTGAAGTTCTGCTCTCTGGAAATTCTATTCAATAACTCTTCCATCGCCCAACACGGCCCATTTACTTTCTAGAATTATATTTGCAACCATAAGGCCTTAGAGACCTGCTCTTCTTCTTCTTCTTCTTGAATCAGTTTGAGATCCTTGAAAAGTTAAATCCTGCAGCCAGTAACGCAGGCTGCGGTTGTTTCCCACTCAGTAGGAGAAGGAAAGCATAGGAAAGGATCACTAAGCCTTCCTATTCCAAAGGAAGAACTTCTGTAATACAGATAATATGTGAGATGTCCAACCAGTCTGAAGCAAAGTCATTCAGACACTCTCTAAATAATGTTGAGGTTTGATGTAACATGTGGTCAGACTTGGAAGATTTATGTTGTTTTTGTTGTTTTAATAAAGGAGATTTTCACATTGGTACACAGGCTGAGACCTTACCTGCCAGCGGACTGTTTCACCAGAGTGGTGCATGCTCTAGTTATCTCTCGCTTGTATTACTGCAATGCGCTCTATGTGGGGCTACCTTTGAAGGTGACCCGGAAACTACAACTAATCCAGAATGCGGCAGCTAGACTGGTGACTGGGAGCGGCCGCCGAAGACCACATAACACCGGTCTTGAAAGACCTACATTGGCTCCCAGTACGTTTCCGAGCACAATTCAAAGTGTTGGTGCTGACCTTTAAAGCCCTAAACGGCCTTGGTCCAGTATACCTGAAGGAGCGTCTCCACCCCCATCGTTCAGCCCGGACACTGAGGTCCAGCGCCGAGGGCCTTCTGGTGGTTCCCTCACTGCGAGAAGCCAAACTTACAGGGAACCAGGCAGAGGGCCTTCTCGGTAGTGGCACCGCCCTGTGGAACGCCCTCCCACCAGATGTCAAAGAGAAAACAACTACCAGACTTTTAGAAGACATCTGAAGGCAGCCCTGTTTAGGGAAGCTTTTAATGTTTAATAGATTATTGCATTTTAATTCTGTTGGAAGCCACCCAGAGTGGCTGGGGAAACCCAGCCAGATGGGCAGGGTAAAATAATAATAATAATAATAATAATAATAATAATAATAATAATAATCCATTCTTGAAATGTTTGGCAAACTTAGTCATATATAATGCTCACCACAACCTGTGGTCTAATGGGAGCTGCCAACAGATCTCTATAAAATGCCATTGCCAGCCCATCATCTCAGCAAATGCTTCTTAAAGCATATGGATAATTTTTGCTGAGTCTGAAAACAGGTTTGAAAAACTCATGCACAAATTTTCTTTCTTTTTTCTTTTTTAAACTTCTTGGCTGTGGGACTGCTAGCTGCTAACTGATTTAATAAATGCAGCAAGAAATGGATACAATAAAAGTTTACAATGGACTACCGACATCGGAAGCAGGATCTGAAATTACTTTTGAGACGAGACATTAAAGAAACAAATAATTTTTTTTTATTAAACTTCAGATAACATAAATATTCAGATTTCCATTTGGAGTGACAGCACCAGAAAATCTTGAGGAAGCAACAATGCTGTAATTGCAGTTTACATTTTACTCAGGGCTATGCACACTCTGCATTTGCAACAGTGAAAAATTCAGCACCAAAAAAAAAAGTCAAATTCCGTGTTCTCCTTCAATTTTGCAAACAATGCAAACATGTGCATTTTTCCATATTTTGCAAAATTTATTCTGCTTTTGCAACTGAAGCCCTATCACAACAGCAGAAATGTGTTTTCAAATGCTCTGAAATCTGAGGCTTTGGCAAGCAATGCCCTCACACATTTAAGGCTGCAATCTTATATAAACTTACCTGGGCATAAACCTCACTGAGCTCATTAGAATTTGCTTTCAAGTAGACATACAAACAACTGCACTGCAATGCATCTTGGCAGCCACGAGAGCTAGAAACTTGTTTAATGAAATCCAAGATACTCTGGAATTCACATTCCATGCTCAGTAACACACACACACACATATATATGCATTTCTGATCTGTGGAATTGCAGAATATACACAGCTCTGATGTCAACATTCCGCGCAGCTTCTAAACTTGCAAAACATGTTCCAGTTGCCCTGAATAGTATTACATTGCAAAAAAGGAAAAGAAAAACCAATTTCCTAGGCTTAATATGTTACTATGGTGCTGGAATCTAACATGGTAGCAGTACCTTATGTTTAAATGGAAACAGAGTTTTGGTATAATCAGCCATTTAAGTAACACTGATGGCAGAACACTCTTTTTTTACACTTAGCAGTACAGCATAAAACAAGGACATTTAAATAAGATCGCTCATTTGAAAACAACAAATATAAAGGATCTTATTATCTGGCAAACGTTGAGGGAAAGGGCACCCCCTGAGGCTTGTCCTTGCCTGCCCTCCCCCTCAGATTCTCTCATCCATTAAAAGATACAGATCTAACTAAAGCAGTTCAGGTTTATTTATTGGCCAAAGAGCCTCAAGTATGTTTCAGCTGCTATAATCAGTTACAGTCTTCATTTAAATAGGGCGTTTCTAGATTCTGCCACTAGGGCATGAGGCACGGAGCCGCAGGCGAACAGCGACACTCACCTGGGAGTTGGAGTTGGCCGGGAGCTGTGCAAGGACACTGGTAAACGGTAATAAATATCTTGGACGCAATCCGGTGCAAAGCTGTCCCTGCACAATAAGCCCCATGGAAACGCTTCTGGGCTCTTTGCACAGCCGCCACAGATTTTGGTGGGGCCCGTGCAAGAGAACCCCCTGGTAGATTGCGCCCAAAGGGGTGGTAAAAAGAACCAAAGGACTCCCTCCCAAAGGCCGGACTTCTCTCTCTGTTGCTGGCTTCAGGTGTCCACGCTCCAGGGAACTCTTCGGTGTCGTCTCAAAAGAAGATGCCAGCTTCTGAAGGATCAGTTCAAATGCAGAAAGCGTCCCTGTTCATTAAAACCCCTTCCCTCCATTCGTCATAAGAACAGGATGCTTACCCCAAAACTGTAGTGGGGTGGGGGTGGGGTATCACTTCAGAATACAGTACGGAAAAATATTTGAGACACCTCACTCATCCAGGTAGCTATTGACTACATTTTGTGTCCAGGCTCATTGAATAATTGAAGTAGGCTTCTGAGAAAATGGAAGTCACTCATGTGTTCGACAATCACAGTTCCGAGTCAGAAAACGCAGCAACGTTTGCACTCAAAAGCTACGCTCTTTGCCTGAGGAGCAAGTCTCCCTTACAAATTTGAGTTTACACAAGATCTGCAGCATTGTTTGCCGTAGAAGCTATGGTTACAAACACCGTGCTGAGGGACCAAGTGGCACCAATTAAAGTAATCCTTACAGAAGGCATCTGAAACGAGAAGTGTCAAGAGAGAGAGAGAGAAGACTTTAGACAATATGACACTACTAATGGTTGAAAGAAACGGGGTGAATCCAGACATATACAGTATCTTATTGGTGGTGAGCCTGCTGCAGAAACACACTAAACTTGTGTTCTCCTGCCAACCTAGCGGTTCGAAAGCATGCAGTGCAAGTAGATCAATAGGTACCACTCTGGCGGGAAGGTAAACGGCGTTTCCGTGTGCTGCTCTGGTTTCGCCAGAAACGGCTTAAGTCATGCTGGCCACATGACCCAGAAAAACTGCCTGCGGAAGTGGACAAACACCAGCTCCCTCGGCCTGTAAAGCGAGATGGAGTGCCGCAACCCCAGAGTCGTTCACGACTGGACTTAATTGTCAGGGGTCCCTTTACCTTTAATCTTGGTGTTACTGTGACACGACATCATTTTCTTTCTTCTTCACAGATGTTGCTGTGCACAGCACTGAATAGTTCGAAACTAGTGACATCACCACATGCGCTGCCTTGTCCCCATGCATGCACGTCACGGGGCATGCTGATGTGTCGTGTGAAAGCCCTGCGGCTTGCAAGCATGGCATGAGCACACCCTGCAGTATGCGTGCACATCTGCTGAAGAACTTTGAGGAACCTGGCCCCTTCATTGAAAATATTCGGGGAGGGGGCTGACCCTCTGGCCCCCTTACTTGGCACACCTGGATATAACTAACCGACTTCTCCCCTCCCCACTAAAGCATTTTTTTTAAATTTAAAAATGTTTTTATCCATCGCTTTTTCTTTTTCTTTAAAAGGATGAATGCAAATTTAATGGAGCAAACCTGCATGTAAAATCAAGGGATAACAGTTTGCCTGAAGCAGCAAGATGAGGCTGAATCAACATTTGATTCATGGGATGGTACATTTGTAAAATGGGTTGTGGAAGCAGAAGAAGGCTGGGTCCAAGCTGCGGGAAACCTAATTGCAGTGGATCAGTGTTCACGCCTGCCTTTATATGTAACCCCAGTGCGGTTTTCCAAGTGTTCCAGCTCATGCTGCCACTGATGAAGAAAATGTCAATAAGATTGCTCACATTTTGTAGTGGGCGGCGTTGTGGCCGGGCACCTGGGCCTTCGCGGTGATCTGGCTCGGCAGCGGGGAATTGATGGGCCCCTCACGGTGCATTATGGCTGTGGGAGTTTAAAACTGTGGCGCGGCCAGGGGGATTCCCTCTCTTGGTATGACATGACCTTGCTATGGACAAATGTCGGCCGCCTTGCTGTTGGGGATGGGTAGGATTTTTTTCCACTTCTCGGTAGTGGCGCCCGCCCTGTGGAACGCCCTCCCATCAGAAGTCAAGGGAATAAACACCTGCCAGAAAATACCTGGGCAGCCCTTTTAGGGAAGTTTTTAAACATATTTTAAATGTATTTTAAATTTGTGGAAGCCGCCCAGAGTGGCTGGGGACCCAGCCAGATGGGCGGGGTACAAATAATAAATTATTATTATTATTATTATTATTATTATTATTATTATTATTATTATTAGCACTTGCCATTGGGTTTTCACCTACCTCATAGCAATCACTGCAACTTTGTAAGGTTAAGCATTGGGTGAGACTTTGTTTAATGGAGAGTAGGTTGTAGCCTCTGGCTTGCCCCTCCCCAATAAGGGTATCCAGGGGTATGGATCCTGTCCGAAGCCCAGACATGGGCTAGGGCCATGCCACGACCCCAAATGGGACCTCTCGGGGTGCCCCTATTTGATGTAAGTCATAGAGCTCTCTCTTTTGGTGATTTACTTCGACTCCCTGTAGATGGGTGGGAGTCAAGATATAGTTTGGCTTCACCCAAGGCCTAAGCCAAAGTGCTCACATCTGTAACCAATAAAGTTGTGGCCTGTTTTAGCCCATAAACCTAAATACTTGCTTCTGTGTGTTTATTAATCAATAGGGAACTGGGGACCATGGGGCCTTGGCACCCAAGAAAGCCATGCTGAGAGAGGGATATAACATATCTTTTGCACAAGAGCGCTCTAATAATAATAATAATAATAATAATAATAATAATAATAATAATAATAATAATATATTTATACCCTGCCCATCTGGCTGGGTTTCCCCAGCCACTCTGGGCAGCTTCCAACAAAATATTAAAATACAATAATCTATTAAACATTAAAAGCTTCCCTAAACAGGGCTGCCTTCAGATGTCTTCTAAAAGTCTGGTAGTTGTTTTTCTCTTTGACATCTGGTGGGAGGGTGTTCCACAGGGCGGGTGCCACTACCGAGAAGGCCCTCTGCCTGGTTCCCTGTAACTTGGCTTCTCGCAGCGAGGGAACTGCCAGAAGGCCCTTGGCGCTGGACCTCCGGGCAGAATGATGGGGGTGGAGACGCTCCTTCAGGTATACTGGACCGAGGCCGTTTAGGGCTTTAAAGGTCAGCCAGAATGCCCTATTTCATAGACTGCTGCAGCCAAACCTTTACAGGTGGAGAGGCTGTTCTGAGAGGGGCAAGCCCCACCTGAGAAAGCTCGGCTGCTGGAGGCTTGGATGGCACAGATCAGCACCGTGCAAAGCTCTGCTCCTCAGGTGAGGCTGTTGTCCTAACCAGGTTTGCAACTTTGCCAGAGAAGACTTGGCTGCAGGATGCAGGAAAGGTGAGGATTTGTCAGTTCCTTGCCTCACAACCCCTTAACCTCAGGTGGTCTGTTCAGCGAGTCCAAACCTTAAATGCAAAAGTGGAAGCTGGGAAAAACAGCAACAAAAGAAACAGAATTTACCTTTCTTTTCTGGAAGAGGGCAGAAGTTGGTGTTACAGGCCTGCGAGGCGACAGGCTTCTGGTGCAGCAGACATCCAGTGGCTGACCTCCCATTGGCCAGACACTGAACTGACCTGACTTGCATGCCTCCTCCACAGGTTGTTGTGCACTGTAAGGGAAAGCGGAGCCCAGCGGCACGTTTAACAGAATGCAAACCTTTTGAAAATGTCAACGAGTAAACAGAGTGGTAAAGACAAGAGCGTAATCACTGCGAATTTCAGCAGCAAGAGATCTCTGCAGTATTCCAGCTACCTGTTTACTTTGGATGGAGACACGAACCCAGTTCCCCAGATTATGAGTCTACTGCTCTTAACCACTACACCACACTGGCTCTCGCCAACCTATGCTTAAAGGTACCTGTGGATAAGCCCTTACAGTGATATTCAAACTAGGCCACTAACAGCAATGTTAGGTATGGATTGAAACAAGGTGTTCTGTGGGCGTGTGACAGAGATGGCCCCATCGTCCCCCCTGACATGACCATTAATTAGGCCTGAGCTGGCGTAGTTAATAGCAGTGAATGAGAGGGAATTTTTAACAGGAAATGATTGCCAGGGACCTTTTCGGCATGAGAGCCCTTTATGGAATGGTTCTTCCCCATGCAACAAAAGTAATCTTTAAAAAGAAAGAAAAAAAGAACACACTGCGCCATATAGAAGGAGCTCATCCTGCAACTCCTCTCCAAGCTGCTGTTGCCCATTGTGGAAACTGCTTTATCTGGTCCCTTTGTGATTTATGTCCTCGTTGGGCTACAGTTCTCACCATCCCTGGACCTGGAGGGCCAGAGCTACAGTTTGGAAATCACGGGGAACTCTGGGAAGGAGGGTTGACTGTTAAATCGTTCTGGGAACACTAGTTGTTTATTTCCTTGACATCTGATGGGAGGACGTTCCACAGGGCGGGTGCCACCACCGAGAAGGCCCTCTGCCTAGTTCCCTGCAACCTCACTTCTCGCAGGGAGCGAACCTCCAACATACCCAGTGTTCTCTGAGCGGTACAGGAAGGAGCAAAGCTACAGTGGTTTGCACAGCGCAAAGAAGAGACTGGACGACACTCCAAGTAGAACCAAGTGGTTGCAGAGTTTATAGGCTACGCCAATGAAGCTTTTTTGAGGGGAAAGCCATGCCTGTTTAAAGTGGTATAAGAGTGCTTCAAATGCAGAGAAAAAAAAGATCTCTTGACTTTGACTTGGTGAGATTAACAGCCCTGAAACTAAGTCCTAGTTCAGGATTTGTGTCCAGTAACAGTTTGGTGTTAACATGCTTCACGGAATGATATACTTCTATTATTGTTGTTGTTGTTGTTGTTGTTGTTATTTTATTTTATTTTATTTGTCCCCCGCCCATCTGACTGGGTTGCCCAGCACAAAACATTCACAAGCATAGTACACACACAGTTTCACCTAGGGGTGAAGTGTTGTGCATTCATGGTTAAGGCAACAAGTTTTGAAGGGGGGAAAGAGAGAGAGAAAGAGAGAGAGAGAGAGAGAGAGAGAGAGAGAGAGAGAGATAGCTGTGAAGTAGAACATCCCAGAAGTGTTGACGGGAATGTTTTAGGTCACTTGCAGAGGACTTGGGTTACTGCTCCAGATTTCTCTCTTTCCGCACTCTTTGCCAATCAGCTGTCATCATCTGCTGGTCTTTTCCATGCCAAGGTCTGATATCGGGCAGGAATCTTGGGGGAAGAGAGAAAAGCATGAGCAGATTCCCAAGGCTGCCTGAAGTCCGCTCCTAAGGTCAATGACTAGAACATCTGTTCAAACAGCAGAACAAGGGAAATTGTGACCACGGATTGTCCTATGATTTTTGTCTGCATTTCATTACTGGTTCCTAGAGACAGTGGCAGAAGCGGAACATGTACATGGCTGTTAAATACAGCAAAACACAAGGATGCAGGAGTCTAAACAAGCTAGGTTTAGCAATATGCGATGATGGATTGAGGGGGAGTCCCCATCACACTGAATTATTTCTCTCATAGCAGCGCTGAGATGCAGGAGGGTGCATGATGTAATCTGCACCTTTCTTCTAGAATGCTGTATTTTGAAATGTGCAATAAAAAAACGAAACAACATTTGACAGTTGTTTTTTTCAAAGCATATCATGAATCAGGCAGGAGGGAGGAAGTGTTATTCTTTCTGCTACTGATTTGCAAAGAGCCATCCAGCAAATTTATGACTTAAGGTGAGACTGAAGCGGGAATGCCTTGGCTCACAGTTTATACTCTTAACTGTGCATAGCATTTCTCCCTCGAACTGGACTTTCCTCAATTGGTATGTCTCCCTTGATCGTAAGGTCACTATAAAAGATAGCACTCCCGCTAATTTTTAATGTGGTTGTTTTATTAAAATATTTGGATCCCACTTTTCTGAGGGGTCAATTATCTCAAGAACTGGAAGGAATTTTTAATTTACAACATACACTTCAGTAGTTAAGATTGTCAGAATAAGAGGTGTGGGAAACAGTGTTTTTCAGTGTTGAGGTTTGATTGATAGTGCAGAACAGTTGGGGGGCTGTGCCCCCCCAATTGCTTACTGCACACGTCTCAACCCATCACCAAATATATCTGGTGTAATTGTTATACAAGCAAATTCCAAACAGAATCTATGGCTGTACCTGATGCTCCAAACATTTCCTCTACCCACTGAATTTCCTAGGGGACTCTTGGTCTGAGTTCTGCTTAACCTCCTGTGACGAGGATAACATTAAATAGCTTTGAGATCTTTGGAGGAGATCCTGAATGGAAATATGGTGCATAGAAATGAGTCGAATGCCATTCTGAATGGAGAATCGGAACAAACTGCAATTGGGTTTTCTGTGGATTGCTGTTTGTTCTGATTTAGTGCTAAAGAGTGGGTTTTCCAGAGGAAAGTGGCTGGGAAAAGGCAAAACTGCTCAGATGGTTTCAGCAAGTTATTTGCGGTTTCCAATCTTAAGTTTGGATCACTCTATTTTTGAATCAGTTTGTGATTCCCCCCTCCCCCCAAAGAAAGTATGTATGAAAAATTCGAACATAGCTACGTGTACATGTTCCCCAATATATGCATTTTTATATGCAGACATCCAGTGGCTGACCTCCCATTGGCCAGACACTGAACTGACCTGACTTGCATGCCTCCTCCACAGGTTGTTGTGCACTGTAAGGGAAAGCGGAGCCCAGCGGCACGTTTAACAGAATGCAAACCTTTTGAAAATGTCAACGAGTAAACAGAGTGGTAAAGACAAGAGCGTAATCACTGCGAATTTCAGCAGCAAGAGATCTCTGCAGTATTCCAGCTACCTGTTTACTTTGGATTATTACTGTCAGATATGCAGTTAGGCCCTTTCACATGCTACCCAATCCTATACCTGTTAATACAGACATGAAGCAAAGGGCATAGGGTTGAACGTTCAGCTGCTTTATCTGGTCCCTTTGTGATTTATGTCCTCGTTGGGCTACAGTTCTCACCATCCCTGGACCTGGAGGGCCAGAGCTACAGTTTGGAAATCACGGGGAACTCTGGGAAGGAGGGTTGACTGTTAAATCGTTCTGGGAACACTAGCTCTGGGAGGGGAACAGGGGTCTCCTAACAACTCACAGCCCCCGTAGCAAACTACAGATCCTAGATTTTTTTGAGGGGAAAGCCATGCCTGTTTAAAGTGGTATAAGAGTGCTTCAAATGCATGCAAGGAATGTGTTGCCAATTCAAATGAAGATTCCTTCTTTTTAAAAAACTATTAAAAGGGGGGGGGGGTTAATTGATTTGTCTAACTAACCCCAAACACTTATTTGTGTGTAGATCATTGAGCTCACTGGGCTTAGGTTAAAATGAATTGGATTTCAAGATGTACAATAGTTCATAGTTTCCCCTAATGCAAATCTCCATTCAGAACTTGGAAATTCATTCATCAACCTCAAAAACGGGTAGTGCAAGTTTCCCAGGAAGCTGCACGCTTTCCCTTCTATTTTTTCAGGAACACTATGGGCTTATCCACACCCCTGTTTGCCCCACGGTTTTCCTCCAGGGAAACCCGCTCTTTAGCACTGAATCGGAACAAACTGCAATTGGGTTTTCTGTGGATTGCTGTTTGTTCTGATTTAGTGCTAAAGAGTGGGTTTTCCAGAGGAAAGTGGCTGGGAAAAGGCAAAACTGCTCAGATGGTTTCAGCAAGTTATTTGCGGTTTCCAATCTTAAGTTTGGATCACTCTATTTTTGAATCAGTTTGTGATTCCCCCCTCCCCCCAAAGAAAGTATGTATGAAAAATTCGAACATAGCTACGTGTACATGTTCCCCAATATATGCATTTTTATATGCAATTTTGTCTAATTTATGCATTTTTTCCTAATTTTATTTAACACAATGCAATTTTATGTCATTTTCACTAATGTGCACATTTTTGTGTGTGCACTTTCCCCTTAAAACGTTTGTCTGAGGGGTATGGTCTGAAAGCACATGAGGATACCACCTTCCTGAATATTCTCGAAAAATTAGAATATTGTGGAAAAGTCCATTTATGTAAGCAATTGTTTTCATTAGCTACTGGAGTTTGATATATGAGATATACTCATGACATGCAAAGCGAGATATGTCAAGCCTTTATTTGTTATAATTGTGATGATTATGGCGTACAGCTGATGAAAACCCCAAAGTTGAAATTGTTAATTTGGGGTTCTCATCAGCTGTACGCCATAATCATCACAATTATAACAAATAAAGGCTTGACATATCTCGCTTTGCATGTCATGAGTCTATCTCATATATTAGTTTCACCTTTTAAGTTGAATTACTGAAAGAAATGAATTTTCCACGATATTCTAATTTTTCGAGTGTCACCTGTATATTACCTTAAGTTCCATGAAAGAAGAAAGGCAGGATATAAATGTAATAAAACAACAACAACAACAACAACAGCAGCAGCAGCAACAACAACAACGGTAACCTTCTTCAGTCGATTATTTGGACAGCAGCCTGCAATTATTTTCAGGCTAGCTGCAGTTCAATTTGCATATGGGCTCAGGAAGTGTGAATGAGGTCAATCTGCATTAAAATGTGAATGGGGTTATTTCCTTTCTCTTCCTCTGCTTGCTTTGCTCCAGAGAACTAAGTGGAAGTCCACAAATCTATGTGCCGGTTTATATACAATGCCCCTGCTGGACTTCATTTCATGGTCATTCTAGAATGCAACCAAGAGATAGAACCCAGGAGCAAAATAGGATATATGTTACTGTTGCTACTGCACTCTTTTGCAATGTTATAATAGTCATTTTCTCCAAACCAAATGTTTATTTTTTTAGTACCATCAGGTCTGCATTAGGGTTGCTCACGAGTAATCAGGCATGACTCTCAACTGTCTATTAACAGTTTATTGGTGCAGACTATTTACAGTGCAGAGAACATGGAAACATGACCGTCCTGGTCGCTCGCAGAATCCGGGAGTGCCGGTTTCCGGCTGTGACCCCAACGTAAGAATTTCGGCACCCCAAAGCGCCACCTCCCCTGTCTCCTTTTGACCCCTCCGCGCAACTGGGGCGACAGAAGTGGCGTCAGGGCCGTCTCGTCCATAGAGGCTGGTGGCTTTGGAGCCATCTGGGTAGCAGGAGTATATGGTGGGGAAGGCGCTGGGCGGATCTTTACACCCTGACATCTCATATGCTAAAGACGGCCCTGGCTGGGTCGACAACTCTGGAAAAGGGGGGGGCGCCGGAGGAATCTTTGCACCAGGGCGCCAGATACGCTTAAGATGGCCCTGAGTGGCGTGCTCCCCTCAGAGCGAAACTCATGAGGCGTGCTGGGGCTCTCAGCAGCATCTCCAAGCCCTTGTCTCGCCTGGCAAGACCTCCCGCCCTGCCGAGGGCAGTTCCCTGACAAGTACCACCCTTCCGATGAAAGGCAACTCCCATAAACTTAAACTGCCAGCTCAAAAACAGATGTCCAAATGGCGCAGCCAATCCAAGAATAAACCTCCATGGGCACCAAGCCATTGTATCTTTACAGTCCTCTCAAGTGCTTAGCGTGGCTTATGGTGTGAAAATGCTTACAAGCAATTGAGCACCAGCAAGCCATTAATAGGTAACCTAAAACTGTGCTAAGTGCAGGAGACTTGCTGGTTTCTCTGTCATAAACACATAGACTCTTCCCTGATAATTGCTAGGTATAATGATCTGCAACAATATGCTGCTTATTTCTACAGGACATGGACTTACCCGAACCTTTAGCTTTGAATAAAGGTGGCCCAACTTCCATGTTCTTTTCTGAATATGTCACTAAAATAACTGGACACCTAAATAAGCGGCTGGTATGAGACAGCCCTCCTGCCCACCTAGCAGTTCGAAAGCACATCAAAGTGCAAGTAGATAAATAGGTACCACTCCGGCGGGAAGGTAAACGGCGTTTCTGTGTGCTGCTCTGGTTCGCCAGAAGCGGCTTAGTCATGCTGACCACATGACCCGGAAGCTGTATGCCGACTCCCTTGGCCAGTAAAGCGAGATGAGGGCCGCAATCCCAGAGTCGGCCACAACCAGACCTAATGGTCAGGGGTCCCTTTACCTTTATGAGACAGCCCAAAGTGCTTCAGAAACCAAATAAAATGCATTCTCTCCCGTAATTTCCCGATGAGTATTTTTTCCCTTCAGAATTACGGTTTTCATGTTTACTTGTCCACATATCTTAGATGTCCGCGAAAACATTTTTTGTTTTGGCGAGCCTTTTTGGACATGTGAACAAGGGATACATACAGATTTTAAACTTCGCAGATTTTATTTGTATACTGATAATTTGTTTTAAATTGTTCTATGCACACTATATAGGGATTATTCAATTAGCTTCTAAATAAATAAGGGGGACAAAATATTCACACATTAGAATGAACAACATTTATATTGCACCTGAGGTGTGTGTGTGTTCAAAGTCCCTTTGCTATGTGCCCTTCCTTTCATCTTCCTTGACTCTACTGCCAATCAATCAATTTCCCGCACATTTTGTAGTCTCTATGCTACACAAGCCAGCTCTCTCCATAGACCAGACCTGGAAGTAAGAGACCATGCCAGCAGCATAAACACAGGGCAAAAGAGAGGCTGTTTGAAAGAAACATGATGGATGGAGGTCTAACGTGAAATATAAAACTGGTTCAAAGTTAGCGGCATCCTTACCTGAGACCAAGAAGAGGAAAACCAGCTGCCTTGACTTACTGGTGAATAAGCAGAGTGCCTGGGACATGGATTTAAGATGCAGGCTTTTTCCAGGTCTATGTTTGGTTTCTGAAGGTGGGAACACTTCTTAGGAGCAAGTTCTCTGTATTTTCCAGAAACATATTTTTCTGCACAGTTCAGTGTCCTCCTCTGCACTCCCTTTCCACATGTCACAGAGCACTAGAAAAGGAGGTGCAGGGAAGAGAATACAGTGACAATGCGTTAATATTAAATAGTTTAGGTCCCCTATCTCTCTCACACCTTCGCCATAAATATGGCTCAACTATGCTTTTGGCCTGATCAGCATCTCTGCAGTCAGAGCAAGAATATTTCCACATTGGTTGCTCAATGATTATCAATGCTTCCGATCAGCATTCAAGCAAGTTAGCTTCTCGACCTCCCCCCTCCCCAGTTTTTTTAATTTTTATTTTCAAACCGACAATCCACATTCTATGGCATAACCAGGGACAGCGAAGACATTGACACCTAGCAGGGTGGTGAGGGTCGTCAAGAGCTTCTCCTTAAGGTGTCTTTGCAAAGATTCACCGCTCCTTTGGGGTGAAATGCTGTGCATTGGAATGCCTCACTTTCACCAAGATGCATTCATTCATTTTTATGTCACTTTTACACACACACACACACCCCAAACTCAAAGTGACTTACAGCAAGGAAGCAAGGATGCATTTCAAATACACATTACAAAAACCGTTTTGTGATATTATATACCGTATTTTTCCGTGTATAAGACTAGGGTTTTGTTTTGTTTTTCACCAAAAAATTAGGTTTGAAATTGGGGCTCGTAGTGCTGAAGGGTGTTTCTTAATTTGGAGTCCCCCCAAATATGGGGTGACATATATAAATGGGGGCATCTTATACACGGAAAAATACGGGAATATTTCCTAATAAGATAGCAAAACAAAAATAACAGCGTAACACAACAGCACGCCAAAATCCACTTTTCAATACTATAAATCTACAAGATTACTTAAACAACATGCAGCACCCAATAGCAAAAAAACCCAACAGGTTCACTTTAGTCCCAGAGACGCCCCTCCCAAGATGTTGCTCCCAGTCCTCCTGCAGCAGCTTCTTATCAGGCTTCTCATAAGTCTCGGGGAGAAGGGGAGTATTCCATAGGCTTCGGTGCAGGTCTCTCTCTGCCCCAGGGGTGGGGGGAAAAGCAGCAAGCCACTCTGCCACCTCCCTTACCTGGTTTGCTTCTCTGGCAGGGGCAGAAACAGTGGGGTGGGCAGGGGTACTGCCTCTTGCGCTTCTGCTGCCTGAGGCAGTTGTTTCACCCCACCTCATGGGTGGGCCGGCTCTGGGCATAACTTAAGTGCCTGCACTCACCACTTTTGGTCACTGCTGGAGGGAGTTGCAATGTACAGTGCACTGCTGCCGCTACATGGATTATAATGATGTATTTATTTATTCCCCGCCCAGGGGCGGAGGAAGGGGGCGGGGGTTGGCCCACCCCAGGTACCACCCTGGGGGGTGACACTCGTGGCGGAGCCCCGCCCCCGCAATTGGCGAACATTGTTCGGTGGCGGCTGGCTTACTTGCTCACTTGGCCAGCCGCCGGCGCCTGCTTTCCTTTTATTTTTTTTTAAATAAAAAGGCTTTTTTCAGCGCTGGGCTGCTGCTGTGGCACGCCAGTGAGGAGGGCCGCCACGCTTGTGGCTGGCCTGGTGTGACACCCCTCCTCGCTGGCCCGTCCCTCGCCTCTGCGCCGCGGCAGTCGAGCGCTGAAAAAAGCCCTTTTAAAAAAAGGGAAGGAAAGCAGCCACCGGTCGTGCGCCGCCCGTCATGACGCACTCTGCATGCGCAATACGGAGCAACACCCTGCCCCCCGGGGGGGGCCTTCGGGTTTGGCGACCCAGGAAGCCAGGCCGTTCCCTCCGCCACTGACCCCGCCTTTCCCCCTGAAAGGAACGCAAGGCAACTTTCAGATAAAATAGTAATTTGCCTTTGCGACTTGCTTCTGGTTGGCTGCTGTGGGAAACCAGCTAATGGAGCTTGGGTCTGATCTAGCTTCACATTGTTTGCATAGTAATCCTGTTGGTTGCAGAGCTGTGAATGGCAGGTGTATATCCTTAAACATCTGTGTACATGTGTCTTATTAAAGCTCCCTGACGCACACAAACCAGTTTTTGAAGGGCACGCACCTGCCACGCACAGTTTGGGTATTTGCTGAAGGAGACAAACGATCAGTACCGCAAGCACATCTGCGCTGTGCGGAACCGCTGCTTGATGGACAGTCAAAGCTTGGCTCTTCCACAGTGATATGAGAGACAAGGTGTTATTTCTGTTTCCAGCAGCAGTTTCTCCTTGGATAAGATCTGCGGAAATCCCATTGCGAACCCCTGAGGAGGTAGCATTTTTAAAAATCCCTTTTTTCCCGCATAAGTTATAAATGTGTGTGTGAGAGAAATGTGCTTACCCATGTGCTCTATAGTGCACATACAGTGGTACCTCAGGTTAAGAACTTAATTCGTTCCGGAGGTCCGTTCTTAACCTGAAACTGTTCTTAACCTGAGGTACCACTTTAGCTAATGGGGCCTCCCGCTGCCGCCGCCGCGATTTCTGTTCTCATCCTGAAGCAAAGTTCTTAACCTGAGGTACTATTTCTGGGTTAGCGGAGTCTGTAACCTGAAGCGTCTGTAACCTGAAGCGTCTGTAACCCGAGGTACCACTGTATTTAGAAATAAATTCTGCGCAGATTTGAAATTCCGTTCAAGATAGCAGTTGTAATGAATAGAGATGCACTATCCATTTGCTCACCTCTGTCCATGTGGACACAAACCACTGGATCTTCCTGTGTTTGTGGCATCGCTTCAGGAGGCAGTCTTCCTGCATCTTCGGTTTCAGTTCTGATGCACAGGCAGCATCGGACAGAACCTGAGCCCAGGGAGTAGAACTGGAGCTTTTGCACAAAACCACTCTTTTCCTCCAGCCTTTCCCACATGTTCGAGAGCACTGAGAAAGTGGAACGGAATACAAACATTTAAGGGTTGATGTTTTCCAGAAGTTCCAGGTGGGTGGGAGGGAATCAAGACATAATGAAAAATGTTAGTAGGATACTGTTTGTTTGTTTTTTTACAAATCCGGCGCATTAATCAGTTCAATAAAAAATAAAAACAACCCACCCCTAAGATTACTGCATGTTAGAAAAACATTTTAAGAAAAATTATTCTTACAAATGTCTCAGATTTAGAACATTAGGACCACCCTGTGAATGGAGTCAAAGGTCTGCAAGCAAATAATCAGGGCAGCTGCCATTCTAAACACTCCACCCTGACTAATTTATACTTGGAGGCATATTACTGGACTGGGTGGTGCTGTGGTCTAAACCACTGAGCCTCTTGGGCTTGCCGATCGGAAGGTCGGTGGTTCGAATCCCCGCGATGGGGTGAGCTCCCATTGCTCTGTCCCAGCTCCTGCCAACCTAGCAGTTTGAAAGCACACCAGTGCAAGTAGATAAATAGGTACCACTGTGGTGGGAAGGTAAACGGCGTTTCCGTGTGCTCTGGTTTCCGTCACGGTGTTCTGTTGTGCCAGAAGCAGTTTAGTCATGCTGGCCACATGGCCCAGAAAGCTGTCTGTGGACAAACAGTGCCTCCCTTGGCCTGAAAGTGAGATAAGTGCCGCAACCCCATAGTCGCTTTTGACTGGACTGTAGCCCCCACTCCGGATCCGGTGACACAAGGCATTGCTGGCTCACAATGCCACCGTACCTAAAACGTTTAGTGGACTTGTCAGAACAGCTCCAATTTTAGTGAATTTTAGTTACAGGTAGGTAGCCGTGTTGGTCTGCACTAGTCAAAACAAAATTAAAAAATTCCTTCCAGTAGCCCCTTAGAGACCAACTAAGTTTGTAATTGGTATGAGCTTTCGTGTGCACGCACACTTCTTCAGATACCTGTGAATTTTGTTTACCTCAGACCAGGACCCAGCACTCCAGGTAGGTGGGCATTTTTGGTTGTTGCAGAGTTCCCTGTTGGCCGGCGCCGGGAATCGACAAAGAGAATCTGACACCCATTCTGGCTTGTAGTGAATTCTCTGCATGCAACGAACGTAGCGGTACCTCTCGCCTGCTCCACACGTCAAGCTGCACTCGCTCCAGTTGCCGACAGACCAGCTAGACGAGGAGGAAGAAGAAAAGATCCAAAGAAAGGAATTTAACGTTTGGGGATGATACCAGGGGCAAGGAATCTATTTACACCCATGTTCCCGCATGGGCAAACTTTTGAGATACTCGCCAATGGTGGACGCAGCCAAAGGCATAAAGTGGTGTTGGAAAAATGGGTGGGACTCTTATGTTTGGAAGGCATAGTGCAACCACCCAAAAGTCAGGCATTTACACACACACACACACACACACACACACACACACACACATCTTTTGATCCTCAAATCCAGGCATTGCTGATCGCCGAAGAATTGATGCTTTTGAATTATGGTGCTGGAGGAGACTCTTGAGAGTCCCATGGACTGCAAGAAGATCAAACTTATCCATCCTTAAAGAAATCAGCCCTGAGTGCTCACTGGAAGGGCAGATCCTGAAGTTGAGGCTCCAGTACTTTGGCCACCTCATGAGAAGAGAAGACTCCCTGGAAAAGACCCTGATGTTGGGAAAGATGGAGGGCACAAGGAGAAGGGGACAACAGAGGACAAGATGGTTGGACAGTGTTCTCGAAGCTACCAACATGAGTCTGACCAAACTGCGGGAGGCAGTGGAAGACAGGAGTGCCTGGTGTGCTCTGGTCCATGGGGTCACAAAGAGTCGGACATGACTAAATGACTAAACAACAACAGACAGGCAAATGAGCTCAAGATGGATGTGGAGCAGCTGCAGTGCAGTCCAGGGAGCATCCTGAGGGCCAGAGAGAGGACTGAAGTTCCACATTCAGTACCCAGGCCTGAGATTCTCCACCCCTGGCCTAAGCCAATGTGAATGGCATTCGACTCATTTCTATGCACCATATTTCCATTCAGGATCTCCTCCAAAGATCTCAAAGCTATTTAATGTTATCCTCGTCACAGGAGGTTAAGCAGAACTCAGACCAAGAGTCCCCTAGGAAATTCAGTGGGTAGAGGAAATGTTTGGAGCATCAGGTACAGCCATAGATTCTGTTTGGAATTTGCTTGTATAACAATTACACCAGATATATTTGGTGATGGGTTGAGACGTGTGCAGTAAGCAATTGGGGGGGCACAGCCCCCCAACTGTTCTGCACTATCAATCAAACCTCAACACTGAAAAACACTGTTTCCCACACCTCTTATTCTGACAATCTTAACTACTGAAGTGTATGTTGTAAATTAAAAATTCCTTCCAGTTCTTGAGATAATTGACCCCTCAGAAAAGTGGGATCCAAATATTTTAATAAAACAACCACATTAAAAATTAGCGGGAGTGCTATCTTTTATAGTGACCTTACGATCAAGGGAGACATACCAATTGAGGAAAGTCCAGTTTGAGGGAGAAATGGCATGCACAGTTAAGAGTATAAGCTGTGAGCCAAGGCATTCCTGCTTCAGTCTCACCTTAAGTCATAAATTTGCTGGATGGCTCTTTGCAAATCAGTAGCAGAAAGAATAACACTTCCTCCCTCCTGCCTGATTCATGATATGCTTTGAAAAAAACAACTGTCAAATGTTGTTTCGTTTTTTTATTGCACATTTCAAAATACAGCATTCTAGAAGAAAGGTGCAGATTACATCATGCACCCTCCTGCATCTCAGCGCTGCTATGAGAGAAATAATTCAGTGTGATGGGGACTCCCCCTCAATCCATCATCGCATATTGCTAAACCTAGCTTGTTTAGACTCCTGCATCCTTGTGTTTTGCTGTATTTAACAGCCATGTACATGTTCCGCTTCTGCCACTGTCTCTAGGAACCAGTAATGAAATGCAGACAAAAATCATAGGACAATCCGTGGTCACAATTTCCCTTGTTCTGCTGTTTGAACAGATGTTCTAGTCATTGACCTTAGGAGCGGACTTCAGGCAGCCTTGGGAATCTGCTCATGCTTTTCTCTCTTCCCCCAAGATTCCTGCCCGATATCAGACCTTGGCATGGAAAAGACCAGCAGATGATGACAGCTGATTGGCAAAGAGTGCGGAAAGAGAGAAATCTGGAGCAGTAACCCAAGTCCTCTGCAAGTGACCTAAAACATTCCCGTCAACACTTCTGGGATGTTCTACTTCACAGCTCTCTCTCTCTCTCTCTCTCTCTCTCTCTCTCTCTCTCTCTCTCTCTCTTTCCCCCCTTCAAAACTTGTTGCCTTAACCATGAATGCACAACACTTCACCCCTAGGTGAAACTGTGTGTGTACTATGCTTGTGAATGTTTTGTGCTGGGCAACCCAGTCAGATGGGCGGGGGACAAATAAAATAAAATAAAATAACAACAACAACAACAACAACAACAATAATAGAAGTATATCATTCCGTGAAGCATGTTAACACCAAACTGTTACTGGACACAAATCCTGAACTAGGACTTAGTTTCAGGGCTGTTAATCTCACCAAGTCAAAGTCAAGAGATCTTTTTTTTCTCTGTCTTCATCATTCTGTCCTCAAACCCTGCCTTGAATAGACGGCTTTGGTTCTGCTGATATTTATGAAAACAGGAGCAAGAAATCAAGTGAAAGAAGGGCTGAGAACAGAAATCGCTTTTACAGCTATCTCAGTAGCCTCCTCTGTATGTCTATGAGAAAATTCTGTTTTTCTATATGGGGGTGCCTTCAAAAGTGTGACCCCCCCCAACTACCTACAGCTTCATTGGCGTAGCCTATAAACTCTGCAACCACTTGGTTCTACTTGGAGTGTCGTCCAGTCCCTTCTTTGCGCTGTGCAGAACCACCGTAGCTTTGCTCCTCCCTGTACCGCTCAGAGAACACTGGGTATATTGGCGGTTCGCTCCCTGCGAGAAGTGAAGTTGCAGGGAACCAAGCAGAGGGCCTTCTTGGTGGTGGTGCCCACCCTGTGGAACTCCTCCCATCAGATGTCAAGGAAATAAACAACTACCTGACTTTTAGAAGACATCTGAAGGCAGCCCTGTTTAGGGAAGTTTTTAATGTTTGATGTTTTATCGTGTTTTTAATATTCTGTTGGGAGCTGCCCAGAGTGGCTGGGGAAACCCAGCCAGATGGAGTTTGTTGTTGTTGTTGTTGTTGTTGTTTTGTTGTTGTTGTTGTTGTTTCTTTTATTATTATTAAATATATATTATTATTGTCAGGGAAAGAGGGATTGCTCAGGAGGAGCGGGGGGAGAGAAAGGGAGAAACTGCAGAGGAGAGAAAAGATAGCAATTCAGCCAGTAAAAGGGAGCTGTGTGGATATCGAGAGCAGATGCCCATAATCTCTACAGATTCATCTGACTCTACCAGCCCCCACCAGGAAACGTCTCCCGAAGAGGGAGAAATGTCACACACTGTCGATAGCAGACAAGTGGGGGAGCAGAGGGGGAGGCGGAGGCGTCGACGTCATATCAAAGGGCCGAGAGGCTGGCTCTGCTGGCGCGCGCGGGAAGATAGCAGTCCGGGAAACTGAAAGTAATGGAGCAGTCATGATTTCAACACTCTGTAAATCTTAATGATAATTAAACAGCTTTTTAGCTCACCGCTGGAGCTGGTGATTTCTCACGAGCAACATCAAAGGCAAGTGAAGCCTGACATTATTATTATTATTACCACCAGGGGAGAATGCAGAGCTGGTAAAGATCCCTGGCCCTGCTGTATGCACTTACTTGGGAATAAGGCCCATGGACTCAGTGGAACTTGCGTCTGAATAAGCATGCATGGGACGACTTGACCTGCAGTTTCCACAATGGGCAACAGCAGCTTGGAGAGGAGTTGCAGGATGAGCTCCTTCTATATGGCGCAGTGTGTTCTTTTTTTCTTTTTTTTAAAGATTACTTTTGTTGCATGGGGAAGAACCATTCCATAAAGGGCTCTCATGCCGAAAAGGTCCCTGGCAATCATTTCCTGTTAAAAATTCCCTCTCATTCACTGCTATTAACTACACCAGCTCAAGCCTAATTAATGGTCATGTCAGGGGGGACGATGGGGCCATCTCTGTCACACGCCCACAGAACACCTTGTTTCAATCCATACCTAACATTGCTGTTAGTGGCCTAGTTTGAATATCACTGTAAGGGCTTATCCACAGGTACCTTTAAGCATAGGTTGGCGAGAGCCAGTGTGGTGTAGTGGTTAAGAGCAGTAGACTCATAATCTGGGGAACCGGGTTCGCGTCTCCACTCCTCCACATGCAGCTGCTGGGTGACCTTGGGCTAGTCACACTTCTTTGAAGTCTCTCAGCCCCACTCACCTCACAGAGTGTTTGTTGTGGGGGAGGAAGGGAAAGGAGAATGTTAGCCGCTTTGAGACTCCTTCGGGTAGTGATAAAGCAGGATATCAAATCCAAACTCTTCTATCCAAGCATTTCATTTTTATTGTTTGCTCCAAGCTTTCCTCATGAAAACCCGCTCTTTAGCGCTCAGTGGAAGCAAATGTCCATCCAGCTTTTTCACGGATTGCCATTTGCTCCAGTTAAGTTTTAAAGAAAGCGAGCTCTCCTTCATGGAGAGCACGTGTTGCGGTGGGGGCCAGCAAGTCACCCCACTGTTGCTGGGCGCGATCGTATAGATGGCCACTGGTGTGATTGGGCTCTGGGCCTCGTTAGGGAGATTTCTATGTTGCAATTGTCGATGGACAGCCCAGAGCTTATATATGTCTTAGCACGCAGCGTGAGCTTCCTCTTCGCTGCGTGCATCGGATCACCTGCCCTCCCTCCCTATTACTAGGCTTCTGCGTATGACCTTGCTATGCCTGTCATGGGGTCGTCTGCTTTTGGGGCAGGGGCCTGGTAGGAATTTTTCCATTTGGCTGATTGGCTGGTGCCATCTGGTTTTCGCCTACTGCATAGCAATTAGTCACAACTTGTAAGGTTGGCGGTTAGGCATTGGTTATTAATTGGTTGGTGGAGGAGTAAAGATTGACAGTGGCTGCCTCTCCAATGCTGCTGCTGCGCAGGGAATTCTGTTAAAGGAATCCAGGGGCTCGCCATGCTTTTGTCCGTATCCCCTGGTCAGGGGGCTAGGGCCACGCAAGAGCCCCTGGGAGCATTAGGGGAGAGGCGAGGGTCAGACCCCCGGCTCCCATTCTCTCCCCAAAGTGTTATGTATTGAAGTTCTCACACTAGGCCACTAGGGGTGTGTGTATATAGTTCATTCTGCTGCAGTTTTCACTCAGGTCCGCATATGCAAATGAAGGATTGTAAACTGACGTTCAGGGATTGGGTAACTACAGAAAGTTGTTACTGTTGCTTTGTAGCTGAGTTCTATATAAGCAGGCTGCTGAGCCCTTCAGCTCACTTCTGTTCCAGCCTGAGAATAAACAAGAGCTGTTTGGAAATCACTGTGTCGTCTGCTGTGTCCACCCACAACTTAACACAAAGTGTGTTCCCTTTACCGACTTCCACGCGCGGGTGGATGTCAGTTCTGTCCCCAGTGGGACAGATAGTCTGAACCAATGCCTAAGCAACCACTCACATATTTTGTATTTTAATAAAGTTGTGGCCAAAATTATGCCAAAAACCTTAAACTTAAATTTCTGTGTGAAGTGTGTTTCATTTGAGGGGTGGTTTGGGGACCTCGACACGCAAGAGGCTTTCACAGGGAAACCTACCAAGCAGAAAAAGAAAAAAGAAAGAAAGAAAGAGAAGAGAAAGAAAGAAAGAAAGAAAGAAAGAAAGAAAGAAAGAAAAGGTACTTGGACACGGGGTTTTAACATGTGGACTGTGCTTGGAAGGAGCAGAGGAAAGCTAAGTTTGGATAAGCCCATGGTCAAATGATAGCTTACTGGTACTGTGTAAATGTGTAAATTGCCATCCCCTGCTCTACAGCTTGCCATCACTTCCTGTTAGACCAAAGGAAGTGAGCACGTTTCCTCAGACCCCGAGAAATCAAATCAATAAATAATAATGATAAATAAGGACTAAATTGGAGTTAACTGGAATTGTATCATCATCTTCTGTTACCCGTGAGAAGAACGTTACATAAATGTTTTACGCTGCACAAGTTTTGATTGTGCTCAGCAATTTAACAACCAGCTTAAGCTTTGCTCTGGTGTAAGCCTAATATTTATAGACTTCATGAGCTAGCTCAGCTGGCTTAAATGCTCAAATCTGGGACTGCAGCCAAACCCTTTCAGGGCTTGCAGCCATGAATTCTAAAATATCCCATGTAGAACCCAGAAATGATGTCTGGAAGGTTCAGACGGCAATGCGATGTCTCTTTTAACTCGAGAGAGTGCACATAAATGATGTAAGGCACTATATGTGCACACAGAGCCATGATATAACTGCTTGCCCATTTTTAACATGTGCTGTGATTAAATAACTATTTCACTACGATGATTCAGGATCAATGAAATTAGAAGTGTCCTCAAACTGCTGGAGTGCCTAAAAATTAACAACAGTATGCTTCTTTCTGAAACTGCAGTTCTCGGTAGGGACTATTTTTCTGCAGGATATTTTACTCTGGACTGCATTCCCTTTTCTTGCAGGATCCCTAATGAGAGCTTGGTTGTTATATTTAATAAGAGGCATGGAAACCTGAGTGTCATATCTATCTATCTATCTATCTATCTATCTATCTATCTATCTATCTATCTATCTCCAGTATTCAACGTTTTCCCCCTCCTTTAAACTCTAACACAACTAAGATCCTGACGAGAAGTCGTATTTGTCATGTGAAAAGTCACCTCTGAGCACTGAAAGACACAGAGAGCTGAAAGCACAGCCCCTTGGCAACCCCTCTCTGTCAGAAGTCTAGCCAGCATGGTGCTCTCCAGATATTATAGACATGATGCCTCATGTTTCCCAGGGCTGATGGTACCTAAAGTCGGCAACACCTGGAGGGCTTATTTTATTGCTCCATAGCAGGTAATTGCATACCCCCAAGTGTCCCGATTTAACTGGGACATCCTGGATGGACAGAAGTCACCCCAGCTTCTCATCCCAATCCCAGATGTCCCATTTGAGCTCCTGTGCTCTGGATTTATTTTTATTTTTTTGGTTCTGTGCTGTGGCTTCAGACAGTTGGCTCACACCAGAGTGCAGGGTCAAAAAATGGAAGGAAACTTACCTGGACCCTGCACATCACTACTCCTCTTCCCAGGACCGGTGCTAGGGTTTCTTGCGCCCTAGGTGAGACCACCTTCTGGTGCCCCCCGCCGCCCGCCAAAGCCTGCTTTAGCAGGAGCCGGGGGTGGTGGTGTAGGGGGCAAGCAGCACCTCTCCACTACAGCGGTGAAGCTGCTGCTAGCCCGTCCCACCCCGCCGCCCAACCTGGCCAGTGCCCCCTCCATTTTGGCGCCCTAGGCAATTGCCTACTTCGCCTTAATGGACGCGCCGGCCCTGCCTCTTCTTCCTCCCGCCGCAGCACTTCTGGAAATATGTCTACAGCGTCGGAGGAGGCGGAGGCTGGTCTGCGCAGCATCTTGTGATGCTGTGCAGGCCAGGGCGACCTTCCCCAGGCCAGTCTGGTCTGTACAGCATCTCCTGGTGCTGCAGAGCAGGAGGCGGAAGGCAGCAGACAAAGGTATTATTATTAACAAATAATAGTAATAATACTCAGCATTTCACTCTTCAATATATCGAGTCTTCGTAACTTATGAACCATCAAGCCAGGAATGGCTGGTTTAAATGGTTTTGAGAACAGGTAAGGTAGTTTACTACTAAAGTGGTACCTCGGTTTTTGAACTTAATCCATTCCGGAAGTCCGTTCTTAAACCGAAACCGTTCTTAAATGAGGCATGCTTTAAATAATGAGGCCTCCCGTCGCCGGTGCCCTTCCACCATTTGGATTCCGTTCTTAGACCAAGATAAAGTTCTCAAACTTTGTAAACCGAATCGTTCTTAAACCAAACTGTTCTTAAACCGAGGTACCACTGTATTATTTCCATATTACAGGCGGTGGGTTAGGACAAGGAGAAAGAAAAAGAAGAGGAATTGGAGGCTAATAAAGGGATGAAGTGAGTTAAACTGGGGACAGGGCAGCCGTACACAGGGCCAACATTTTCTGGTCCTAACCTGTGCAGTTCCCGACAGTCAGAGAAGGCAGCCCTTCAAATCCCCTGGTTTCTCGGTACAGGTTAGGGCTTTATATCCAGTGACCAGAGACTCGGATTTTTATCCAGAAACGAATTGGAAGCCAATGCAGATTGAACAAAACCTCAGTAACATTCCCTGGAAAAGCCTCGGAAACTTTTCATCAAAAAGTTGTGTTGCAAACAGAGCCATCTTTCCCATTGGTCTTAGTGGTTTGTAGCGCCAGGGCACCAGCCTCTCAGGGGCGCCCTTGCGAGTGGGGGAGATGCGCGGCTTTGCCAGCAGCTTCCCCTTTCCCTGCACGCCCACCAGCTGCACCCCAACTATATGGCTGGAGGGCGTGCAGCTTCCTTCCCAAGCCTCTGCATCTGCTAAAGTCGGCCCTCTTCCCGGTCGTTGTCCTCCTCCTGCTTCCTGGCGAAAGGCGGCGCACAGCCTTCCCGGGCTGCCTTCTCGGGCACCCCGACGCCGGAGAGCATGTCCGCCAGCATGTTTTCCTGCTTGATCGCTGCCGCCACGCCGGGGATCGGGGCAGTGGGGGAGGCAGAGGACATTTGTCACCGTCACCTCCCTTGTTTTGGAGTTGCCGGGGGCGCCAGCGCCGGAGGGATCTTTGCACCATGGAGCCGGATATGCCCAAGATGGCCCGGGTTGCAAACATTTTTAAACAAATGCATGCACCAAGAGGAAACACACAATTTGCGATGGGTTTTATTACCTGGGAGGGCAAGCTGCCATTTTGCAAGGAACAATTCCAGGAGCTGGTTGAGTCTTGGGGTTGCAGAAAGAAGGATCCACCTGTACCTGCAAGTCTTTGTAGCAACTTGCTTTTGTGACCATTTGACCTGCATACAAAAGAGAACAGGTGGCTAGTACCAAGTTGCAAACAGCTGAATGCATCCGAAACCCAATCTCTTGGTTATCTCAAATCCACCGTGTACGTCTTACGTAACCCAATGTAAATAGCAATCTCGTTTTTCTGATTGCCTCCTGTGGTTTGGGTGCCCAGCTCAAATAAACAAGTCTGGTGTTTTCCTTAGGTATTTGGTAATTACATGACCGATTATCTCAGAGCAGCTCTGGTAATCATATATAAGATTTCCCTCTAATGCTTATTCCACAGTTGTTCTCTTCCCCTTCTGCAGCCCCTCTTTCTTTCCCTCTCGTTCCCACCCATGGCTCTTCTCTTACGGACATAACCTGCATCTAAACCTAAATTGTGGTTATTTTAGCGAAGAGGTTAAGAGATTTTGTGACGTACAGCTGCATAAAACTAACCTTTTGGGGAGAGGGTTCCAGAACACCTGGCTTCCTTTCCATTCACAGGGATGTACATTACCACATTTCAAAGACCAGATCAGGGAAATGCTTTGGATTTTTGCATAAGAGAATAAGTGTTCTCTTAGAGTAGTCTACTTAGGAATATTTACAAAATTCTCCTCATCCAAATTTGTCTCTGGATTTGGGGATTCTGAAGTAGCTAGACATGCAGCAAGATTGTTTTCTTCTGCTATGGAGGGTAGGACCTGAATCAATGGTTAATAATAATAATAATAATAATAATAATAATATTTAATTTATACCCCACCCTCCCCCGGCCAGAACCGGGCTCAGGGCGGCTAACACCAATGAAATTACAATAAAATGTAAAAGAAAAAGAAAAACAGTTAATTAAAATACGGGTTAAAATACAATTTAAAATGCAGCCTCATTTTAGTAGTAGCCCATAAATCAAAACCATAAGGGGAGGGAAACATAAGGGTCAGACTGAGTCCAAACCAAAGGCCAGGCAGAACAGCTCCATCTTGCAGGCCCTGCGGAAAGATGTCAAATCCCGCAGGGCCCTGGTCTCTTGTGACAGAGCGTTCCACCAAGTCGGGGCCAGTACTGAAAAGGCCCTGGCCCTAGTTGAGACCAATCTAACCACCTTGCGGCTCGGGACCTCCAGTGTTGTTATTTGTGGACCTTAAGGTCCTCTGTGGGGCATGCCAGGAGAGGTGGTCCCATAGGTACAAGAAAGGAGATTCCGACTAAGTATCAGGTAGAACTTTCTGATGGTAAGAGCTGTTCAACAGTGGAGCAGTCTCCCTCAGAAGGTGGCAGACTCTCCATCATTGGAGCTTTTTAAGGAAAGACTGGGTGGCCACCTGTCACCAATGCTTTAGTTGAGATTCCTGCGTTGCAGGGAGTTGGGGTAGATGACCCTAGAGCAGTGGTGGAGAAGCTTGGCACTCCAGATGTTTTGGAACTAAAACTCCCATCATCCCTAGCTATCAGGACCAGTGGTCAGGGATGGTGGGAGTTGTAGTCCCAAAACATCTGGAGTGACAAGGTTCGCCACCACTGCCCTAGAGAATCGTTCCAAATCTACAGGTTCCGTCCACCAATCTTTCTTTTAAATTTTCAGACCATGTATGCAGTTTCCTGAAGCTCAGGAGTGTATATGGGCATGGATTAGATCACATGACAACAACGAATCTTCATGTAACTGCATGACCACATCGACAATACTTTTTGCACAGGGTTTTAAAATCAATGCACATATGTGCATTGTCAACAGAACGCCAATAGAAAACAGTAGCAAACTAAGCATGCACCCAATTCCTAAATGAATTTAGGTAGCACAATGCAACAAGAGGCAAAATCAATCTACACAGAGGGACAACAGAACAGGACAGGGGGCACCTGCTCACACTTCAGTCTTATTTGCTTACGCAGAAATAGAGCTACAGTGATCAAGATTCCTGTGATGGTGCCTATATAATGTGAACGGTCTAGTTCACACAAATAGTTGTGTGGTGGCTGCTTAGACTGCAAGCGTGTTCCACACAGTGTGTTTGATAGTCAGTGCATGCCTTTTGTGTTATGGCATCATTCCCAGAAGGCTCGGTCAAAGCTCTAAGTGTGCAGAGAAGCCTTCCTTAACCTTGATGCGGTAGGACTACAATCCCCATCATGGCCAGCCCACATGGCCAGTGGTCAGGGATGATGGAGTCTGTAGTCCAACATCGTATGGAGGTCAGGTCTGAGGAAGGGTCGTGTGGTCATGTACAATGGCAGAGCAGCACTGCACCCAAACCTTCCAACGGGTATACAGCTGTCCACCTCAAAGCTCAACCGTCTTCCATGTGGTGGAGAGGACCCATGCAAGCAATGCCTTATATTCACAGGGCTACACGGTGCAGTCATGGACATATAATATCTGCAAAAGGAATGTGCAGTTTGGCCCTGTGCGCACTGGACTTAAACATTTGCTCCATTTCCGCTGCCCCCATTGTTCTTCATAAGGAGGCCTTGCCCTAGATCAATGGCATCATTTCAGGCCACTATAGAGGGTGGGAAGAACATCCTGCTAACCTATGGTTGATGCTTTCCCCAATAATTCCCTTTGGCCTTGCACCTTCTTTCTCCCCTGCTGTCACCGACACTTATCTGTGGGGGGTTGGAAAGGTGGCAGTGCCTCTCAAGGTTTATTTAGTAACTCAAGAACACGCCACACGTTGCTTGCTCAGACACATGATGGGGAATCCTCTACAAAAGGCGAAGTCCCATGAACACAGTCAAGGAAATGTTTCAAAGAATCACCTGTAGACAAGCAGAGACCAGCTCCTTTCCTACTGTATCTTCCCCCCCCCCCACTTCCCCTCACAGATCTACTTGCCAGCGTACTTTTGTTACCTCGCAGCACTTTGCATGAACTTGCTTTCTCCTGACACAAAGAAAACAGAAGAACGTAAATTCCTTTCAAAACTACCAATAAAAGGCGGCGTGTGAGGCGACTTAACCCTTCACCCAGTGTTGGAAGGATTCTATTCCACAATTTATTCCCCTTCTATTATCAGGCCTCGCTGCCTCCGCAGTCTGCCTCATGTGCTGAGCTCGGCTATTTTTGTTTGTTACACAATGTGTGGCTTGCTGCGCCTCCAGACAAACTGGTCATGCATTTTATAGACTTGCCCGTCACATGCTGTCTGCACAATTAATGAGCAAGAAGTTCAGAGGCTTAAATGATAACAGTGACAGCACAGGATAGTTCCAGCAAGAGGGAATTACTCCGAATTGTTTTGAGAAGCAAGCACTTGGGAGGGAAGGCGACCACAGCCTTTTCATCTGCACAGATAAAATAGATGTCTGTCTTCCCGACATTTCCTTACTCGTTAATTCTCATGTTTTATGTGATCTTTCACATGATGTACAATCCACTTCTTGAAATTTAGTGGCACCAAGTAGAAACTTACAAATCATTTCCATGTTGTTTCCAGCAAAAAGAAAACCCGTTTGCAACTCAGTTAACTTAGAAAATCACAGGGATTTTGTCATGATCATGCCACCGCCGTCCACTTTATGAAATTTGGGGTGGAATCTCTCCTCTAAAACACTTCAGAACACCAGCTTCAAGCATTAGCATATAAACATCTATACATGGCACATCTCTCCAAACTGCCAGACATGGTTTTTTGGCCTCTTTGTATTGTTATCATGGCCCCATCCTCTTCCTGTCTAGCTGGTACGGGGACAGTTAGCATTTCGGAGAAAGTTACCTTGAAGGTCCTGGGTAACCTCCTACGTAGCAACCTAAATTTAGTTTCCAGGGCCACAGAACTACATTTCCTCAGGCCACAGATGCCAGCATGTACCATGACCCTGGACTCCTCTTCATTTCTATTTAGATTATTTGTGTGACACCCACAAACTTTGCACCAGGCAGGCGAGTCACCAGGAGGTAATCCACACACCTTCACAAACCCAGTGGTTTATGCCCATATAATGATCACACCTTGGCACTACCAGGATCCCTCTTGCTGCTGGGGGATCCTCCATAGAAGATATCAGCTTTGTCCCACAAGGAATGGGTCTCTTCTAAAATATTGTTCCCCTTTTCCTCAGAGTGGCCCTGACCTACTCCAAGATCCTCATTTCATATGACAGCAGGGAAGTTGTCGCCTTGGGAGCAGGATGCTGCTATCGTATCTCCAAAGGCCTTGCCAACCGACCTCTCTGGCTCTCATCTTCTCCAAAGCAGCTACCTTGGCCTCAAGGGATTGGGTTTGTTCCCTGAGGGCTAGTAGCTCATTGCACCGCACCGAGATGGTCTGAGAGGAGTTTTGCAAAGTGAAACAGACACCCTCCGCAACCCCCCCCCCCAAAGCAGAAGAAATGAACCTTGAATTGCTGCTGTCAACAAAGAGACCCATGGGAAATTAGACGACAGCTAAGTATCTGGCAATGGGACGCAGGTGGCGCTGTGGTCTAAACCACTGAGCCTAGGGCTTGCCAATCGGAAGGTCGGCAGTTCGAATCCCTGGGACGGGGTGAGTTCCCGCTGCTCAGTCCCAGCTCCTGCCAACCTAGCAGTTCAAAAGAATGTTGAAGTGTGAGTAGTAGTAGTAGTAGTAGAAGAAGAAGAAGAAGAAGAAGAGTTTGGATTTGATATCCCGCTTTATCACTACCCGAAGGAGTCTCAAAGCGGCTAACATTCTCCTTTCCCTTCCTCCCCCACAACAAACACTCTGTGAGGTGAGTGGGGCTGAGAGACTTCAGAGAAGTGTGACTAGCCCAAGGTCACCCAGCAGCTGCATGTGGAGGAGTGGAGACGTGAACCCGGTTCCCCAGATTACGAGACTACCGCTCTTAACCACTACACCACACTGGTAAATAAATAGGTACTACTCCGGCGGGAAGGTAAACAGCGTTTCGGTGCGCAGTTCTGGTTTTGCCAGAAGTGGCTTAAGTCATGCTGGCCACATGACCCGGAAAAACTGTCTGCAGACAAACGCCAGCTCCCTCGGCCTGTAAAGCGAGATGAGCGCCGCAACCCCAGAGTCGTTTGCGACTGGACTTAACTGTCAGGGGTCCTTTTAAATATTTGGCAACCTATACATGTCTCAACGTGGATGCGTGCACTGGTGGAGAAATGGTGGGCACGGGGGGAGCGCACAGCCCCCTGCACCATTGGGGAGGGGGGTACCATCGCAGCCGCCGTCCCGGATGCACACCACAGCACCCCCAACCATGCCGGGTGCCATGCCCCCCACAGGCAGTGTGCCATGCCCCCTGGGACGCGCACCAGCCATGCCCCCGCCTTCTCTCCACCCCCGGTGCCGGAGCATGCAGCTCAGCCACTGGGTGTTGGACAAAGCAGTGGATTTCTATGTACTTAATGGTTTCCACTCTTTCCCCTCTGCAACCTCCCACTCCAGCTGCCTTTGTGTTCCATATTATTTTGGCTTTTTAACATCAAGAGCTCCAGCGATGAGAATAGTGGTGAATGGGCCAAGGCTTAAGCAGCTTTCCTTCCCAACCTTGGCTTCTCCCCTGAAAATCCCCCTTCCTTTTCTAGCAGAGAAGCCTGTCTGCTTAGCCTACTTTTGAAAAAACACGCAGGCTGCTGAGCATTTAGTTCCAGTTTTAGCCGTGTGAAATTCAGCAATGTATCAGTAACTAATCCTAACGATCCAGGAGATTGTAACACGTATACTGTAAATGAAAAGTCGAAAAGATGAAAGGAACTGTTTTTCTTTTCTTTTCTGGGGAACAAACTGATCACTTAAAAATACTGTTACAGTTTGACAAGCATAGCAGCCTTAGATCAAAGGCAAAAGTATTTGCATTAGAGCTGCTGAAACAAGGACCAGCTTCAGCTTCTGATGGATCACAGTCACTTTGACCTTTACCTTCATCATGACATCAGCTCTTCTTTTCCCAGTGTTTCGGTCTTTTGAACCAGGTGGCAGATGTTCACAGAGAACAAGCAACAGGATTACCACCCCCATATGGAGGCTGTTCAAACTCTGGCATCTTACAATTTACTCTTTGTCTGAAATCGAGCCTCGGTATCCGGGTATCTTCTCAGGATACAAGGCACTGTAGCTGAGAGCATCCACACCTGAGGGCAAGTGTGTATGTCTCTCTCTGTGTGTGCTACACATTCACACACACAAAATGTTCATGGGGTCATCTTAGAGATAGGCAACTTAGAGATAGGCAACTGGAAGCCCAAGATCCATCAGTTTTGACCCCCCCAGTTTCACCATCCAGTCCTCAAGCCTGATCCTGTTTGCCTCAACCACCAACTTTTTATGAAGCATAGCCAGGATACAAGGGCAATACCTGGGAACCCCTCCTTCTACACAGAGCAATCCAAAGCCCCAGCCTACTCTGATGGAGATGTTTTGAATGGAGCAGAGGGACCTCTTTGCTCAGCTCTGCCAGCAGGGAAACCCCACCACTGGCATGGAAGCAAGGAGGAGGTAGGAAGCAAGCAGGAGGTAGGAAGCAGAAACGGAGAATGGTGGAAGCAACAGTGATATCTCCAGTGGAGGAGTAGGGAGGAAGGGACAGAGGAAAAAGTGTCAGAGGTCTCCAGGACAGATAAATGGTAGAATGGTGTTTGCTCTGATTCAGCGCTAAAGAGAAGGTTTTAAAGCTTAAAGCTAACCCACAGATGGTACTTGCACCCCACATTGCTAAGCAAAATGGACAAAAATATTGTCTCCGAATGAAGGATGTTGGAGACACATTGTGGGGAAATGCCTGAAGGAACATTGATTACACAAACTTCTGGTTAAAAAATGCCCATTGGATTAAAAACTTCTGGTTTATTTACATCTCAATCGATCAATTTAGACCCCAAAATAGCATTGCTTTCTAAATTAGACCCCAATTTGCAGATTGCTTAAGCACAAGATCTGCAGATGAAGCACAAAGATCTTAGAGACAAAGTGCACTTAATTTGTGCATCTTATTACTGCAGCACGTCTTGCTGTTGCTAGACACTGGAGGACATTAAACGTGAACCTATAGGACATGAACGTGAACCTATATGAAGTATTGGTATGCTTATGTCTGGGAATTAATTTTGATGGAAAAGTTAACAGAAAGGGTACGTGAAAGAAAACAACGTGAGAAATTACATAACTTTACATACACGTAACGTGGTCCTCCTTTATTACATATGCATCAAAGAAAGAACATGCATTTAAACCACGTGGAATGATATTTTTTAAACCAGCAACTGTAGAAATATTTTTTTGTTGTTGATGATAGTACTAATGTAATTACCTGGATGTAGTTGGGGCTGTTTTTTTGGGGGGGGGGTAGGGGAACACTGTATTTGATTGCTTGTATTTGATTATATGTTGTTCTTGTATTCAACAAATAAAATATTTTTTTTAAAAAAAAAGAGAAGGTTTTTGTGGGGAAAGCCCAGGGCAAAAGCAAAACAAAAAAAACCAAAGCTTGGAGATGGGAGTGTTAAAGCACAGACCCCTTGCCTGGAAAGAGCAGGGAAAACGGTTAAGTGTGGATAAGGAAGACCAGAGGGAGGAGAAGGTGTCGCAGGATTGGAAAAAATTTAAAGACTATTGGAATTGGAAAAAATTTAAAGACTATTTAGTTAAATCCGTAAAAAATTGAACATTTGAGCAGAACTAGAACTAAGCAGAGAGATTGGCTTTAGCAGGGTTTATGTTAGATAAAATTGTTTAGAAGAAATTTCTTCTTTTTTGTGTGAATGATTTAATTGTTAAAGAATATCTTAAGATTTTGGGTTTAAACTATGATTTATATTTGATGAAGTAAAGTTAAAGTGTATTAAGAAATATGGTATATGATAATGGAAAAAGATATAAAGCTACCTATAACATATATATGATTTTGAAGACAGTGGAGGGATCAGGGGAAGTCCCCTATATACAGAAGATAAGAACAAGAAAATTACAAAGATAGGTGTTGGTTAAGGTTTGTATATGTTTTTCTTTATGTTTTTTATATTGTTATTGTTTTTATTGTGTTTATGTATTGTGTTTTTATGGTGTTTATGTTTATGTGTATGTTGTGTTTTCTCTTTGTATTAATGGAAAATAATAAAATCTTATTAAAAAAAAAAAAGTGTGGATAAGGAAGGAAGGAAACGCCAGAGTGGCAGTGGGAATGAAAAGGCTCTTCCATGGGAATCAGAGAACTTATCACCCACAAATGACAGGTTCAAGTGTCTTGTCATTCCTGCTCCAACAGCAGCCCATCAAGACGAACTGGGCCAGAAGTGCTACCATCCCACTGAAGCAGAAACAGTGGCTCTAAATTTGCAGAAATGGGAATCCTCTCTTTAATTGGCTACTGCTGCTCCTTCTACTTCCCGGTGGCCAGCTAATAATGTTCTTCAGAGTGACATGTGGAAAAATACTTGAAGTCTTAGAAGCATGATCGGTTGGTATTGCTTCTTCTACTGTCACGTTAAAGCAATACTTTCCTCCGCACAGCGAAGATCAGCGTAACAAAGTATTGCCCCCCCTCATCACCATATTTAACATAACACGTAGGAGCCAACCTAATTATATAGCCCATAAATGAGCTTTCCATTCCTACAGGTTACATTTTCGAGCAGCCTGGAAGTGCCTAGTGAGGGCTATTCCTGGACAGGAAAGAGTCTGTGGTCTGCATCTGTGGTCTGCAATAAAACTATATTTTTGAACATTTCAGAGATACATTACCTCCTCCACACGAGACGGAGCATTCGGAATGGGTGACGGCCCATGTGTAGTTAGGCTTCAGTGCTGTACTTTTTTCACTTTCTGCCTTAGGAAGGGAGTATTCCCAGCCAATTCCTAGGTTTTTGCCCTGAGAGAGAAGCTAAGAAACAAAACAAAAGAGGGAAAGACAGCAGAATGGGCTTAGCATTTGCTGAAATTTTGAATGTGGAGTTAGCAAGAGAGTTTCCCTGAATGAGGAATCTCTGAAAAGAAATCATGCCTTCTAATGATTTACTATTTCTTTATATACCTACTTACTGTTAAGCTATTATTTATATATTGCTTAATATAAAGAGCAAGCACTAAAGGTTTGCTACAACAGCAACAGTGGGCGGTGCTCAACTAATGCATAACACTGATGGAACATGTTGACTGGATAGTACCCAGTACAGTCATACCTCAGGTTGCGTTCGGTTGCGTTCGCTGTGGGTTGCGTTCATCACGGGATACGAACGCGCCAAACCCAGAAGTATTGGAATGGGTTACTTCCGGGTTCGGCGCTTCGCGCATGAGCAGAAGCGCTAAATTACACTTTGCGCATGAGCAGAAGCATCGAATCGCACTGCGCACATGTGCAGATGCGGCGCTTCAGGTTGCAGACGTTTCAGGTCGTGAACGGGGCTCCAGAACGGATCCCGTTCGCAACCAGTGGTACCACTGTAATAGTAACTGAATTTGTCTTCATTCCTTTATTTATTACATCCATATGCCACCTGGTCCTCCAAGGAGCTGAAGATGGTGTACCTAGTTCTCTCTACACCCCCCCCCCATATTATCCTCACAACAACCGAGTAAGGTAGGTTAGGCAGAGAGTGAATGAAACAACCGAGTAAGGTAGGTTAGGCATGAGTAATGATTCATACTCTAATGTCAGGGACCGGCAGGGCAGAGGTAGGGGACCACTGGAATGACCCAGGAGAGGGGGTAGTTATTTATGGGGTGTCATGCCACCCAGTGGCAGAGCTTCATGCTCCGGCACTGGGGGCGGAGAGCAGGCGGGGGCAGAGCTGATGTGCATCCCAGAGGCGGGATGCGCTGCCTGCAAGGGCAGGGCACTCAGTACAGGTGGGGGCAAGTCACGATTGAGCCCCACCGGGATTGCGCTGCTGGGGGCTGTGCACTCCCACCAGCCCCCTCTTCCACTGCCAGTGATGCCACCTGCGAGTCAGGAGCCAAGGGAGGAGGGGGAGTCAGGGCAGTCTGAGGCGGAGGAAGGTGGAGAAGGGGTAGTTGAGATGAGGAATGGGTCAGTAGACTCCCCATCTTCCCCAGCCCCACTGTCCCCTAGAAGTAGGAGGGGCTTGAAAAGGGAAGAGCAGCCATGGAGAAGACTTGGGTTAGGTATGAGAAGCTACCATATGTGGTGGCAATGTAAAATTATTAAGAAAGCCTGGGAAGTGATATAAAAAGATTTGAAGAATATGTTGAAAATGACCTTTGTTAAAAAAATTTTTTTTGAAGCTATTATTTTGGAAGGTACAGGACTTAATGGATTTATCATGCAAAAGACTTTGTCCCTACATCTGAGAACGGACACCAGGCCAAGACCAGCCCACCTCTGTAGAAGGAAGAAGCCACCGCCGAAGAAGATGAAGGAGATTGGCAAAAACAAATGAATGAACTATGGTGGACACACTAGACAATTTGAAACCCTAGAAAGAAAAAGGACGTCGTTCTTCTTTATTTTCTTTTTAAAAAGGGAGAAACGTTCAGGCATAATTAGTAAGCTTCGTGTATTGGCTTCTACATTAGTTGAACTTTTGAAGGTGAAATGTAATAACATGCATAAGGTTTTAAAATCAGATAGCTAAGAGTATAAGACTCAATGGACGTGTATAAATAAGTACCAAAAAATGGAACCTGGAGGGGAGTCAATTAATTAAGAAGTATGATCTTGATGTTTTTGTTTTGTTTTGTTTTAGCTGTTTTTTGTTATCATAAAATTAATAAATTGTATATATAAAATAGAGAAGTCTCAGCTTGTGGGCACACAACCTGCCAGAAGAGGGCATATAACAGAGGTCGGCAAACTAAGGCCCGCGGGTCGGATACGGCCCACCGGGCTTGTTAATCCAGCCCGCAAACCTTGCGGACCCTGCCACCCGCTCGATCAGTCCCCACGCTAAACAGGCGCGGCGTGGAGACTGACTTCCGTGACGCGCCACGGCTTCTGATTGGTTGCAGGAAGCTCCTGCAGCCAATCAAAAAGCTGCAGATGCCTCTGGGTGGGCAGCGACGCTAGTGGCTGCCCCGGCCAGCGGCACCTGGGTGCTGCCACTTCCTTCATGCTGAGGCGGCCGAGCGGGAGGAAGCGGTGGCGGTGCAGAGGCTGCCTCCGCTGCCCAGACCAGCAGCATGGGCTTTGCGCCCCACCAAGACAGAGGACACCAACGCTGCTGAAGGCAAGGCGGCGTTGGCGGCGCTGGTGTGAGTGGCATTGGCAGGGGGTGCTTTCAGGAGGGGGTGGGTCCGGCCCCCCACAAGGTCTGAGGGACAGTGGACCGGCCCCCTCCTGAAAAAGTTTGCTGACCCCTGTCATGTAACTATCAGACGTGTGCCTTCCTTATCTGGGACAGGCCATGTCATGTAACTGCACAATGTTCTCTGTACATTTGCACCGTGGATCTTAAGTATCACAACGTAACGTACCTCTATTACCACACTTTCATTTGTCGGCCCAGGAGCAGTTAGTGTCTCCGGCTGGTTAGGCGGCCTTCGGTAGTCAAAAACAGATCCAGCAAACTTGTATCTCCCTGGCCAGTCAACAGTCCAGTAGCCATTGAGGTGGTATTTTTTACTGGAACTCCGAACAGCAATGTAGGAGCTGGAGGTGTTCATTTCATACACACGGATGCTTCGTGCTCCAGCAGGGATAGTAACTAAGTTGTAGTACTCTAGACAAAGGAGGAAGAGAGACCAAGTTCAGTATCATAGCCAGCACTGCATGAAGGGTATTATTCACTCAAGTTCTTGTTTAATTTTAAGGCTCTGTTGCTGCTGAGACTTAAGTTGGAATCCTCATGGTGTCCAACATTAGCTTCTGTGACTGTATTAAATATTGGGAACCTGGTCTTCTGCCCTCTCACTGGTCAATAGTGCAGGTCACTCCAGCTCCTGATTTTGCAGACCTTGGGCAGGAGAGAACACACTCCAGGTAGCGATGTAGAGTATGGTTGTCCATGGATCTTGCCTGAATTCTTTTCCTGTTACCAAAGTGGCGTGGTTATCACTCCTGCTACCCCTTTCCTCTATCCTCTCCTACTTGGGTTAAAAGCAGGGTTTTCAAAGAGAGTTTTGGAATCTACCCAGTTCTGTTTTAACAAGTGTTGGTGGTGGATGGATGTGATGGCGAACCTGTATTATTAGGGGACAAGGGGAATTAGTATACAAGGGGCAGCGTCGCAGCTAGCCGCTCAGGCACCTGGAGCGGTGTGCACCTGGGGGTGGGGTGATCTACCCACAGGGGTGGGGTGATCCGCCATGGTGGCAGAGTGATGTGCCCATAGGGGCGGGGCGATCTCTCCACGGGAGCAATCATCATGGTGGCACAATCCGCTTGGGGGTCCGAGCATGATGCGGTGACATGATCCTCCTGGCAGGGGTCTGATTGTGGTGCAATCCTCCGGGCAGGGAGTTGATCGCGGCACAGTGGGGCGATTCGCCAGGGGGGATTTTGTCACCCCCCCCGGGATGGCACCCAGGGTGGACCGCCCCCCACTGCCCCCCTTCCTATGGTTCTGACAAGGCGCACACCCACGCTTAACTTTGGCTGCACACTTTCTAGGCACAAGTCAGTGCTTTCCTGGTCCATGTCTGAGCACTGAAAACCCACTCCTTAATACTGGAAAGGAACAAACAGCAATTCGGAACAGATTCCGTTCAACTTCCGAGGTACTACTGTATTTTGGGAAATTGCTTGTCTATTCCATATGCACCTGGACACCTCTTAAGTTATCATAATAAAATTTTGCATAGTGGTTCCTGAGATGAGGGAGCAGGTTTTAATCTGTCTTTGGATACAATATAGCATCAGTTTGAATCAAGATAGCAGACTGAACCTTTCAAAACTGAACAGATTTCTTTGGTTTCTTTGAACTCTTGAGCAATGCCAGCTACGAGTCTGAAGTTACTCAATGCCAGCTACGAGTCTGAAGTTACTCATGCCGTTTCAACGCACACTTACGATTTGTAGGGTGGTATTTTGTGTACTGCCCCTTATATATTCTGCAGCTTGAATTGTCTCCTTTGCACACTCCACAAGCATCTTCCACAGAACTGGAGCCCAGGACGTGATCGCAGCCAACCACCTGCAAGGCAAGGACCACATGATCACATCTGCGTTTAGATTACAGTGATAAGTCAGTTGCGAAAGTTAGAAGGAAACCATCAGACTTTTAAAACTTTATTTCCTAGGCATGTTTCATCTCTCCAGACAAAAGGCTGAGTAAGCAGACATTTGGGGGAAAGAAAGCCTCATTCACCTTGGGTAACTGCCAGCGTATTATTGCTCATAATATGAAACTATGTTGACATGAGGAATCTCTCTTCCTCCCCCATGCATTCTGCAGCTCTCCACAATAGGCCTGATGGCCTCCTCATGCCCTCTGGGTGGAGCGGCAGAATAAAAGTGGAACAATAAAAAAACGAGAAGGGGTCAACACCTTACTGACAATTTAAAGCAGGGACAGCCAAATTCGGCTGCTGCTTTTTTTTTACTAGCTCACGCCAGAGCTTCCCCAGTCCATAGCTTCTCTTCTCAGCCCTGTTGCAACACTGAAAGTGGCTGGAGGAAAAGAAAACAACAACAACACGTTCCGTGAGGGAAAACTGCCGCTGAAGTTTTTGCTGGACCTGCCTGTGGGTCACTGTGATTGTTCTCTTGTCCTGCGCGAATTTATGATGTAATGCTGTGTATCTTTAGGAAGCCAGCTGCAGTGCAATCTTAACCCTGTCTACTCAGAAGTGAGTCCTACCATATTCAGTGGGGCATTCTCCCAGGTAAGTGGGGTTGGGATTGCAGACTTTTGTTGTTTCAATGGAAATAGAGTACAGTGGTGCCTCGCAAGACGAAATTAATTCGTTCCGCGAGTCGTTCCGTATTGCGAAAATTTCATCTTGCGAGGCACCACAGTACAGTACAGTACTGTAGTCATAAAGTAAGCCATAGCAGGTTTTTTCCACATTTGTGAGAAATAAGCCATAGTGATAGGAGTGAAGGAGAGTCCCTGCATCCTCTCTTTCTCTCCCCGCACTCGCTGGAGAATGCGCTCCTCCCCTCCTGCCGATCAGCTGTGAGGCGCAGAACAGGCAATTCACCCATTGTCGCCTCAGCGGCCCCTTCTCCCACGTGTCTGATTGCTGTCTCCTTGCTTTTACCGAAGGCATAAAGCAGCCTTTTAAAACCCCTGCTGCAGTGAGGGCTTCCCCCTTCTCGCTGTTTGCGAGCTGCTAAAACCGTCACAAAGGTTACAGTAACATTTTGTGGGTAAAGGACGGGCAGTTTATCACACCCTGCTTTCCTGGTGGCTCAATTGCTCCTTAATCGCTACCATCTACCAAGTCAATTGCTCCTTAATTGCTACCATTTACAGTACCAATTCAGCAATCTTCTTTGTTTTCTATCTCTTAGCGTTTTCCGCCTTCATTTTCGTCTTGCGAAGCACGGCCATAGAAAAATTCGTCTTGCGAGTCACCTAAACAATCGTAAAACCCTTTCGTCTAGCGAGTTTTTCATTGCGCGAGGCATTCGTCTTGCGAGGTACCACTGTACTGTTGCATTCTCGAAAAGGAACAAAGAATGAGCAACTACGTTCATCTTCAAGGCTATCTTTAATTCATTTTTAGAAGGAGAGCCTGTCAGGGAACTGTCCCCAATGTAGCGCAAGGTGGTGGAAGGGCTCTCCGGATGCTACAGAGAGCCCCAGTCCCACCTTGCCAGCAGCACCTCCTCTGGTAGCAAGAGGAGCGGCGAGACGTCCAGCAAGGAGGAGCAGAGTTCACAGGGGAAAGGGAGTAGAGGCTCAGTGGATGCAAGAGAGACCCAGCACTCCCTTAGTGCCAAGGGCGATACAGGGGGAATGCAATTCCCGTCACCCCAAAGACGTCGTGGGGTGAAGAGAAAGGATGGAAGGTGGGGTTTTCGGATACCGAAACTCTTTTGTTGGGGTCGGAACCGGAAGGGGTAATTCCCGGATCCTGACACCGCTTTATACAGACATGAACTTTTTAGCTCTGCATTGTACATAGTTTGCACAATAAAATCTTTAAAGGAAACAGCGGAGTCCTGGCTGCTTACTCATGAGCAACTAACCGAGAACCTTACAGAGCCCATATTTAATACTGTAATGAGAGCAGGGTTAGATTTGAATGGGTTTTTTTGTGGTTTCCTTCCAGTCCTGTGCTTTTACAGATGTAAGACTGGATTCTGTACAAAAAGGGACTGCTAAAATGGCCAGACCAGTTTCTTTGTTAAGTAGATAGCCAGGTTTGTTAAATATCTGTTTTGTAATGTAAGCTAGGGCAATGAATCGTCACGGAAACTTGTAGTTGGAGACCCTTTTGGAAGGTGAGCAGGCCTCCCCCTCCCCCCTCCGCTGGCTAAAGATGATGACAGCAAGGTGTCTATGTCTGAAAGAGAACAAAGGGGCTGTCAGTTTTGGCACTGCAGCTGAAACTGAGAGAGGCCTGACTCGTTCCTTGCACAGAATCAAGTGGTATGGGGTTGACCACTCCCCCACTGCCAAACCTAATATGAGAGCAGGATCTGTGGGAGCATTAACATCATGAACTTTCCATCTTATGCTCAATCTGTATATGAGCATTAATAAACCTCTCATACAAAATACCAGCAGCCTCTAGTAACTGTCATGCCACGGAAACCAAACCCAAGGGATGTGCTGGGAACCCTGAGATTTCTTACTGCTCGGAGATTAAGATGCACATAGCAATATTGCAATTCTATACTATATCAATACACTAGAACCAAAATAGCTTCAAAAGATAAAGAAAGTGTGTCTGTATCAAAATTAGGCCTAATCAATTAATTCAACTAAAGACAGGCCCTATGCCTGTTTACTTGGAAGTAAGCCCCACTGATTTAGAAAGCTAATCTTTGGTCTGATCTTTACACCAAAACTGGAACACAAGTGAGGGTGTAGAACCTTTCTCCTCTTCTACCTCACTTCTCCATATCTAGTTTCTTGTTCTAAAAATTAGAGCAACACTCCATCCCTGGCTATACATGATCAGGAGAGAACACCACATGGCGCTACCTTACCATCTAGCCTGACCCTAAATGCACACAGGATTAAACAGTCATAGTTGACTGATCTATTGATTAGGACAACTGAAGCTTCCAGGCTGTATTTCATTTCCTGAGACCGGAACCAGTAGTTTTGGGAAAAACACAACTGTCACCAAAATAGCGACCCTGATTTGCCTCTTCCCTTCTCTCCAGATAGCATTTCACAATACAACATGTATACCGTTTTGTCATTCACCCTCTTGACATGTCACTTTGCTGCCTGCATCCTTTTGTATTGCTAGATGTTGACCGGAGGGTAGAAGAGAGGAAGACGAGACTGTTGGCGATGTTTTTTTTGGCATCAGCCACACGTAACTGCTGCAATGTCTAATTCCAGCCTGACATTTTACCCCTCCCTCTTGAACAGCATAAAATGAAAGGTAATCAGACATCACACTTTGCCTTCATTGCTTATTACGGATAAGGAATGTTGAGTTAATGGCAAAATAGAGTACCTTATTTCATTATTACCTCACAAATCCCATCTATACAGACATTAGGGCTATCTTCCAAGCAGGGCGTCCCGTCTTTTACTTTGTTCGACAGAGAAAAGAAGAAATCAAAGCCTTCTGCGATACAGTACAGCTTGCACAAGTCTTGATCTGAAATGCAAACACAACCATGAACGTACATTTATTTTTGTCCATTGAATTGTAGCTTGAGATGGGTTACAGAGAGATTAGGGAAAAATAACCCTCATGTTATCTTAAAACAAGGTATCTGATGAAGCAGAGGTCATGTTTCCATGATTTATGAGAAATTGCTAGGATCATCCACACTTCCGTTTGCACCGCAATTTCTTCCGCCAATCTGCACAAAACCTGATCGGCGTTTGTTCCAATTCAGCAGGTAAGCAGTGGGTTTTTTTTCCTGGGGAAAGCTGCGGAACAAAAAATGCAACCTCTCCGACCCATACCTAGAAATCGCGGGACAAACGGAAGTGTGGGTGAGCCCAAAGAGAAAAGAACATGTAGTCTAAAAGCGCAGCTGAATTGGTCCTGCAGATACTGTGAACCTGGAGGTGAGTGGGAACCACCACCAAAGTCACGTACGGAAGCCCCACATGTTCCTTCCATTGCACTGAATGTCCAGACATCTTCAATTGCACACCTGCTTTGGGGAAACATGCCCATATCTTAAAACAGCGGAATCTTAAATCACAGGTTTAAATTCACCTGCTACTTGAGTGTAAGGCTTCCACTTGTAGTTCCATCCTCTGAACCGCTTGCTGTTGAATTCTGCACACTGGGCTGCTCTGAAGCCAATGCTGTTCTTTGGGCACTTCTGGCTGTTGCAGAGTTTCAGCATCCGAGAGGAACCCTCGCAGAACTTTCCTCCATGCGACGGCCTGCAATGTTGAGGTGCGGGAGGAAGCTTACTTCAGATCAGGTGCTAACCGTTTTAACAACATGTATTTGAATAAACCTACACAAAGCAGAGGACAAAGTAGCCATTCGCATAGCGACTTTTTGATTCCAGCTTAGTTGAATCCATCAGCCTCAAAGTGCATTCAGTACAGCCTTCCTTGCAATACTCTCAAGCTGAGATGCAGGTGAGCTAATAACAGAGGCCAAACTGCGCCAATAAGAACAGGGTGCCCCCCCCTCTCATTGTTACAGTATATGCTCAGGTTCCACTGGATCCTTCTTCCGGTTAAGCTAAAACCACACCAGCTCCTCGGCCCTGTATACCTGAAGGAGCGTCTCCACCCCCATCGTTCAGCCCGGACACTGAGATCCAGCACCGAGGGCCTTCTGGCGGTTCCCTCATTGCGAGAGGTGAGGTTACAGGGAACCAGACAGAGGGCCTTTTCGGTAGTGGCGCCCACCCTGTGGAACACCCTTCCATCAGATGTCAAGGAAATAAGCAGCTATCCTATTTTTAAGAGACATCTGAAGGCAGCCCTGTTTAGGGACGTTTTTAATATCTAATGCTGTATTGTTTTAACATTTGTTTGGGAGCTGCCCAGAGTGGCTGGGGAAGCTCAGCCAGATGGGCGGGGTACAAATAATAATAATAATAATAATAATAATATTTGCAGAAAGCGTTTGTTCCCAGGTTCATTCCCACTGCCCCCTTCAGTTGCTGATTACGCAGAAAGGCATTCTGGAAAAGCAAGCTGTTTACAAGATCAAACCCTAAACAAATTAACATTTTAAAAAGTCATCTGTGTCAAGGTCTGAGGTCAATGTGGAAATCCCCCATAACTATTTTAATAAAGTTTAAGGATGTGTACATTCCAAAGCTAAATATGCTTCGTGCATTAAGGCGCTTAGAATATTCTTCTTTGTGCCAAGAGAAGGTCAAATGATAAGCCCGGGGGAACTGCAATTATGCATATCATATTATATCCTAAGTTTACCCCCTAGTGAGAAGACATCCTCCAGCTACCAGGCAAATGTCTGGTAGCATATTTCTGCCACTATTACCAAGCATCTAGTTGGCACCAACAATACATTGCGTCGGTGGGACAGGTCAAGTGACACTGAGAAAGTTCCTATTCCAATCTAATACAGACGTTACTTGCAGGATGCAGACAAGGGCCTCCAGTTTCTGTACAGATATTCTCGAGCACCAGATCACCCTTTTTGAATCCATCTCTCCAACTTTGTCTAAGACCTGGTCTACACATTTAGCACACCGAGGTGGCAGAATAGACTCTGCCACATGAGGTGTACTTGACTAAGTGAATATCTGGCTCCATAAAAAAACAAAAAACAAACTCGCAGCAAATACAAAATCAGCCTACACAGAGCAGTCTGGACCACAAACCTCACCCGTGACATGCTATTTTCTTTTCATTTGTAGGGCATGTTTTAAATCAGGGAGCAGTAAATAGAAAATATGGCACCTCCCCTCATCTGAGGCTGGGAGGGGCACAGTCAGTTCCACCACACCAGGCTTCTACTGCATTTAATTTTACACAATATAATATCCATATCTCACATCCTTAAAATTCAAGCAGACTGCAGTTTCAATATGGCCTTATATACCTTTAAGTGCACAATAACAAACATCTGTGCTTATTTTGATTGGTTAGCCAAGATTGGCGAGAGTGTTTCCCTCTGCATTTTCTGAAGGTGCCTGGAACCCCTGTTACATTTTCTGGAAATCAGCCTGAACATTTTCTGGAAATCATGCCCAGTTTTGAAGATACCTTGCAATGGAAATGCAATCTCAGCATCTGAATGCTAAAGGAAATTGTTAAGAAGTTGGTTTTGAACAAAGATAAGCCAAGGAAGCATCCTAAAAACATCTGATTGAACTTTTGCTGAGCAGAAACAAATAACTGCCTCCAGCGTGAAGTACTGGTTATGGCTGGACATAGGCCTAGGGAGACCCAGGTTCAAATTGCTGTGTTGCCACAAAGCCTAATGTTTGGCCTTGGGCAAGTCACTGTCCCTCAGTTTAACCTGTGAAGATAAAGTAGGAGGCTATGCATAGCTCCCCAGAGATAAGGGTGTGCTTTAAAACATTTCCTTAGCTGTTTAAATGCATTTGCTGAGATTTCATGTTATGGGGAACACCCTCCCCTCAAACATTTTTAAAACAATTGATTATTTTTAGTCTACATAGTACTCTTCCTCTAAGGAGTACAGAAGTAAGTCCCACTGAATTTTGCTCCTTTTCAAGGAGCATGTGACGCTGTCAGTGTGGTACAGTCAAACCTTACAAATGCATGCTCTTGCTAGTTAGCATGAGAAGTGGCTAAGTCCACAGAGCTATATGGTTGATAGGCAGATACTTAAACCATAGAAATACAATTGGTAGAGAGGACTCCGCGTTATGTCATTTCCCTTCCTCTCCTGGAAAGGAAGGAGCATATAGTATTTCCTGTTCCTCTCCCTCTCTTCCTTTGACCAACTTTGGATGCACACAGTTAGATGCAATTTTCTTTTATCAAACGCTGCATTGACATTTTGCACCAAAAGACTTTCTAATGGAACTGGAACCTGAACTATTTGATTAAATATTATTGAACTGAGACATTACATTTGAAAATTTTCAGTTTGTGAAAACTATTTAAAGATAAAGTTTGTCCTCTTGATCGGACATATACTCTTGAAAATTGCATCGTTATATAAATTGTATGGTTGTATGTTTCTCGTTTTTTATGTTTACTGTTGAGTTGTGAATAGGGATTATTCTCATTGTTGAATGGTTATTGTTGGCCTGAGTTCTTTGTTTGCTTTCTAATTGTGTGTGTACTAACAACAACTTTGGATGCAGACATGCCTCTGCTCGCTGCAGTTTTAGGCTTATTTCTGAAGCTGGTTAAACTGTAAATATAAGTATTTTGCCTGCAAACTTTTTTTCTGGCTACTGTTGCTGTGAACTAATGAATGATTATAAAGTAAGTAAATCTTATTTTTAAACTTGCTTTACTAGCTGTTGCCTGATTCTTTATTAAGCAGGGTAAGAAGGGACAGCCAGAACAAGGTTTTAAAGCCTAATTCCTATGCTTTTGTTGCCAAGGGTGGAATTTTGAAACTCTTCAACCCACATATGAGATAAATTATCCATTAAAACCCATCCCACAGTCAGATCACTGGTCTACTTGGCACAGAGATGTCTGATTCAACTGGCAGTAGTTCATGCTTTCAGGCAGATGCCTTTCGCAACCCTGTTAAACAAGATCCTTTTAACTGAAGATCCTGGAGACTGAAACTTAGGATCTTATGGATGCAAATTGTGTGCTGTGCTACTGAACTATGGACAACTGTATCACAACACGTCTCAGATGGAGGTAAACAGAAGGCTCATCCATACTTCCATTTGCCATGCCGCTTTCCCTCAGGAAAACCCGTGGTTTGGTGCTAAATCGGAACAAATCGCAATCAGGTTCCCCGTGGATTGATGTTTGTTCTGGTTTAGCGAGGGTGGGTTTTCCTGGAAAAGTGGTGGGGCAAAGATAAAACCGCTTGGACCTGTGCTTTCTGGGCACAGGAGAAGCAGAAGTGTGGACAAGCCCCAGTCTTGTGTTTTGCAATGTTTGCTATAAACAAGGAGAGGCACCCAGTGCATGACATTGGCGAAGCACATTATTGCGCCCTTGCGCCTTAGATGCTGATGCAGCATTCCCACAACAAAAGGAATGGTTACGGCTTTGCAACATCTGGCTTATTGCACCACACTTAGACTTGAAGAAAAGAAACTCGCAGTCACCTTGGATTCGTACAATTTCGCTCTCGGTGAGATATGCCTCCTCCGCAGGTTCTGGAACACGATGACCACCGGGACCACTCTGACCACTGTCCGTGGGTTGGCTTGGGCCCTTCATCGCCATACTTGACACACTGCCCTCCACGGCACCACTGCAAGATACAACGTGTTTGCGGATGTTTGCTCGTTGCTCTATACTTTCAAGTGCAAATGATTTTGCATCAGGAGTTTGCAACACCGCATGTCTCACTAACAAAGAATCCACCTCACTTATATCCTCTATCCTACCCAACCACACAGTTTTAAACTTTGTTTAACGCTTTCTGACTTCTCGAGACCGCTTTTTAGAAGCTCCCTCCTGCTTCAGTTATGGGCTGAGGAATCCTGACTGCCTGAACTGGAGGGAAGGGGTTAGTACTGAATGGAGTTCCCACCCTGTTTGTAGACAAAAGCTCCACCGGGGGTGGAAAAGGAGCATCTGCATCTCTACAAGCAGAGATCTACCCCCAGCAGTGTGCTGAGTGCATGTAGGACAGCAGGATCCATGCACACCCTACCACCATTATATGTCTTCATTTATAGAAGAAGAAGAAGAAGAAGAAGAAGAAGAAGAAGAAGAAGAAGAGTTTGGATTTGATATCCCGCTTTATCACTACCCGAAGGAGTCTCAAAGCAGCTAACATTCTCCTTTCCCTTCCTCCCCACAACAAACACTCTGTGAGGTGAGTGGGGCTGAGAGACTTCAAAGAAGTGTGACTAGCCCAAGGTCACCCAGCAGCTGCATGTGGAGGAGCGGAGACGCGAACCCGGTTCACCAGATTACAAGTCTACCACTCTTAACCACTACACCACACTGGCTGGTATTCGGCAGACACACACAAGTTGGGAGGTGGAGCCTAGTGCCACAATGTGCCCCCATTTCGTGCATTAATTGAAACTACACAGGAGCCCCCAAAGAGGACATATGTGCAAATACAAGAGACCACCAGATAGGAACACAAATCTTAGCTGATGAACCACAGCCCTGATATGCAAGATTTATACATGGGTTGTATAAATTGTGAGCATTTCTTAGCAGTCAGAAGTCCTGCTAAGACTGAGATACAAGTTAAACCACAAGAATTTGGGTGTTTAGGTGAACTCCCTTGAAGATTTATGCTTTCCTTTGAGACACCTGGACAATGTGATAAAGTACTGTGTGTCCAAGGTCATACTGCTTTTCCAGGAGACAAAACAACAAGTGTGTGTTCCATTGCAGTGTCTCCCAGCCTTCACTTGGGAAGTTAACACACTTTTTGGTGTTTGACGATTTTGATGAGGAAAGTAAACAAACCACACTGCACAAAACTATTTATCCAGGATAAATACTGGAATTCGTTTTTTAATTTTTTAATTTTTGCAACAAATGCGATGTATATACACCAGCAATCTGTGGGTAGGGATGGGGGTAGAAATTAGATTTAAATTCATATTCAAAGGTGGATCTACCCAATCCACACTTTCTGAAACAATCTGAGAACTGAAACTTCGCCATCCTTTAAAACTCACATGTCCCTGAATTTTGCAATGCAGTTCTCCAGGCAACTATTATGCCCAAAAATCCATATACTGGGATAAAGTGTCCACAAAAAAACATTGTGTAGACAGTGTGCAAAATATATTATAATAGGGAGAATCAATTTGCAAAAATGTATAGATTAGGAAAAACTGCATATAAAGATGTGAATATTCAGAGGTATTCATGCTAAAATGCTGATGAATTTTATTGAGGGCTTAAGAAAATCAGAAGTGGATTCAGAAGTGAGAAGTGGAAAAATGAGAAATGAAATTGGCACCCTACCTAGGTTTTCGGGAGGATGTGTGTGCCTGCTGCAGCGCCTTACACATCACCGTTCAGGTAATGTTTTATAAAAAAAAAAATGCAGGCTAAGATGTGGTATTGCCACATTCAGCACTTTAGAATATCTGCCTGGTGGCCCAAGCATAAGTTCTTCTTCTCATGTGATTAGGATCAGTGGAGATACACTAGAAAGGTCCGCTACCTCTGCCACATGCCTTGGAGCTCAGACTTCCTGTTCTCCATGCATTGAAGGTAGAAGAAGTCTGCACTGAAAAGCCCACTGAACTCCTTGCATGATTTAGAACTCAGATTATGCACAGTTCTGAAGTGTGCAGTGAGCTTCCCTCATTGCATGGAGAAAAGGGATTCTGTTTTCCCTGAGTTGGGAATTGTGCAACAGGGTTATTACTGACATTCTCTCTCTCTTTTTCTTTAAAAAAAGCCAATACATGCATCCTGCCATTTTGCAATAGAAAGAATTAGAAAGATCTACAAATGCATACTTGTTTTCCTTTGGTGTTCTGTGCCCTTGTTAACCACCAATCAAGCTGAATATTCAAGTTACTCCTGCTAAAGTATTTCTGGCTTCAGATCATGGTCTTAAAAAGGGGCTTTGCTGTCACTGTCTTGCTTCGTTGACATGTCTAATTTACGACCCCTTTTTAAAAAAAGCTTAGTCAGCAATGAATCAGAGTTCAAAAGGAAAGCTAAATCTTGGAAAGGGGGTGGGCTGTCTGCAGCTTTCGACTAGACCATCCTGCTCAAATTCCAGGAATAAAATAGAAGGCAACACAGTGGCTGCTGGTCTGAAAGGGCTCCAGGATTTGGGTGCCCTTGTCCCACTGCTGTTCAGATCCTTTTGCCCAGTTGCAAGTTCCTCTGTTGAGTTCTCTGGCCTCATTCATATGTTATCTGGAGTGGTGTGGTTGCTACCATCTTTTGCTTGCTCTCATGCTGCTCTTGGTAACTTCCAGTCCAGTGTGATAAGGGTGAATTGTGATGTTTTGAATCATGCTCGCAACCTGGGTGGGACGCAGGTGGCGCAGCAGTTTAAACCACTGTGCCGTTTGGACTTGCCAATCGGAAGGTCAGCAGTTCGAGGCCCCACAACGGGGTGAGCTCCCGTTATTCGGTCCCAGCTCCTGCCTACCTAGCAGTTCGAAAGCATGCAGTGCAAGTAGATAAATAGGTACCGCTCCAGTGGGAAGGTAAACGGCGTTTCCGTGTGCTGCTCTGGTTTCGCCGGAAGTGGCTTAGTCATGCTGGCCACATGACCCGGAAAAACTGTGTGCGGAAGTGGGCAAACGCCGGCTCCCTTGGCCTGTAAAGCGAGATGAGCGCTGCAACCCCAGAGTGGTTCGCAACTGGACTTAACTGTCAGGGGTCCCTTTACTTAGCAACCTAGGCATTGCATGCTAGGACACAACCATGGGATTCGCCACAAACCACAAGGGTAGAAGTTATCAGGAGTAATGTACACACAATCCTGCCTTGGCAGATAGTCATGTCTCTCCAGGAAATGCAGAAATGGGGTCTGATTATCAGTAAACTTATGATTTAGCTTCTCTACCCTAAGAGAACATCTAGCAGAGGTGCACCAGGCTATAATCTGGTTTTGGATCTAAGGCAGAGATACAGAATTTGTGGCTCTCCAGATGGGGTTGACTCCTCAGCCCTAGGCAGCATGACCAATGACCAAGGATTATGGGAGCTGTAGTCCAGTAACATTTAGAAGGCCACAGGTTGCCCGTGATTGGCCTTGGAAATCCCCAGAAGGGAAGCTGCCCTCACAAGTTGCTATCCAAGAAGGTTTACTTCTCTTTAAAACAGTTCTGGTAGATCCAAACTTAGGCCTCACCTCAACTTCCTTTGGCACTGTGCTTTCCAGGAACAGATAGGAACTTTAAAGTTCCCTGTACAAGTGTTTTTGTCATTTGTCCCAGAGCCTTCACTGGGAAAACTCGCTCTTTGGTGCTGAACTGGAGCAAATGGCAGAATACTGAAAACCTGTTTGCTCTGATTCGGTGGTAAAACGTGAGTTTTCCTGGAGAGAGCGCCAGGAAACAAACACAAAAATGTCTGGATGAACCCTCAATCACGCTTAGAGAATATTAATTATAAAGAATAGGAAATAAGTTATTTGTGATCATCTGTGTAGTATTATAATATAAAATAAATATAAAAATAATATGAGGGGAAATACCCAAGATTATTTAACATACTGCCATCACTATCAAAAAGAAGAAAGCAATAATTCTATACTATCTAACACTGCCCAAGATAGTATGGATTTAATCCACTTAGATAGAAAGCTGCTATTGATTAGCTGTCTGACTCCAATTCTCACAATTTTTAATCATTCACTTAACTTGATTATTTCCCAACATCCCAGAATCCACTCATCAATCAGTGGTAGAACTGGAAATTTCTGTATCTCTGCCATTTCAGTTGCTAAACTACTTCCATATGTGATTTCCTTAGAATATGATAAGGATAACTAAAAAAAAAGTAATCCTAAAAAAACCCATTGGCAGTTGATAAAGCCACAATTTTTTAAATTATCTGAATAGTTTGGTTCCAAAACTCCTATGCAATTGCACAATGCTAGGAGCAGCGAATCAAAGTCCAGGGAAGTTTGCCTCCAATTGCCTCTCCCTTCAGAAATACAATGAAAGCTATTTGCAATCCACAGCATGGAGGTTCCCTCACTCACCCACAAAACTATGTTCCTGGCACGTGAAATCAAAAATACCCTTCCTTTCAAAGCCACAAAAGGGAATCCCCTATATCGACAAGCCAGTCTGCTACATTCCACATGGGAAGGCAAATGTGTTTCCACCAGAAATGTTTCCATCCGGGACACTACCGGTATTTGTCCCGGGGGAAAATGTGGCTTTCCAGATGTTGTTGGACTATCCCTCATTATCGGCTATGCTGGCTGGGGTTGGTGGGAGCTGGAGACCGACAACATCTGAAGGGCCACAGGTCCCCCATCCCTGGCACAAAATGTACATGTCCGAGGTCTTTTCACACACCATCAGGCAAAGTGGGTGACACCAAGACACAACAAGGAGATAGGTCCAGGGCAGGTTGCTTCACTTCCAGACATGGCTTGCCTTTGCTCATCAATCATAATGTGTAACTCATCCATACACCCATACAATCCTGTATGAAGATGTAGGCCTCTGACACCACAACTTTGACTCAGCCAAAATAGGAGTGAGGAATTCAGGAGATTTTGCATCAGTCAATGTTCAGTAGTGACACTGAATGTTCAGCCCAGACGCTGAGGTCCAGCTCTGAGGGCCTTCTGGCGGTTTCCTCGCTGCAAGAAGTGAGGTTACAGGGAACCAGGCAGAAGGCCTTCTTGGCAGTGGTGCCTGCCCTGTGGAATGCCCTCCTATCAGATGTCAAGGAAATAAACAACTACAGTTGTACCTCCGGTTGCGGACGGGATTTGTTCCGGAGATGCGGACAGATCCCGAGGTTTCCACAACCGGAGGGACCGCTTCTGCACATGCGTTCGCAGTGGCAGACCACTTATGCGCATGCGCGCGTAGTGAAACACTTCCGGGTTTGCCGCTTTTGCAACCCAAACTTTATGTTACCCAAGGGTAACATAAGCCAACGTGCTACTGTATCTGACTTTTAGAAGACATCTGAAGGCAACCCTGTTTAGGGGAAACAAAATAAAAAATTCTTTCCAGTAGCACGACCAAGAACAAACTTAGTTGGTCTCTAAGGTGCTACTGGAAAGAATTTTTTATTTTGTTTTGACTATGGCAGACCAACACGGCTACCCACCTGTAACTGTTTAGGGAAGTTTTTAATGTTTGATGTTTTATCGTGCTTTTAATATTCTGCTGAAAGCTGCCCAGAGTGGCTAGGCAAACCCAGGCAGATGGGTGGGATATAAATAATAAATTATTATTATATTATTATTATTATTATTATTATTATTATTATTATTACGTGCTGGCCTGGTAGAGAGAGCAGGGGGAGGCAAGCCATGAATGGAGCAAACGAAACCCATTGGTTTTACTCAACATGCAAAACGGCCTTTCTGTATTTCAGCAGGACTCGCACACGTAACTGACTCTGCACTCTTCATATGTAAAATATAAGATGAAGAAAGAGTGAGAAAGCTTGCTAATATAATTCTGCCGTGAATGCCTTCTGTGCAGCACATGCGCCCTGATCCAGAGGTGGTAATCCATGCACGGAAGCAGGATTCTGTGCATGGATCAGAGATGGTGAGCACGTTTCAGTTGCACAGCTGTATGCAGGCATTTTCCATTATGGCCAATCTGTGCATTCTGGTTAGGGAAGCACAGTAGAATGTTCATCCGTTTGAAAGTATTAAAGTTCTGATATATAACTTCTGTATTTGGATGAATGCACAAGCCTGCTTCTGTCTGTGAATTACCCTTACTGGACCACGCATTGGTATTTAAAATCTTACATTTCAAAGTAACTATCCACAGTCATCTCACTAGATTTCTCTGTTATTGTTATGGATTAATCTCAGTCATGACCCCCTTTTGCTTTGAGAATCACTTACGATTTACGGCAAGTGAAACTTTAGAAACTGAAAATAGGAGAATGCAGTAAGGGACGCAAATGGACTGTATATAGCATACCATCTGATTTATAGGTGAAGTAATCTATTTGAGATTAATTGTCCCTGCCTGTTATTCTTGGACAAAAATAAAATAAAAACCACACACACCACTTCTCTTGGGATTGTCAGTCAGGATTACACCCAATTTAACCTAAAAGCACATGTTCACTTTGATGTGAAGATATTAAATTGTGTCTGTCTGCATTCATCTTGACAAGCGCTTTGTATATGATATCCTTAAAATCTAGTCTGGAGTCAAATGACTCAACAGTTCAGTTTGGAAAAAGAGACTGATACGATATTTCTTCTTCTAGGAACTGGTGCTGTCCCTCCTTGGAGTCATCGCTAAAGGGATCAACTACGTTAATCTGTTTGGATTAGTGGATTATCTGGAGACCTTTCTCACCTCTTTATGGAAACATGTAAGCCACACAAAACCCATCAAAAAATGTGAAGAGGGGAGACAAAAAAATCCCTGCATCACCAGGTCGGCATTGCTCTTCCTCTCCATAGAGGAGTGTGGCAAGAGGTGACGGCAGTTTTTGCAGCAGGGCCAAATTAAATATGGCACCATTTGTGCAATTAGCACTGGCATGAATTTACACTAAAATTAGCAACTCTAAGAATAGTGTTTTTTTTTTTTAAAGTGTTGAGGCTATGGTGAGGGAGGGAGATGACCTTCAACCCTTTGCTCCCTACTATAGACCTAGACGGGACGCGGGTAGCACTGTGGTCTAAACCACAGAGCCTAGGGCTTGCCGATCAGAAGGTTGGCGGTTCGAATCCCTGTGACGGGGTGAGCTCCCGTTGCTCAGTCCCTGCTCCTGCCAACCTAGCAGTTCGAAAGCAAGTCAAAGTGCAAGTAGATAAATAGGTACCGCTCCGGCGGGAAGGTAAATGGCGTTTCCGTGTGCTGCTCTGGTTCACCAGAAGCGGCTTAGTCATGCTGGCCACATGACTCGGAAGCTGTACAAATGGGGCACCCTTCTAGTGTAAACAGCAGGGTTTAAGCCCCCTTCCCTTCTCCATCAGGGTGCCAACCTGTAATGGGGGGGGTGCATCTCACATTAACACTTAAAAAGCACCATGCAATTGCTAATTACTACAGAATGAATTGTGGGGGGTGGTTAATTTGGAAAGAAAAACACACCCTCGGAGTTAACAGCATGGTGTTAAAGGTAAAGGGACCCCTGACCATTAGGTCCAGTCGTGTCCGACTCTGGGGTTGCGGCGCTCATCTCGCGTTACTGGCCGAGGGAGCCGGCGTACAGCTTCCGGGTCATGTGGCCAGCATGACAAAGCCGCTTCTGGCGAACCAGAGCAGCGCATGGAAACGCCGTTTACCTTCCCGCTGGAGCGGTACCTATTTATCTACTTGCACTTTTGACGTGCTTTCGAACTGCTAGGTTGGCAGGAGCTGGGACCGAGCAACGGGAGCTCACCCTGCGGGGATTCGACTCGCCGACCTTCTGATCAGCGAGTCCTAGGCTCTGTGGTTTAACCCACAGTGCCACGCGCGTCCCAGTTGTGTTACTGAAATGTAAAAGTGGCCCTCACATAATTTGAAGTTTGGACCCCTAGTCTCTAAATGGTGTTACTAAATGAATAGCTTAGTAGATCATATTCTTAGGAGGTAGGGAGGGTAGAGAAACAATGAGGAGGCAGAAACAGTATAGAGCATGGAAGAGAGCTTTCCTTGTGGTGTGGCAGCCATCAAAATGGTGGCTGAATGGCTGAAGCTCCACCCGGAGGTCAGGGGGATGGTCAAATGTCCCCCCCTCCCAAGTGAACCCATGCAATTATGTGGGAGGTACCCACACTACCTGCATTATCTCTATGTGCCCCCCCCAATAATTCTATTGGATCCTTTTCAGAGGATAAAACATTTTCACAGTTGTGGGGGATCCTGGTCAGCAGCCAATTTTTAATGGCAGCGAGATGGCAACAACGAATATTTTAATTGGGCCTTGAAATATTATAATTAGTATTAAATTCAAACTGGCTTTTTATATGTTGCCTGGAATATGAAACGAGTAGGAATATGAAGCAGCTCTGCAAGAAAAGTGAGGATACCTTTGGTTTACATATGTGAAAACGGATAACCCTCTCCCTAAGATTAGTATTTCCACAGAGGAAATGGGGGGTTTCCTAGTAAATTGTGAATGGAAGTTTACTCATTTAATGTACTGCAACTTGTGATGAAAAGGTATCAGAGGGCCCTTTATTTTTCCAAGTTTTTTTTTTTAAAAAACAGGTGTATTTTGCAACGTGTTATTGATGCAATAACAGCGCATTAGTGTTGGATTTATTCTCGACCACCCACCCACCATTCCACTTTACTAACTGCTATGTGATGCTTTTGCACTAGAGGGGCACTCCTGCACTTCAGCGCAGCAAAAGGAAGGCAAATTTTTTTAAATAAACCAGAGCATTTCAGATATAAAATGTTACAGGATTTTAGCACTGACTGGAAATGAAGCAGCATGTCTGGCCTGAAACACAATACTGTTTTCTGGCACCGACGGTGCTGACAGTGGGATTGAGTAAAACCATCCCTGATACCACCACGAGCACAAATCGTTAGGAGCACACTATAAAAGGGATGCCCTGAAAGGCCCATAGAGAGAATACCCTTTGCTCCAGGGATGAGGAGTTTGCGACCCTCCACCCCCCCCCCCAAGTAGCATGGCCAATGGTCAGGGATGATGGAGGTCACCTGATTTCCACTCCTGTTCTACTCCCACAATCCCGTTCTCTTTTGCCACCACCCCCATTTCCACACCAAACCACTGCCAAACTAAAAACAAACAAACCTCCCTTACCATGTCATATCCACACGTTGTACCTTCTGCAGCTGGCATGAATTTGGTTTCACACTTTCTGCCGATCCGATGGCACCACAACGCTTTGCAAATATCCTAAATGGGGGGAAACGGCAACAAACTGAAGTCGGAGTTTAATTTCTGAATGCGTCGGCTGTTGCGACTAAAAATGGCTAAAACAGAGCGAACTCATGCTGTTGATCATGCCCAATGGTCGGTTGACTCACTATACAATTTTCAGTGGGTAACACCTCCAGGTGGAGGTACATTTGACCAAAATTAATGGGGCTTCTGTCCACATAATCTAACATCAAAATATCAATCTACTAGATGGCTGAAGCTTGTGCAGTGCAATGGCTAAAGTGCTGCACTATGGTCTGAGAGACCAGGGTTCAAACCCCCACTAAACCATGAAGCTCACAAGGTGACCTTGGGATAGTCATTGTTGCTCAGCCCAACCTACTCACAGGGTTGTTTTGAGGATTATATCGGGAGGAGAAAACCATGCACATTACCATTTGAGCTCCTTAGAAGAAGAGTTTGGATTTGATATCCCACTTTATCACTACCCTGAGGAGTCTCAAAGCAGTAAACAATCTCCTTTCCCTTACTTCTCCACAACAAACACAAAAGAATTTCAGAAATAGACTGGAAAGAGAAGTTGCTGAATTGCAACTTATTACCAAACTTAAAGACAGGAGTGCCTGGCGTGCTCTGGTCCATGGGGTCACAAAGAGTCCGACATGACTTGTCACGGCACCTCTTGCCTTTGGTGTTGCTGTGAGTAACGGCCAGCTCAAGCGTTGAGCTTAAAAAGCTGTTTATTAGACATTGATAATTACAGAGTGATAAAACATGACTACTCCCTAGCTAACAGATTTCCGGACTAGAGTCTTCGCGCCTCTTCCAGCAGAGGAAGCCTCTAGTCCAGTGTTTTTCAACCTTTTTTGGGCAAAGGCACACTTGTTTCATGAAAAAAATCACGAGGCACACCACCATTAGAAAATGTTAAAAAATTTAACTCTGTGCCTATATTGACTATATATAAAGTAATTTTCCCACGGCACACCAGGCAACATCTCGCGGCACACTAGTGTGCCGCGGAACAGTAGTTGAAAAACACTGCTCTAGTCGCCCTGAAATGACGTCTGAGCTTACGTCTCCCCCTTTGTTCCTTCCCCTGTCTGCTACTGACAGCGTGAGGGCTTTCTCTTTCTTCAGGAGACGTCTGCTGATGGGGGCTGGGGGATGAGGAAGTATCTGTACTTATTATCGGTAATTGCTCTCGATATTTACACTCCTCCCCCTGACTGGCTGAATCCCAATTCTCTCTCTCTGCCCTTTCATCTATGCTCTCCCCCCTCTCTTCCCGAGCAATGCTTTGATCCCTGACATGACTGAACGACTCAACAACAACAACAACAACCAAACTTAAAACCATGGAGAGACCTGGTCTGAATAGAGACATTGGATTCTTATCTCATTATACATGATAAAGCTATTTTTAGCCATCTCACCCCTTGCTTTTTCCTGTAAGACCAATTGCAGTCGTTAACAGTCGTCAACAGGTTTACCACACCTATCAGCCAATCACTCAATACCACCACTCTTCTGAGTAATACCTCTCCCCATCCTCTCACTATATATAAGGGTCTGGTGACTTCTTGTTTCAGTGTATCTGAAGAAGTGAGCATGCACACGAAAGCTCATACCATACCAGGTGCTACTGGAAGGATTTTTTTTTTATTCTGTGAGGTGAGTGAGGTTGAGAGACTTCAGAGAAGTATGACTAGCCCAAGGTCACCCAGCAGTTGCATGTGGAGGAGCAGGGAATCGAACTCGGTTCACCAGATTATGTACACCACACTGGCTCTTAGAGGAAAAGGTGACATATAAATGTAGTTACAGGTAGGTAGCCGTGTTGGTCTGCCTTGGTGGAAGCAAAATAAAAAAAATCCTTCCAGTAGCACCTTAGAGACCAACTAAGTTTGTTATTGGTATGAGCTTTCGTGTGCATGCACACTTCTTCAGATACACTGAAACAGAAGTCACCAGACCCTTATATATAGTGAGAGGGTGGGGAGGTGATTGGCTGATAGGTGTGGTAAACCTGTTGACGACTGTTAACAACTGCAATTGGTCTTACAGGAAAAAGCAAGGGGTGAGATGGCTAAAAATAGCTTTATCATGTATAATGAGATAAGAATCCAATGTCTCTATTCAGACCAGGTCTCTTCCATGGTTTTAAGTTTGGTAATAAGTTGCAATTCAGCAACTTCTCTTTCCAGTCTATTCCTGAAATTCTTTTGTAATAAGACAGCTACTTTGATGTCCTGGGAAATTGAAGTGAGCTCCTACTGGTTTCTCTGTCTTGTGATTATAAATGTAGGACATAAACAACACGGGGCAAACCAAGAACCTCCTTGAGTTCCTCCGCCATTTGAGATCCAGCGGGTGGTTACTTGGGCGAGGACCTTTTCAGTTATGGCACTCCATGGCACAGGCACATTGTCCTGAGCCCCTTGGATTAAGGGTAGGATAAGTATGTGGTGAAACAAAACAGGGTCTTACTTTTTTGAAGTCCATCATGCACAGCTTGGCTTTCTCACCGAACTGCCACTTGCACTGTGTGGCAGCATCATACAGCTCTCCTGGTAGCTTCTCGGGATATTTGTACTCATGCACGGGCTTAGGCTGATCAGCAAGACACAAGGACTGAGCAGAGCTGCAAGAGACCCAAACAAGGTGTATTTGGATTTGTCAAATGCAGTTTTAAAAGGGACCCTTGTTGCAGCTAGTCAGCTGTGAAACAAGGCATTTCTAGGTCAGCTACGGACAAGAATGAAAGGGAAATAGCAATATGGGAGTGTCATATTCTGGTTGAAACGACTAGGTTTGGGCCGAGATAAAAAAAAGATGCAAGAGAATTGTGAGCTGGTATTTGGGCTGTTAGAGAAGCTATTCCTTAAGCTTCCTTGGCTGGTCAGCTTCCTGCTCTGACTCTTGAAGGCGAAAGGAGCAACTGCTGCCATCTTTCCATACTATTGTTTGAGCTAAGATATTCTGCTGCAGCATCTGTTCCTCAGCTGAGACCATTTACCGGAGAGGACAGCTGTGACCTAGGGCTACTGGAAAGCACTGAAAAGACAAACAACACCCTACCAATAACAACCCTCTCCTCCTGGATGTCACCCTGATATACAGTAATAGGGTGCAGAGGACATTGGTAGCACCTTCAAAGACATGTATTTTCACCCTAGATTTTGGGGTAAAACTTCCTTAGACTACTACTGCTGTTGGCAATAAAAGCAGATAGTTTTGATGTGTTCCTTTCCTGTATCAAAGCAAACGTGCTTTTGTGACATCACAGGAAGTATTTATTTTTATTTTTTAAAGAACAAGGCATGTAAGTGAGGAAGAATTTAGGCATGGGCAGAAACTGGAGTCCCAGGTTTCCTGTGTGCAAATGAAGTTGGCAAAAGAGAACCCCTAGACTAGTGGTACACTCCAGCTACTGTTGGGGTTCGACTCCCATCAGCTCCAGCTAGCATGGCCAATGGTCAGGGATTAAGGGAATTGTAGTCCAGGAACATTCAGAAGGTACCATATTGGCTACCCCTCCTTAGACCTTTGAACTGGATGTTCTGGTTCTAGATCAGCCTTTCTCAACCTTGGGTCCCCAGATGTTTCTGGCCTACAACTCCCATCATCCCTAGGTAGCAGGACCAGTGATCAGGGATGATGGGAGTTGTAGGTCAAAAACATCTGGGGACCCAAGGTTGAGAAAGGCTGTTCTAGATTAATACATGGACTACAAAACCTGGAACAGAGCTATGTTCTACTATCAGGAACTACAAATAAAACCATTCACAAATCATTCTCAAGGTTTCAAGAACACATCAAGTCTGCCAGACCTGGGTGTGTACACTTGTAACTCCCCATTGTAATCAGCACTCAGGTGAGCATGTTTGATATTGGGGCCAGCCCAAGACATTTTGGTGCCTGAGGCAAACCACAAAATGGTGCCCCCCGTCCCGTGCCTGGCCAAGGAAAAAGCAGGAATGAATAAAAACATTAGGAACAAAGAGGGAATGGAGCTCCACATTGGGACCCACTGCCCTGTGGATCCTGCCGCCTGAGGTGGTCGCCTCACCTTGCCTAATGGGTGGGCCGGCCCCATTTGAAGTATTTTATCATCAGAGCCTCAGCATATCTAATGTTACCAGCTGAGAATGTGCAGAGGGCTAAACTGTGCCTGGAACAGCAATGAAGTTAGCTCTCAGCTTCTTTAATTCTGACAATGGCCGGTGTTCGACAACTCTCTGGTTCAAATCAGACCAGTAATTTGCCTTGCATCTAGTTGTCTTCAATTCTGTGCTGTTGAAAAACAAGATGAGCACATCCTGGGGATATCAGACGTGTGAGTGGCCGATTCTAACATTAACCCATTCTCCTAAAATAAGTTCCACCATACAGGCATCACTAAATGGGATGAGATCTTCTGCTATTAATAGTGGAAGCACGACAGGACAACGTGGTCAACGCTATTAGCGTGACTGAGAGAAATTTAGCACAGCAGGATTCTGCATGGAACTTCTTAGCATCTGTAACACAGCATCTATCTAACAAATGACAGAAAAGCAAGTCAACTCAAAAGCTTACTGCAAGCTCATTCACCGAATGCTTGCTGTTTTCAGAAAGCTGAACAGATCCCTGTTACAGGTGCATCTGTTAAGAAATGCATAGTCATCTACCACTGCTTCACTCACATGGAAGTTGATTCCATTTTCACAACATTTTCCTATCTGTTAATCCCCACATTATATTTGAGCATTCACATGATGTAAAAAGCCACCTTTGGAACCACAGTAGAATCTAGCACAAGTTTATCACTTATTTCCTTATTAATTAAAGGTTTCTTTTACCCATCGGGAGCAAATACAGTAAGCCCACAACCTGTGTGGGGGTTATGTTCTGGGGATCATGCCTAAAGCCAAAATCACATATGGTCAAAACACATTGGGTTCAGTGCTGAATAGGATTGCCTAAGTATTTTTCTCCGGACTCCTGAGAGCTGGACCACAAAGAAGGCTGATCGCCGAAGAATTGATGCTTTTGAATTATGGCGCTGGAGGAGACTCTTGGACTGCAAGAAGACCAAACCTATCCATTCTGAAGGAAATCAGCCCTGAGTGCTCACTGGAAGGACAGATCCTGAAGCTGAGGCTCCAATACTTTGGCCACCTCATGAGAAGAGAAGACTCCCTGGAAAAGACCCTGATGTTGGGAAAGATGGAGGGCACAAGGAGAAGGGGACGACAGAGGACGAGATGGTTGGACAGTGTTCTCGAAGCTACCAACATGAGTTTGACCAAACTGTGGGAGGCAGTGGAAGACAGGAGTGCCTGGCGTGCTCTGGTCCATGGGGTCACAAAGAGTCGGACACGACTAAACGACTAAACAACAACAACAACAACAACAAAGTTGTTGGCTTACTATAACATGGAAATGAACACCAAATTTGCACCACATTCCACTATTGTTCCAGATGTAGGTTTTACATCATATGACTGCTCAAATATAATGCAGAACGTCACAATTAGGAAAACGGAATAAACTGTGATGTGAACGCAGCCCCAAAGTAGTGAAATACTTTGTCGAGAGATTCAGGTTCAAATCTCCACATAGCCACGAAGCTCACTGGGTGACCTTGGGACAGTCACATTCTCTCAGCCTAACCTTCTTCACAGGGTTGCTGTGAGGAGAAAACGGGAGCATGAGGAGAGAACCATGTATGGTGCCTTGAGCTCAAACCCACAGCCCTGAGATCAAGAGCCTCCTGTTTTGAGAAAATCCTTTATCAAGTGAAGTGTAATCCTTCTTGATTAAAAATTGTTCGGGATAACCTATCTGACTCTTATCTTACCTAAGCAAACGCTAGTTAGTAAAAACTCTCATTTCCACAACATGCATACCTTAGAAATTTGTAGAGATACTGACGGCTACAAGCTGACCAGGAGAAGACCCCATTGTGTCCTGCCAGTGTGGGTGACATGATGTTACCTTCAGACTTTTTGCAAATATTTCCCTCTCCGTCATGGATCATGCCAAAGCTGCAGAAGGCAAAAACAATAACTTGCATTCTCTCTATATAAATACTGCCTAATAATACCAGCACTCTGAACTGCAAATTCGAAAGAGAGCTTTCTCTGTTGTGCACTATTTTTAATCCTGACAAGTTTTTAGAAAAAAAACCAAACTATCAATAATTTTTAAGGACTCTTTTGAAAATTCCCGCCGAATACTTTTACCCAATACGATGCTTCACATAGAGTGATAGTCCCCGCCGTTGTTCCAGCCCCCAAAGCCATAGAATCTGAACTCTGAAACGCTGAAGGCAAACAAGCAGACCTAAATTACCATATGTTTGTTTGGAAGATCATATCACACAGTTTGAATTCTAACCACAGTTAGCACAGTCATTTGGCTTGTCACCTGATATTTAACTGAAGCACAACAAATTTCTACTTCACCTGTTAGAAAGGATGCTGGAAAATAACAAACAAACAAACAAACAAACAAACAAACAAACATCTAGTATCTCTTTCCAAAGATATGCATACAAACTTACTTGTGTCCAGACTCATGAGCAATAGTAAACGCCAGACCGAGACCAGTATCTTCATTAACTGTGCAGCTGCGATATTTACTGCACATTCCATTTATTGGAGCAAATCCTGGTAAATTAAATGTAAAGGCGGGGGGGAAAGCATTCATTAGGAAATTGTCTTTGTGAATGCTAGTTTAATAAATACCAAGAAAGAAAATCGAAAAGAACTTGGTCTGTTGGCTTCAAAATTCATATGTAATACTTGGGTTTTGCAAAGTAGAATGTTGCTGCCAGTGTCACACAGCCAGGGGAGTAGCAAGGCGGGCATAGGGGGCGGGCCACCCCAGATACTGCCCGGGGGGGTGTGACACTCAGGGCGGGGCCCTGCCCCCATGATCGGCGCCTCCAAAACATCACTCAGCTGGTTTTTAAAAGAAAAAGGGAAGCAAAGCAAAGCAGGTGCTTTCAAGCGCCTGCTTTGCTTTCCTCCCCCCCTTTCAGTGGCTTTTTTCGGCGTTGGCTGGCCTGCGGAGCCACGGCATGGAGGTGAGGGGTGGGCCAGCAAGTAGGGGTGTCACGCTTGTCGCTGGCGTGACGCCCCTCCTCGCTGGCCCGCCTCTCGACTCCATGCGGCATCCGACGCACGTGTCATGCCCTGCCCCCAGGGGGTGCCTCCGCGCTGTCGCCCCCGGCAGCGAAGAGGCTTCTTCCGCCACTGCACACAGCTTCTGTGTTGTGATATGAATTAGAAAGGAATTGCTTTCTCTGCTTTTATGAATCTCCGTGCACAACTGGATCATTGCTCTCTCTCTCACACACCCACACCCACACCCCCACACCCTGACCACACCACTAATTCTTGACCAGAGGTATTGGCAGAGCTATTATACTGGATAACAAAATAGAGGCATCTCTCCCCCATCACTTGAATATTGCAAAACCCACGGCAAACACCTGATCGCTTGTGATGCTTGTGTTTAATTCCAGCATTCATCACACCAATGTTCTGCCCTGAAGAATCAAATGGGTATACACTGGGAAGTGGTATGGTTTTGGACTGCGGAACCCCAATTTATTTATTTATATATTCCACTGTTCTCCAAGAAGCTCCAGGAATACGGGGGTGGGGGGGGGGAGGAGGGATGGGACAGAAGATCCCTGTTCAACACCAACCCTCAAATACTATTCCTACTGATGCCCATTGGTTTGCAACTATTCCACCACTGTTGGCATTTGTGGGGCGTGGTGGGTAGCAATTAGGGTCTAGGACCCTTCAGTTGCTAGAGTGTAATCATGCGAGTCATTTGTGAAATAATAGGGCCAATATGTGTTTAGCTGATTGAGTGTCTAGCTAGACACTGGATTTTAGGTATTTAGCACCATCAGCAAAATACACTGATTTTTGCCAAGGACTTCAGCAGCGATGACCACAGTAGGTTGCCAGCATGGACTCACCTAACGTATCACATGGCTCGTTCTTCCAGGAACATATATCTAGGCCGGTAAGCAAAATTGCATGGTCATGGCGGCTCCCATCCTTCCCCATCAGCCCGGACTGCCACTGACAAAAACTACTCAGGGTATGGTCTGCGTGGTGATTGATCACGAGCCCTGGCTGAACGGAAGAGTCAAGCAGAAGAAAAAAGTCCACCGCAGGAGTTAAATGGGAACTGGGAATGAGATTTAGTTTTGTAGCTGTGGGCAAGTTGATAAAAACAAGCAGGTGTTTAAAGGGAAAGATAGTCTCGGAGCCTGGCTTGGCCTTACCGCCATGTCCCTGGCCCCCTCGCTGAATGGCCCCCTCGCTGAATGGCCGCAGACACAGAGGAAGGGAGGCGGGCAAGGGGCGACCCCAGTGTGGCCCGACCTGGCTCTCCTCTCTGTGGGTGTCAGGGGGATTTGTCCACCAAGGGCTGCATCAGCCAGCTGGGCTTCTTCCTTTGTGTGGCCCCACTTGGCTCCAGTGGCAAGGGCTGGTGGGTCAGGCTCCATTCACCCTCTGCACCCTGCCCAGTGTGTGTGCATACCCTAGGCATTGGCACTACAACGCTGCTCTTTATCTCTCAATCAGAGCAAACAGCAATTTGGGTTTTTCCCCAATTGCCATTTGCTCTGATCTGTCGATCAGTGTTCTTCAGTTGTACCTTGGAAGATGAACAGAATCCGTTCCGGAAGTCCGTTCGACTTCCAAAACATTCGGAAACCAAAGCACAGCTTCTGATTGGCTCAGGAAGTTCCTGCAGCCAATCGGAAGCCGCAGAAGCCCCGTCGGACATTCGGCTTCCAAAAATAGTTCACAAACCAAAACAGTCACTTCTAGGTTTGTGGCGTTTGGGAGCCAAAACGTTCTGGAACTAAGCTGTTGGAAAACCAAAGTACAACTTTATATGCTATATGAAATGTGGTATCCAAATTTGAAATACACTGTATGTCATCATTAAACATAAATATTGGAGGATAGTATGAATCTCAGCTCTAGGTTCCTCTTTAGAAAAACAACAACACAGGTTCCAAAATATCAGAAACAGGTTGTAAATACCATTTAAAATAATATTGTATCTGAAGGTATTATTATGTTTGTCCAATATTTCTTCCTCCTTTTTACAAAATCTTTTATACCCTCATCGTTCAGCCCGGACACTGAGATCCAGCGCCGAGGGCCTTCTGGCGGTTCCCTCATTGCGAGAGGTGAGGTTACAGGGAACCAGACAGAGGGCCTTTTCGGTAGTGGCGCCCACCCTGTGGAACACCCTTCCATCAGATGTCAAAGAAATAAGCAGCTATCCTATTTTTAAGAGACATCTGAAGGCAGCCCTGTTTAGGGACGTTTTTAATATCTAACGCTGTATTGTTTTAACATTCGTTTGGGAGCTGCCCAGAGTGGCTGGGGAAGCCCAGCCAGATGGGTGGGGTACAAATAATAAATTATTATTATTATAATTATTATAATTACAGGAACAAAGGATAAAAGTAAAGAAAATCAGCAGAGCCCGATTGGACTCTGGATGGGACTAAGAGTACCCAATGAACAGGATTGGGTCCAAAGTGTTCAGATAACCTCTACTGACCAAGAAGTAAACTCCATTTGAATTTAACAGAATTTACTTCTGAGTAGCCATGGTTAGAATTATGCTGTAACTAACTAAAAGCTGCCCATATAAAATTAACAAGTACTAACTGTTCCTTTAACTCCCTTTGCTGCAAAAGAAAGAATTGTAAGCAGTGGCGCAGCAAGCAACAGATTTACAATTACAGAGCAGCAATTTTTAAGCATAAGATGTAAAGGAAAATTATATCACAGGTGTAAGATCAAAAGATTACCCTCCTTACTCTTTTCATGTTGGACGTGGTCCAAGCACGAAAAGCTAAACATTCAATGTAATTAACCTGTCACTTAAGGAGTCCTGATCGCTCAGCACATAAAATGAAGCGTTACATCGCTAGTAGAGCGTTCTACTGCACAGGGGTTTGGAGACAACTCAAAAACAAAAAAAAGGAAAGAGGCAAGTAAATGAAGGGAGAGTAGGCTTTCATGTCCCTGTCAACATAGTTGTAACAGCTGGAATAGTGGGGATCGGGAGCTGTTCTTGCGGGGCTCAATGTAGGAACGATACAGCATTCTGTATTTCCAAGTATGGAGTTGTAAAGTGCTTCCTTAAGTGGTCATTTTAGAAGCGTGTTCCAAATCAAAGTGTGTCTAGTGGAGTTAGGCACACATGGTTGGGGACTGGGAGTTAGTTGAGAAGAAGAAGGAAAGTTTGGATTCGATATCCCGCTTTATCACTACCCGAAGGAGTCTCAAAGCAGTTAACATTCTCCTTTCCCTTCCTCTGTGAGGTGAGTGGGGCTGAGAGACTTCAGAGAAGTGTGACTAGCCCAAGGTCACCCAGCAGCTGCATGTGGAGGAGCGGAGACGCAAACCCGGTTCCCCAGATTATGAGTCTACCGCTCTTAACCACTACACCACACCTCCATTCTTACACATAGCATTTCTCCACCATCTCTAACCACTGGTATGGGTTCTGGTGACATTTTGGTTAACCACGGTCCACACTAAGCATGGGTTGCTTAGAATTGAACCAGTTAACAATGCTCACTAAAAACCAACCCCTGATTAGAACTGAGCGTGGAGTTGGGAAAAACACGGGGAAATCTGTGCTTGAAAAGGAGAGGGTTGGTGGAAGATGGCGTCATGGCGGCTTGAGTCAGGGCTCCCACCAGTTTAGTTGCTTCACTCTTGCAAAACCATTTCTGCCATAAGTCTGACAGACTGAACTTTGACAATAATGAATGGGGGCCTCTAATAGTAAAACAATGTTTAATTATTCAGCTTCAAAGAAAACGGTGCAATATTCGCGATCACCTGTTCTTCTTCCAAAAGTATCAAGCCGACAACTGCGATATTGATATTTCCTCCAATGGTTCCATCTCTGAACAAAGCAGAAACCTAAGAGGAAATGCAAAAAAAAATGAAAGCTGATGAAGCTAATGCAGTACCAGCTAATGCAGGTTAATTACCATTTAATTAAATAGTATATAAATAAAATAATTAAATGGTATATAAATCAAATAATAAAGATAATTAATTAAATTACAATTTATTATTTGATTTATATACCGCTTATATGCCAAAATGGCGCCTAAGCAGTTCACAACTATAAAATCAACACATAATCAAAATATACAATGACAAATCCATTGGGCATTAAAACATGCTTAATTAAAACATATAATAAGGCAAAAAATTAAAAGGTTTAACACTTAAAACAGTTAAAACACCAAAACCAGAAGCTCTCTTCAGGGAACCGCTTGCCTAAACAGGTATGTCTTCTGGAGCTGGTGGGATGCCAACACTCAGGGGGCCTCTCGTATTTCAGAATTAGGGCTAGAATACAATCTATTGGTTTCACACAAATGCCATGCTGCTGTCTCCTGCTTGTGGAAAAGTGCTTGAAAATGTGCCCATTAAACAATGTATTTATATATTTATATAACCAATACCCGAAAAATCAAATATCTCCAAAAAAGGCAGAAAATGACATCACATCTAAAAATGGGCAGTGCCTGTTGGCCAACTTAGAGTTAATTCAGAAATCTCAAGACGCATCAATTGATAAACTATCAGCTATAAGGAAATGCATATTCCTCGCAGTTCCACCTGCCCCTATGGAATACAACTATGCCAACTGTAAAATAAAACCTCTAACCAACGAAGAATGGATTGCATGCCAATATTTGACACCAGAAGAAATAGGCCCGACAGAACCCCCGTTAACACCTATATAATCATTACTCTTGTAACTTTGCTTAAGTCAGGTACTTAAACCCTACTGGTTTCAAAGGGGGAGTTAGGCACAAGATTGCTCCCTGAGCAACAGAACAAAAAGGCACATTAATGGTCATGGGGGGAGGGGCTGGGGCCATGATTTTCTTCTTTTCATGTATAATGCCTGCCACTTCTTTACTTCCTCCTTTTTACAACTATGTCCACATCCTGGATGCCCACACCCTGATAGTGTGCTCTTGATCTTGTTCCCTGGGCGCATGGATTGTCCTTCTAGCTGATGAGACTCCTCCAACTAGAGGCTGTGGCTCTTTCTCCAGGACATTGACACAGCAAAGGGAGGTGGTACCCCTAGAAGTTTGGCAGCCCATGTTGCTTCCAGTGAGAGCCAGTGTGGTGTAGTGGTTAAGAGCGGTGGACTCGTAATCTGGGGAACCGGGTTCGCGTCTCCGCTCCTCCACATGCAGCTGCTGGGTGACCTTGGGCTAGTCACACTTCTCTGAAGTCTCTCAGCCCCACTCACCTCACAGAGTGTTTGTTGTGGGGGAGGAAGGGAAAGGAGAATGTTAGCCGCTTTGAGACTCCTTCGGGTAGTGAAAAGCGGGATATCAAATCCAAATCCAAACTCTCTTCCATAATAGTGCTGGCCCCAAAAGACATGCTCAACACTTTCGCTGCAATCAATGAGTCTTAAACGTGCTCAGTTTTTTTGCCAGATCGTACCCATACTTTAAAGGAGAAAGAAAATCCATACCAGATGCATCAAAGCAACCTCCCTCCTGGAAAATCGGTACGTGATTTCAGGGTTGCAGGGCACAAAACAATGTGCAACAAGGGCGGCATTTGTGGTCCATTAACTTTTACTTCCATGTTGCACAGATCTCATCGCTCCACTCTCAGGAAAACTAAAGATTAACTAAATCAGACGTGCCACAAAGCATTAAGGCTATATACACTTTAGCGGCTTGAAACGCAGTGAGGTCGTTTCTCCCCCACCCTGTGTTTCAAGCAGCATTCTTAAGTTGCTGTAAGGGCCAGGGAGAGGGGTAGAGATGCTCTCAGTCTCACTCCAGAAAGTATCTGGAGGGGTGAAGAGAGTACAAACTAGTGTCTGAACATGCTTATAAAGTGACACTATTAATTTTGAATCTGTATTCATCACCCAACGTGTCTCAAGAAAAAGGACCATCATACCATATTGAGTATAGTCAGGACGTACGTAGTAATATTGTCATGGCCATGGTTTTGCATCATCTTTTTGTCAACTACCACCAAGGTCTCAACATTCAGCTCTTTGCTCTTGTGAGCCTTCACAAGAGATCGTTTGCTTCGCAGTCGGTATCTATATTCATCTGGCAGGATGTAAGTGTCTCCATCTGGAGGCTGGGGCATATCTGCAAGAAGCAAGACAGGAGATGTCCAAGTAAAACCAAAGCTGTTTTTTTCACAGAGTAGCGTCAAATCAAAGAGCTAAACATGTGGACAGGATTATACTCGGCTCCCGAAAAGTAACTCCCATGTAGTGGGAAGGAATTATAGCAGAGCATAGCATCACTTTTTAAGGCAGAAGAGCACCTTAGTGTCTCCAGTTAAAGCAAGGGTAGCTAATCTGTGGTACTCTAGCCAGTGTGGTGTAGTGGTTAAGAGCGGTAGTCTCATAATCTGGTGAACCGGGTTCGCATCTCCGCTCCTCCACATGCAGCTGCTGGGTGACCTTGGGCTAGTCACACTTCTCTGAAGTCTCTCAGCCCCACTCACCTCACAGAGTGTTTGTTGTGGGGGAGGAAGGGAAAGGAGAATGATTTCCCACATACAGGTGTCACTGGAGAAATATAGGATGGAGACAGGAACCACACTGCTCCACTCGGGTGCAGGGAACCTTTGGCCCTCCAGATGTTGTTGAACTACAACTCCCATCATCTCTGACCACTGGCCATGCTTGTAGTTCAGCAACAGTTAGAGGGCGAAAGGTTCTCCTCACCCGACTCCAGTAAATGTTAGTACCAAACCTGTTAGCTTAGGCAACGTTACCAGACGCTGCTGTGCTACTAACTTTGCAAAATTGTACAAAAACATTTACTTTTTAAGTTCTATTGATTTCAAACTGGTACACACCTACATCTCTCCTGTTTAAATAAATTTATTTATTAAAAAATATACTGTTTAATATAATACAAATCTCTAAGCAGCTTACCTTAAAGGATCAAAAACAATGAGACTTAAGGCATACTTTGGCTGAATTGTGCCAAAGAAGTTTAGGAAGATACTTGCAAATATTTCGATTTGCACCTAACTAAATGTAACCATTTTGAAAGACCTTACTAAAAGCCGAAGGACAGAACAAAGAACACAGTGATATGTTCACCCAAATCACCACTCACACAGTTGGGGAACAAACACCGTGGTAAAGCTCAGTACCAGTCTTTTGTGTGCTAACTTTAGGAACAAAAAAAGTCAGAAGTGAAACCAGAATATGGCAACAGGTTGGGACTACAGGAGTGATCCAAGCGACTGCTTTCACAGTTGATGTCGAAGTTGGTTGAGGCAGACATGCAACACCAACATCCACGCTTGGGTCCAAAGTGTTCGCATAACCTCACTTCCTACCTCTGACTTGCGAAGGTATTTGTTTACTGGAAAGGAACTACTGAACTGCAAATGAACAATCTTAGCAACAGCTTCACAGACAGTGGAATTAACTCAGGTTGGGGGGAACTGTGTCCTTACATACATTTCTTGCGCCTCCCGCAAAAGTGCCGTTTTTGCCGCCGCTCGGAATTGCGATGATGGTGGGTCTCTTGGAAAACATGATTGTGAACATCCACTTCCCTTTGCCTCTCATGATTCACAGTTACCTCATTATCAGTTGCCAGCTGAGGCTCAGTAGATCTCTTATACAGTACATGAGGGCGGTGACCGTGAGGAGCAGAGAAGTTGTGTTTAAGTGCAATGTTTGGAGGTAGTGGTTTCAGCAAGTAATCAGCTTCCTGCGTCCTTATCAAGCCAGACTAGAAAGACAAAACACAATTAAAAAAGAGAGCAATGGCTTCTGATTGTCCTTCAGGAGATGCTCCTTCCTTTCAGATATTTTTCGTTCCCACACTGAGCTCCTAAACAAATCTTAATTTGTACAGCAGGTTTTTTTTAGACAATAGAGGTCCTTTGTAAACTTAACACTGGCTCCCTACAAATCAGGACCTGAAAACTAAAAAATCAGTCTAGGGAGATGCACATTCCTTTCTCCGGAGCAAATCCATCCTATCCCCTCTCTTCCAAATTTCCTTCTGAATTTTAATAATAATTTAATTAAATCTTAACATTACATATACACCGATACTAACTGTGGTTAGCAATACTGGAGGATTTTGTGTGTGTGTAAACGAAAAATTGGAAACAGCCTCTGGGATCGATTCTTAAATCTTAGTTAAGTGGGGACATTAGCCTGGAGTAAACATAATGTTGTGGGAGACATGGAATACCCTCTTCCCCTATTGTGCAAACATTCACCCCAATTTTTAGGACTAACTATGGGATTTGTTTAGTGCTGAGCTGAAAATTCGGTAAAGCAAACTTCTGGCTTGATTTTTGTGTGTGTGTGTGAGGGTGTGAAAGGGCTCCCAAACCCCTGATGAAGAAGGCTCATCTCCCTCCTCCCCAGTGTCTATTTAGTGGTGGTAGCATCCCACAACGGCAGGCGGTCACTTCCCTCTCCCCACCCCACCCCAAATCCAGCTAGGGTTGGGTGTAATATATTGGGCGAATATGTCAATTTCAGTTTCTCTGAATTACTCACTTTTTTCCCCATCTTAAATTTGGTTCTGCACATTTGCATGTCACCGTGTGGGATTCACCTAGCAGGTGGCTGGCTGATATAGTCACATTTCTTACAATAGCTGTCTTTAATGACATGTTATTATATCTGAATGATACAATTGGAATTGTGTGATGAAGGCTCCACCTATCTAACTATGTATCTATCTATCTATCATTTCACCCACCTAGTAGAGATTATACTTCCACACATGCCAACCATGATGTGGCAAATTTTCACTTTCCCAGTTCTATATCGTTGGCTGCCATGTGCAGCAGACCCTCCAAGTGTCCCTATTTTCCAGGGACGTCCCTCATTTAGAGAAGCCTTCCTGGTTTCTGATTTGATCCTGGAACGTCCCACTTTTCCTTAGGACATCCCTATTTTCATTGGTAGAAATGTTGGAGGGTGTGGAGTTATCCGACCGCTGCCCCCCAAGCTACCTGAAGGCAATCCTGTATAGGGAAGGGTTAAATTTTTAAAAAAATAATGTTTGAAATATATGTTGGAAGCTGTCCAGAGTGGCTGGGGCAACCCAGTACAATGTGTGGGTCATAAATTGTAAAATTATCATTATGGAATGGGATCCCCCTATTTTCACCGGAGAAATCTTGAAGTGTATGGAGGTGTGTAGAAGAAGCTTAGCAGAACAACGTGAGGTCATGGGGATAGACTGTAGTACAGGCACACCCCCCCCACACACTTACACACGTCCCACTTGTGTGCAACTGCTGGTCACCACAAAATAAAGAAATAAATAGATTAGCCTTCCTTCACTTGGGGCTGCTGCCCAGAAGTGAGCGAGGGAAGCCATGCTTGGCAGTGGCCCTGATCAAAGCCTAGGACTTGCTGATCAGAAGGTCGGCGGTTCGAATCCCTGTGACGGGGTGAGCTCCCGTTGCTCGGTCCCTGCTCCTGCCAACCTAGCAGTTCAAAAGCACATCAAAGTGCAAGTAGATAAATAGGTACCGCTCCAGGGGAAGGTAAACGGCGTTTCCGTGTGCTGCTCTGGTTCGCCAGAAGCGGCTTTGTCATGCTGGCCACATGACCTGGAAGCTGTACGCCGGCTCCCTCGGCCAGTAACGTGAGATGAGCGCCGCAACCCCAGAGTCGGACACGACTGGACCTAATGGTCAGGGGTCCCTTTACCTTTACCTTTAACAGTATGATAGGAATAGGGGCGCGGGTGGCGCTGTGGTCTAAGCCACTGAGCCTAGGGCTTGCCGATCAGAAGGTCGGCAGTTCTAATCCCCACAATGGGGTGAGCTCCTATTGTTTGGTCCCAGCTCCTGCCCACTTAGCAGTTCGAAAGCACACCAAAGTGCAAGTAGATAAATAGGTACTGTTCCGGTGGGAAGGTAAACAGCATTTCCGTGTGCTGTTCTGGTTCACCAGAAGCAGCTTAGTCATGCTGGCCACATGACCTGGAAGCTGTCTGTGGACAAACGCAGCTCCCTCGGCCTATAGAGCAAGATGAGCGCCGCAACCCCAGAGTCGTCAGCGACTGGACCTAATGGTCAGGGGTACCTTTTGTTGTTTGTTCAGTTGTGTCCGACTCTTTGTGACCCCATGGACCTGAGCACGCCAGGCACGCCTATCTTTCACTGCCTCCCGCAGTTTGGCCAAACTCATGCTAGTCGCTTCGAGAACATTGTCCAACCATCTCATCCTCTGTCGTCCCCTTCTCCTTGTGCCCTCCATATTTCCAAACTTCACCTTTACCTTTACGTAACAGTATGATGCACCAATCCATTTAATCAGGTGTGCCAGCTTGGGGGGGGGGCGCGTGCGAGGTGTCTTAGGCCCCCCTCAATATTTGTTGGAAGGGGGCCAGGCCCGATGTTGAAGGGGCCTGGCCCGAGTCACATGCTCATGTTGTCACATGGATTGCGCATCACGTGTGCCAGCTTCAGTGGGCAGCTCCTCTAGAACGCTCATTCTCCTCCAAATGCCACGCACACAATCATAGCTGCCAACTTTTTCCTTTTTTAAAAAAAGGGAAATTCCATTATTCCGAATAGGATTCCTTGCAAGAAAAGGGAAAAGTTGACGGCTATGCACACAATGTGCGACATGAGTAACCTCACGTACATGCAATGCGCGCAGGGGGGGCCCCCTCAAACTTTGGGGCAACCTGGCGCATTTGCATTTAATATTAAGCACCAGGGAAACCAACCAGCAACCAATTCATACAGAGATTCTAAAATGGAATTCGTCACAGCACTAGAAATCCTACCAAAGGAAACAATTCTAATTTGGCAAAGCCAGAGGCTGGGTGAGCTAATAGTCTTTTCCACCGCTATGATTATATATTTCCTACTATAAGGCCAAAGGCTCATTTGCCCTCTGGGTCAAGCATGTAGTAGATCTCTGGGTCTCCATAGGCTACCCCTGAAGGAACACCTCCTATGTGTTATTGTGTTGTCATATCAACTTACAAAACAGCGCACAAAGGATTGCAGCGTGCTGTACTTACTAGCATTAAAAAATAAATAAATCCCAAAGTATGGTAGCATGGAGGAAATCAGGGCAAAAGTAGAATGTCTCATATCTTGGGGTGGGTGGGGGGACTAAATCAGGAATACCTAACTGGTATTTGGGCCTGAAACCCATACTTCATCTGGAACAATTTTGAGAATGGACAAAGGGCTTCCTACATTCCTACAATGACACAGCAGGTGAGTAGCTGCAGACATACTCATGCCAAGGGCTTGTCCACACTTTACAGGCACAGTCTATGCTTTAAAGCTTCGTGTACGAGTGCTCTCTCTTTCTCTTTCTCTTTCTCTCCGCCCCCAAGCCTTCCCTGCCAAAACCTGCTCTTTCCTGCTGAATTGGAGCAAATGGCAATTCGCAGAAAACTTGACTTGCCGTTTGTTGTGCTTCAGCTTTAAAAAGCAGGTTTTTGTGGGGAAAGTTCTTATATATATATATTTATTTTTATTTATGATTTTCAGTTTTATACATTTCTGTAACTTCACAATCATTTTAACATTTCAAAACTTGACTGACTTCCCCCTCTTTCTGTGGTTCCTTAAATTTCTTTTTAAAAAATATTTTCTGCATATCTCAATTAACTTAAGTGGAATTTGCTGCCAAGGAGTGTGGTGGAGTCTCCTTCTTTGGAGGTCTCTAAGCGGAGGCTTGACAGCCATCTGTCAGGAATGCTTTGATGGTGTTTCCTGCTTGGCAGGGGGTTGGACTGGATGGCCCTTGTGGTCTCTTCCAACTCTAGGATTCTATGATTCTAACTTAATTTGCTCATCTACTTTAAATATATACTCTTATAAAACTGCAGGTTATTACAATAATCCTGCTGATGCTCTTTGTGGGGAAAGTTCTGGGGTGGGAAAAAAACAACCCAGCACAGACCTGTGCCCAGAAAGAGTGGGGCAAAAGGTAAGCTTGAGTGAATGGGAACGAATTTACTACTGGTTTCGTCAAAGCTTTTCAGAGTGGATCCAAAGGGTTCAGCCCATCCATAATCACAGCAAGATGAGAGAATATCACGAATGACTGCTGGAAGCAAACTAACCCAGATATGCAAGATAAAAAAAGGTAGGTTATAGTTTGGGGAGATGGGCATAAAAGCAGATGCCATAGCCACCTGACCACTGGAGGAGTTCATGAGCATAATAAACAACACAACAGTATATAATTACTGCTTTTTAGAGGTCCAAATGCTGAGTGCTGAATACATCAAGGAAGTGTGTGTTTTGCTCAGTGCTAGAGAGGATCCAAATAATTTCAAGAAGAGAGCAGCCTTCATTGCTAACAATTAATTCCCCAACTTCTCGATGCAACATTTCCCCCCCTTTTCTCTGTGCAATTTGCAATTTGCAAGCTTGCTTAATACGTGGCAATTTTTGGAAGGTGTTACTGTTGCTGTTTTCTCTTATGGTCCTGCACAGCTACCTATATATTTAGGTAAAGGTAAAGGGACCCCTGACCATCAGGTCCAGTCGTGTCCGACTCTGGGGTTGTGGCGCTCATCTCGCTCTATAGGCCTAGGGAGCCGGCGTTTGTCCGCAGACAGCTTCCGGGTCATGTGGCCAGCATGACAAAGCAGCGCACGGAAACGCCGTTTACCTTCCCACTGGAGCGGTACCTATTTATCTACTTGCACTTTGACGTGCTTTTGAACTGCTAGGTGGGCAGGAGCTGGGACCGAGCAACGGGAGCTCACCCCATGGCAGGGATTCGAACTGCCGACCTTCTGATCAGCAAGCCCTAGACTCTGTGGTTTAACCCACAGCGCCACCTGGGTCCCTACCTATATATTTAGGTGGTGTTCAAAATGTGTTGACTCAAGTCTCTAGTGATGACTTGCACATATTCAAAGCATTGGTGCTGACCTTTAAAGCCCTAAACGGCCTCGGTACTGTATACCTGAAGGAGCGTCTCCACCCCCATCGTTCAGCCCGGACACTGAGATCCAGCCGAGGGCCTTCTGGCGGTTCCCTCACTGCGAGAAGCAAAGCTACAGGGAACCAGGCAGAGGGCCTTCTCGGTAGTGGCGCCCGCCCTGTGGAACGCCCTCCCATCTCATGTCAAAGAGATAAACAACTACCTTACATTCAGAAGACATCTGAAGGCAGCCCTGTTCAGGGAAGTTTTTAATCTGTGACATTTTAATGTATCCTAATATCTGTTGGAAGCCGCCCAGAGTGGCTGGGGAAACCCAGCCAGATGGGCGGGGTACAAATAAATTGTTGTTGTTGTTGTTGTTGTTGTTGTTGTTGTTGTTGTTGTTGTTACATAAGGCTGTGCCATCAAAGGTTAGCTACCGCTAAGGGAACAGTCCTATTACTCAAACTAGGAGAAGCTCACCAATCTAGTGGCAGTAAAGGCAGCAAAGACGACAAACTTGGATGCCACCATTGCATCCTCATTGTGCAGAGTCTTTTACAGCCTGGCCCAGAACCAACAGCAGCTCACTGTGACTTGTTCACAAAACATTTTGAGGAGAAAAATCGCTTGCATCCACCAGGATCTTGACTCTGCTGTTACAGCAGATGGATCTCAAGGGGTGTCCAGAGGTCTACTCATGAGGTGGCAGAGGTCAAGCAGCATCCTTTTAAAGGATTGCTTGACCCACAAAACCACTGGCCTCCACTCTTTCTGCAGCCACGGCTTCTCCATCTGTTCTCCCATCCAAGGATGCTCCCAACTTACGGTACCACAGGGCGGAAGGAGACAGGAGTGGCTGTGAGTGCAGCAGAAATTAGAATTGGATCCAACTCTTAGGCAGAGCTTTATTTTCTCCCTGAGGAGAGCACGGAGAATACATGTCACATCATCCCTAAGGGAAAGTGATGCTGTTCATATCAGTTACAGCAGATGGAGGACTGGGCTGGTGGAAATAGACAGGAATAGCATCATCTTCCCACCAGGGATGCTGTGATGTGTGGTCCGAGTGCACTCTTTGGTGGGAAAGGAAGCTCTGCAGGGGAGCTGAGACAACCTCTGTCATCAATGGGGCCCCCTTCTCCTACTCTGGGTAAGTTGGGAGGATGGGGGGGGGAAGGTGGCAGAGGCAACAAACAGGAGTTCCAGTGACCATGACTGTTTTATTTATTTAGCTAGTTATAATAATAATTTATTATTTATATCCCGCCCATCTGACTGGGTTTCCCCAGCCACTCTGGGCTGCTTCCAACCATAGCTGTCAACTTTTTTCCTTTTTTTTTAAGGGAAATTCGCTTATTCCGAATAGGATTCCTCGCAAGCAAAGGGAAAAGTTGACAGCTATGCTTCCAGCAGAATGTTAAAATACAATAATCTATTAAACATTAAAAGCTTCCCTAAACAGGGCTGCTTTCAGATGTCTTCTGAAAGTCTGGTAGTTGTTTTTCTCTGCGTGTTCCACAGGGCGGGTGCCACTACCGAGAAGGCCCTCTGCCTGATTAGTTAATTAGTTTATTTTTTTTTTTATATCCTCTCCTTCCTCCATTCCTGAGCATAGGCCACTTAACAGCACAGGATCACTAAATCAAACATAAAAATATAGTAAAACAGCAGTGAGAAATATCTACAGGGCCACACTCTGAATGCAATGCAGTTCATGATCCAAGTGCCTGGACAAATAGGAACGTCTTCAGCCTGGGTTTTAACATGTCAAGCACAGGGGCAGGCCTAGTGTCACCTGGAAGGGTTTTGCATTTGCCCAGTTAGAGCTTCACAAAGGATCCCTTTGAGGAAGCTCCTTCAAAGTAAACGAAGGGATGATTGTGCATCCCTAAATCCCTCTTAGTACCGTATTTTTCGCTCCATAGGGCGCACCTCATTTTTAGAGGAGGAAACAAGAAAAAAAAAATTTTTCTGGTTTTCCTCCTCTAAAAGCCCTGTTTTTTTGAGGATCAGCTAAAAGTTTTGCAGCTTTTTTGCAAAGGGAAAAGCCCTGTTTTTTTGAGGATCAGCTAAAAGTTTTGCAGCTTTTTTTGCAAAGGGAAAAGCCCTGTTTTTTGAGGATCAGCTAAAAGTTTTGCAGCTTTTTTGCAAAGGGAAAAGCCCTGTTTTTTTGAGGATCAGCTAAAAGTTTTGCAGCTTTTTTGAGGATCAGCTAAAAGTTTTGCAGCTTTTTTTGCAAAGGGGGAAAAGCAAAGCTCCTTTTGCAAAGGGGGAAAAGCCCCGTTTTTATGGGGTTCAACTCACATTTCTGCAGCTTCTAAAGGAAAGGGAGCCTTTTCTACAGTTTCCAGACAGATAATCTAATCAGCCAGTCACATGTCGCTGGGGAAACAAACAACCTCCCTCTGCAGCACATTCAACAATGGAGGCCTGGGCAAGAGGGCGGGGCTGAAAGGGAGCCGGGGACTCTTATCTCTCTCCCGATCTCTTGCTGATCAGCTGCTGAGCGGGGTCCTTTCAACACCCCCTTTTCTCTTTGTAAAATAAAAAGCATGATCCTCTTTTGGCCCCTGGGCAATTCAGCTCCAGGGACCACCATTCGCTCCATAAGACGCACAGATATTTCCCCTTACTTTTTAGGAGGAAAAAAGTGTGTCTTATGGAGCGAAAAATACGGTAATACAGTCTTCTGTACTCAGCTCAAGCAAGAGTAGTTTTCAGCTGACTGTTTTGCAGCTCCCAGTGACTGGAAAGCAGTGGCGGACAAACAAATTTTGTCCATGAGTATGTGGAATAATTTAGTCATCCCAAACACATTATTTGATGGTTACCTCCATGACTGCACATCCCAACACGATGTCGGCAGGCTTTAATGTAAGCTTTGCAAAATGAATTATCTCCTTTAAGATAGAACCAAGGGCTGATTCCCACATTACACTGTCACAGGTTTTGATGATTTGCAGGTGTGAATGAACCATAAGGAACTGTCTTATACAGAGTCAGGTAAACAGTCCACCTGACTTAGAACTCTGACCAACAGCAATTCTCCACATGTGTATTCACGTGAACATGTGATAGAGGACATGTAACAGGATCTGACTAAGTGCAGCTCTTCAGTAAGTTTTTAGCTAAAACCTGGACATCTCTGAGTAGAAAAATAGATTTATGAAGTTACAGAAACCGCCTTTGGGTGGAGATGCGCCTTTAAGTCAAACAAGAGAAGATAACATCATCCCTGGCACTCTTGATGAACATCAAATTATTCAACAGCAAAATATATTCAGTGAAATCATCTCTGTAGAGAATTAATGCCAGCTTCACTGAACTTTCAGTATTTACGTACAGATATTCATCCCACGTAGGGTGGGATTCACTCAAGAAGGCATATGCAAGGACTTTTGCTTGAGCAATGGGGCTTCTCCCATGTGCCCCCTTCAATTGGAGAACGTTCAGAACAGTGTATGGGGCGCGCACAAGGGGGTTGCTCTGTCTGCTAAGCTGAAATGCTTGCACAAATGAAACGTTCATCATGGTGTAACACTGAATTCTACCCTTAGCCAATATTCTACTCTAAGGGGGCACTTCCAACATGATGGAGCAGCAAGCATGTATTTAAAACTGCCTGAAGACAAAGGGAGCCACGACCAATAATGGCTCCCTGGATTACCCGTTTCGGTGTACTGTACATGCATATACCACGTTTACACAACTTGTGACACCCCAGGCTGAATGAGTGAAGCAGGGATGGAAAGATACTGAGAGGAAAATGGCAGTTTTAAACAACAGCAGAGGTTTGAGTGAAGCAGGGATGGAAGGCTACTGGGGAGCTGTGTTTTTTTTTAAGCACCTGCGGCTCCGCTTTGGGCTGCTTTGACACATCTTTCCCCTCTCGAGATTATTCAAAACCAATTTTAACGTTGTCTCTTGAAAGTCCCTTCCTGTGTGAGTAATGCGGCTATCCGTGTTGAATTGAGGATGCCTTCCCTAGAGACACTTCTGTGGAAATGTGTCTTTAGCTATTGGCTAACACTTTGGCTTAGATTACCCAATTACCATCCAGCCCAATGCCTTTGGCGTGATGAGTTTAGCAGCCCTTGGGCCAGTAACATTGATGCTAAACTTTTATCTATTGGAATTTCGCCCACTGAAGTTTTGAATTATGACTTTGCCATAGGGGAAAAAAATTATAAATCAAAGATTGGATGATATAGAATGGCAGCGTAATCTTATGCTTGGTGGGGGGTCATGCTCCCCGCGACAGTTGGGCGTCGTTCCGCCAACTCATGTGCCATCTTACCTATCATCTCTCTCTATTGCCAGTCATCATTTTGCTTTTATCAAAGCGCGTTTTAATGTTTTCCCTTCGAATTCCCTTTTTCATAGATTCTCTAAAGGTCAAGTTTCAGTTTTATGTTCTTGTGATCACAGAACGATTGAAACACTTCATCATATAGTGTCTATATGCCCTTTATACTGTGCTGTCCAGAAGAATTTATTGTTACCATTAATTCACAAATTGTCTGGGCACCCGGCAGATTTCCAACTTACTTTTTTATTGCAAGATACAGATCAGTTTGTAACTTTACAAATGGCGAAATTTTTAACTTCCGTTTTGACATACAAGAGACGTAATGGGCTGCTGTTTAGGAGCTGAAATCTCCTTATAATATTTATCTAATTTTACATGCTTAATAAGTCTTTTATTGTTACCAATTTTAAATCAAACAGTGTGTGTGTATTTGCCTTGTATTTGCCTTTGTTTTTCTATGAGCTTAAAGCTGAAATAAAATTGATCGATTAGGCACCTGTTTTAACGAAAAGAAATAGCAGAGGTAGGTACAACACAGAAGCTAACAAGTTTTCCAAATTCCCTTTTCACTGTTCTCAAACCTTGTTTTAAATTGCCACATCCCCGCCTCAGTGTCACCCCCTGCTTGGTCTACTCAAAATCTACTGTTTTAAACCCCAATTTTCACCCTCTCAGTGGTTCTCCCTTCTTGGTCCAGTTCTATCGCCACTGCCATTTTAAAACCTGCCTTCACTTTTGCTCCCTTTCACGACCCTGGCATTATGCAAATCCATGATTGTGATGAGGCACTACATATTATCTACTGGGAGCTGCGCTCTGACATTCTTACAATAAACACTCCCCGTGAACAGAGGTGGGTGGGTGGAATTATAGCTTCTGCAAAATTATGCATTATATATATATAATGCATATATATGCTTGTTTTTGTATATATATTTCTCACACACTCAACCACATACCTATGCAATACATGTGGCAGTAAAATGTATGTTTGCCGGTACATTTTTCTTGTAAAATGTTTCATACATAAAAACATATTTTAAAAAACAACAACACAAAGTCTCCTCCTTTTGAAGCCTCCACAGACGTTTTACCTGCACACCCATCCCGAATTTCATTGTAACAATAGCTGCAACATTTTGCATTTAATTTCCCCCCCTCAGCTTGTTGCATCTTTACTTACCAAGCCTCCACATGTTGAAAGTGCTACAGATGAGTTTTTGTGCAATCGCAGGACACCTTGATAAAAGCAAAAGTCTTCTGCTGGGTATGTGTGTATTGACTTGGTTCTCCCCTTGCCCAGTGTCTGTATTGTAAATCCAGGTGCCACGAGAAAATCTGAAGTCTTAAGGTCAAGCTGGAAGTCGTGGCCAAATCCATGGAAATGGAGGTGCAGCGAGTCAGTTTCTCCCTCTGATGCTTCTCTCTTCCTCCTTTCATGGTGTGCAACTCCATGACTTACATAATCCCCATTTTGGTCTACTTCATATGCTGTCACAATAACATATTCTGTAAGCAGTCAATGCATAGAGTCAGAACTTTCATCAGCATGGATGGCGGCAGGTGCAAATGCAAGTGTTTGCATGCATTTGTACGCACAGATTTGCTGTTGCAACCTGGCTACTGAAAATGTCCCCTGGGTGGAGGGCTTGATTGTTAAATCACTCTGGGTAGCTCTATGAAAGGAAATAGGGGTCTCCTAAGAACTCTCAAGGACGCGGGTGGCACTGTGGGTTAAACCACAGAGCCTAGGGCTTGCCGATCAGAAGGTTGGCGGTTCAAATCCCCGTGACGGGGTGAGCTCCCGTTGCTCGGTCCCTGCTCCTGCCAACCTAGCAGTTCAAAAGCATGTCAAAGTGCAAGTAGATAAATAGGTACCGCTCCAGCGGGAAGGTAAACAGCATTTCCGTGAGCTGCTCTGGTTCACCAGAAGCGGCTTTGTCATGCTGGCCACATGACACGGAAGCTGAATGCTGGCTCCCCCAGCCTATAGAGCGAGATGAGCGCTGCAACCCCACAGTCGTCCATGACTGGACCTAATGGTCAAGGATCCCTTTAAGAACTCTCAGAACCCACAACAAACTACAGTTAGGATTCTCTGAGGTGAGACTTGAGTGTTGGTATGTTGCTGATTTAAATGTAGAGTGCAGAAGGGGCAAGAGAGACCTCAAATCAGGGGTGGGAAAACTTCTGATCAATGGGTTTCATTAAATCCAGCCAGTCGCACCTTAGAGACCCACTAAGTTTGTTCTTAGTATGAGCTTTCATGTGCATGCACACTTCCTTAGTTGGTCTCTAAGGTGCTACTGGAAGGAATTTTTTTTTTTATTTTTTGTTTTGTTTTGACTATGGCAGACCAACACAGCTACCTACCTGTAATTAAATTGAGCATGAGTCTAAATTTGGCCCTTAAGGCCACCCCCCCCCAAACCATGACCAGCTGCCTCCACACCTGACATCACACGTGTCACATGCTAGGGGCAGGTAAGGATGTTGCTCCAAAGGAACAATAGGAAGGCGGTTTCTCTGCAAGGAGGCTTGCTGACTGCCCTGACAGTGCTGCTGGGTTTGGCTCCACCAGAGAGCTGCTCGTTGGGAATGCAGAGTGCTTTACAATCAGCTGCTCAACCTTTGCCTGCAGTGGTTTGATTTCACTGTGACATCAAGTGATTGACAGGTGGGCCTATCAAAACTGGCCCAGGGGGTTGTGGGCCGGTTCCAGTGTCCCACCTCTGCAGTAAATGGGAGTTTACTGCACCACACTGGCTCTCATAGCCGTTTTGCATTCCTTTATAGCAGGGGCTTGAGCTAGATGACCCTTGGGGTCCCTTCCAACTCTACAATTCTATGATCCATTAATCCATTATCACAATTTTTTAAAAAGCAGATGCATTTCCCTAGTGATTACGGACCTAGCATTCACATTGCATTTGAAGGGTGGATGATGAGAACACATAACTTATTCTAATAGCAGTGAGGATGTGAGTAATCTTGTTGTGTTTAGGGCCCAGATAATCCTTACTAGATGCAACAGAGGGGAAGGGGAGAATTATATACACAACGGCTCCATCTTTGCCAGATGCCATGTGTTTAATCCATCTAGTTCCAACCTACAAAGGATAGCGGCTTCCCCAAAGCTGTTTAAATGCTATCTTGAGAGCATCTCAAATAAAAGTCCTGATAAACTTAACGAGAAAGTTCCACTTGAATTCCAGGGAGACCTTCACTGAATGTTTCAGGCTATTAATGTTCACTATTCAGCACCCCCTGGTGTTTTCCTTCTTTTAATACAGAGTTGTAAATTGGCTCTCAAAAGTCACAGCCCTGCAACATTTTTTTTAAAAAAAGACTTGCTTGTTTGGAGTGTTTGGTGGTGGCGGCAGTGGGCTGGATGGCAAGCTCCCTGCCTCCTCGCCGATTGCTGAGATTTCAAGAAGAGGGCTTGCTCCTCATGCATCCAGCCTAAAAGCTACATTTATGCATGGTTACCTGGGGAAAGACCCATTCAACTCAGTGAGACTTACATAGACAAAGGGTTGTGCTGTCGTTGCATGAATATAAACAGAAGCATGGTGTGTGTGTGAATAAGCCCAAGTACCCGATTAACACCCTGATCCAGATAGCTCAGTTGGTAGAGCACAAGACTCTAAATCTCAGGGTCATGGGTTCAAGCCCCACGTTGGGCAAAAAGATCCATGCATTGCAGGGGGTTGAACTAGATGACCCTCAGGGTCTCTTCCTATTCTATGGTTCCATGTTAGGCTTGCATGAGGCCCACTTGCTCCATGTCTAGCAACAGAAAGACGCCAGTCTGCTGGCAGTTCTTTCCATCTGCTGCTGGTCCCTTTTGGTGCCTCTGCTGGATGGGAGGGAACGACATTTGCTTCGAGAGCATCATCCAGTGTGGAAACCCACAAGGCTGCCAGAGAATGGTAGAGGCAACCTGTGCCTTCCCTGGGAGCCTGCATGACTCCTCCATGGTGGCAGCGGGGGGGGGGGGGAGGAAGCCTCCCAGCATAGTTAACAAACTGTGATGCTGAAGGAAGGGGTCAAGCACTGCACACCTCTGTTGGGTTTCTATGAAGAGTGCCCCCCACCCCCTGCACAGAAACATAGGTGACTTGTCAGAGGAAGGGACGAACGCTCCACCTATCTTCAGACAGCCTTCCCACTCACCTGGGTGACTTTCCTAATCACCTATGGCAACCAGGTGAGTAGTTAAAAACAATTATGCTTTGTTCATGTCGCTTTCTGACACTATTACAGAACAGGATAGTTCCAGTAGGGTATTTTGCATCTGGAAGTTTTATAAGCCTAGTAAAAGAAATGCTGAACTTCCTCCGGTCACAATCGTGGGGAAAGGGTGCAGATCCCACAATATTTGGAGTGGAGCAACTCAGCAATTGGGCAGACAGACCTTTCATTCTGGGCTCCTATCACCATGTAGTAAGACCTCACTGAGGGCAACAGTTACTCATTAGCTTGAATGTGTGTGGATGTGATTTCCTCACCCATTAAGTTATTATTCTTAGGTCTTATGTTGCAGGGCAGCAGCCACTCCAGACGGGAAGAAAGCCAGTTACAAATATATCAGTTTAATTTAAGAAAGCCACGCTAAAATAGCATATACGTTTATGTGCCTGTGGAAATCCATTAACGCCGATCAAAGGCAATGCATCAAGTATAGCCCGTGTTTCACAATCTCTGCTATTCCAGATATCAACATATTAATCAAAGAGTTTTCACTATTCATTGATAGAAAGCAGCAGGTTTTGTTTACAGCCCAGTCGTAAGCGTATGTTTTTGGAATTAAGCTGTAATTGGGAGAAAGCCCTATTGGGCTCAGTGGAGCTTATTTCTCAGTAGACCTGCATTGGACATGTAGCCTTGGACCTGTAGCCAGTAGACCTGCATTGGACAGCCACAGAATCTAAACATTAGCAACCAGGTACATGAGTTATTAATCCTATCAATATGGGCAGAACTTCAATCAACCACTCCAAATAAAACCCTATGCACACCTACCTAGACAAAGGTCCCATTGAACTCAATGGAGCTTACTTCACGGGAGGCATGCACAGGATTTCACCGTGTAACTGCAATTCTATGCATCCTTATTCGGAAGCAAGTCTCCCTGAATACATGGAAACTCATTGACATCTGAGTAAACAGGCATCGGGCTTTACAAGCCCCATTTCAGAAGAGCTCCTGAGCATATGCAGAGAATTATAAAGGAAGCCAAAGAGATCATTTCCATTAGACACCAGTCAACTGCCCTTACAGGCTATTATTCCTAATATAACCAATCACAAGGGTTAATACAATATAGGATCTACTCTGCTCACTTACCACTGTTGTCTGTGAACTCCAACAACTCAGAGTGCAAAGAGGGAAGGAGATCTGGGCTCCCAGCAGCTGATTGACCTGCACATGTCACAGGTGCACCCTGGAAAAGGGAGGGGTGGCAATAACAACAACAAAACAACAACAACAACAACAACGCTATTATTTATACCCCACCCTTCTGGCTGGATATATACAAAGATTTAAGAAATATAGGCAAATGGGGAAAAGTTAGAAGGAGCAGAATTTCTTTATATTGCAAAGTCCTTCTTAATGCAATCAGCATTGGAGGGTTTTTTTAAATACTGTATTTGGGATGGTCCTGCCGTGGAGATCACCGAATATTGGCTTCACTGCAATTTGTAAGAGAGAAAAAGAGAGGAGGCTTTCGCACAGCCGTTCTGGGGGAGAACCTACCTTGAGCTGCGCTTCGAAGAGCAGCCAAAGCCACAGCCCCGCCAGGCTGCTGGACGGCATCCTCTCCCGCCAAGCGGAGCTCCGCAAACCACCCCTAGCGACGGAGCAGCCCGGACCCCAGGCGCCTGGCTCCTGTTTTGGAGAGGGAAGCGGAGCGCGCTGCCAGGGTGGCAGAGAGCTGCATGCCCCGGAGCGGCAGCCTAAAGCGCAGGCATGGCAAGAATGAGCGGAGGAGAACCTCATTCACTTGGCTGCTGCGGGAGGAGGACGCCCAGCGGCTAAAAGGTGCCTCGTCGAGAGGAGCGGCGGGGGCGGCAGGCTGCGCTGGCGAGGCAGGAGGCGACAGGTCGGGGCTGCGCGGCGCGCCAGGTGCGGCTCTCCATGGCCAGGCGCCCCAGCTGCGCTCCGGCGGCGGCGGTAGCAGCAGCAGCCTCCGTTGGGCAGGGCGGGGAGGGGGCAGCCGGCCGGCTTCTGCCGAGGGGGCAGCTCTCCCTGTCCCGCCCAGCACCTGCTGCTGACGCCCCCCTCCTCCCACGTAGAGGCGAAGGACGCCCCTCCGCAAAGGAGAGAGGGGAGGGGCGTGGGACTTTGCGCGCAAGCTCGCCGACTCTGCCTTTGTCCTCGCGGAGCAAGAGGGCCGGGCGGGGGCCGGTCAAATTATGCAGACAAGTGAGTGTGTATGTGAGTGACTGTGTGTGTGTGTGTGTTTGAGAGAGAGAGAGAGAGAGAGAGAGAGAGAGAGAGCGCATAGGGAACCAGGGATTATTCCATGCCCATTTCCCCCGGAGTGATCAGCTTTGCTACCAGGGTTTAACTTTGCAATACAGTTACTGCACTGTATATGGAAAACAATAGGTGAAAGTACTCCTGAGCAGGTAAAGAGTGTGCTTCTTTGCCCATCTCTCAGAGAGAGGGAGAGAAGGAAGTGGTAAATTTCAACAGTGAAAGAATGAAGTTACCATTTCTGTATGCAGGTGGAGAATGTCACTTTTAAAAATATATATATTAATTTTCCTCATTAAAAAAAAGCAGTAAAACTAGGACAGAGGCAGATTTAGGGGAACACAATTGATTCAGTTGCCTGGGTCTCTCTCTGTGTGTGTGCCACCGGGGCACAACTTTGATTTACAATGGAGTGCAAGAGGCAGGGCATTGCACAGAGCGCTGCTGAAATTTGACACCAAAGGACACTGCCAAAATTTAAAGTCTTTCTTTCTGATATACTTTTCTACTCAAAGAATCCTTAAAAAACAAACAAACCTCAAAACATATAGACTGGAAATCTCCAGAGAGGTCATCTCCTGCCTGCAGGCAATGATCATGTCTGCCATCTGCCTGTCTCAGGAGTCTGTCACTTTATTCTGCTGCAGAGGTAGACCGAACCTAACTGCAGTGACGCTACACCAGTTTCTGTAACTGGTGGACTTGGGCCCCATTTCTAAATCTCCCCTAATTTCTAGGATCCTCAGTAGCATTTATCTGTTCTGCAGGTGAGCAAGCAAAGATTCCCTGCATGCTTGTGGACTGGAGAAGGACATCCCATGGTTGCCTAGGAGACAGGCCCGAGCAGGATCTCTGTGAACACTCCCCCCCCCCCGCGTGCCTTAAATTAGGGTTACTAGACGTCCCCGTTTCCCGGGGACAGTCCCCGGATTTGCGAATAAGTCCCCGGACAAATGCCATCCCTAGAATGTCCCCGGATTTCATCTAATGTCCCTGGGAAATGCAGCAGCGGCAGTCTCAGCAGCCTGGAGCAGTTGGCTCTGGCTGGCTTCAGGAGCTGCTCGGAAGTCCCCATATGATGGTGGTGCAGGGGCTCTAAGATGCAGCTTCTGGGCTGCCTCCACCTTCCCTGACCCCAGCAACTAAGCTGTGAAGGGAGGCTTCATGCTGCCTATCGGAGCAGCCTCCTGACTCCTACTTGCGTGCAAGCAGGAACAGGGCGGGGATCTCTCAGCTGTGAATGGAGGCTTCACGCTGCCTATCTGCCTTCCATGCCTGACCCACTGCACACCGCTTCCCCACCACCACCACCAAAGAACCAACAACTCATGGGCTGCCCAGGCTCCTGGAGAAAGGAGATAGAAGCCTCGGAGGAAGGGGAAACGTGGCGGTTAAGGTCAAGGCGGCGGCCGCCCCTCTGCCACTGTCATCACTGCAGAATCAATGTCCCGAAGATGTAGTATTGATTGATTGATTGATTGTGTCCCCGGATTCATTGAAAAAAAAATCTGGTAACCTTACCTTAAATCCCACACAATGAAATATAAGAGCAAAGCAGCAGTTCTCTCTTGAGATGATGATGGGACAGGAGGGAGGGAGAATTCAACCCCACAGATCCCATGTGCATCAGCAGAGGCCCTTTGCCAGCACGGGTGTAGCCACGGGGGAAGCTGATGCCCCCCCAATCCACAAAAAGTATTGAAAAGCATTGAAAATACTTAATTGAGGGTCTGCTACCCAGCAGAAACCTGTCCCCCTGTAATGTCCTCTTTTTTGGGGGGGGGTTACCCATGATCTCCCCCCCCCAAAAAATATATAAGCCCAACAACAAAATTTTGCCTATGCCCACGTTTGCCAGGGAGGTTGTTCCATCTATAAGGTTTGACTGGTGCGATAAAGCCTCAAACATTAAAAACTTCCCTAAACAGGGCTGCCTTCGGATGTCTTCTAAAAGTCAGATAGTTTCTTCACACAGTGACAAAACCCTTCTCTTTTTCTCCATCCAGGCCATCAACCAGAGTTATCAGAGCCAGTAGTGGAGGAAGAGGAGTGCGGGGGGGAGTGCACTGCCCCAGGCAGCGCGATCTTGGTAGGGTGCCATCACGACTGCCCCCCCCCCGCCTGCACTGGGCACCATGTCCCCACAGGCGGCCGGCCATGCCCCCAGGACACCAGCCACGCCCCTGTGGGTGGTGTGCCATGCCCCTGGAATGTGCGCCAGCCCTGCCCCCGCCTGCACCCCCCCCCCGGTGCCAGAGCATGAAGCTCTGCCACTGATCAAAGCTCAAGGGCACATTTCAGATGTGCCACTCAAGGAGGGTGTGAAAGAAGAAGAGGAAGAAGAAAAGTTTGGATTTGATATCCCACTTTATCACTACCCGAAGGAGTCTCAAAGCGGCTAACATTCTCCTTTCCCTTCCTCCCCCACAACAAACACTCTGTGAGGTGAGTGGGGCTGAGAGACTTCAGAGAAGTGTGACTAGCCCAAGGTCACCCAGCAGCTGCATGTGGAGGAGCGGGGACGCGAACCTGGTTCACCAGATTACGAGTCCACCTCTCTTAACCACTACACCACACTGGTGAGAGATGTGGTCCAGGAGGAGGTATAGCCAGCAGCGAATCCCAAGGACCAGGTGGAATGGCCTGGAGGTCTGATTTGGGTCTGAGCCTGAATTTCCCACCTCTGGTATATAGCAGGCATGTCCAACAGGTAGATCGCGATCTACTGGCACATTATGGGGGTGTTCCTGGTAGATCTCTGGCCCCCTCAGTGATCTACTCCCCCCTAAAGAAGCTCAGTAACTTTAGCTTCCCCAAAAAAGCTCAACAACGTTGGCCTCCTTAAAAAGCTCGACAACTGTGGCTTCCCCAAGAAAGCTCAAGAACATTGCCTTTCCTAAAAAAGTTCAGCAACTTTTGCTTCCTAGCAAAAAAAAGGGGGGCCATCAGATTAAGTTCCACTATCGGACTGGGAATTCAGCACCCTCAACTGTGTTTTATATAATCAACTTTTGATTTTGTTCTGTGTATATCGCAACACTCATTCAGTTCCATTCATTCATATATTCAGTTCCATTCATTCATATATTCAGTTCCATTCATTCATTTGCTCCCTAAAAAAGCTCAGCCACCATGGCTTCCCCCCAAAAGCTCAACAACTTTGACCCATTCAATGACAATGGGTAGATCACTGCCAGTTTTTTTTTTTTACACTGTGAGTAGATCACAGTCTATTGGGAGTTGGACGTCCCTGGTGTATAGGATTGCAGCCATAAGATGATAAATATTTTAAAATATCAAAACAATTCATGTATTCCCTTGCGCCCCCCCCCCCGGATTACCCATGTTGCTTACAAATTTGATGCAGGCAACTAAGAATTTGATTCCTCCACTGCCATTTCCCACTATTGTGACTGGTTCTGACTCTGTGCAGGCATGAATAAAGAGAGTCTAGGTGCAGAAAGGCCTTGATGCTAACATGAAAATGCATGCTACGAAACTCTCTGCTTGCCAGCTGGCCAAACCAAATGTATTAGCAAAATTGGCAAGCGGAGGAGAATGACACAACTTTCAGTGCTGTGACAAATTGCATGGCATTTTGCTGCCTTGTTGGGTGGGTGGGTGGGAGGGAGCTCATCCGGAAGAGGGAGCTGGGAATGGTTCAGCCACAAATGCTTAACTCGGTGTTTGCAGCTGTTCCCGCTGCCTGCGTTTGCCATGCTCACCCCAAAGCATCGGTGCCACGTTCTGCGTATAGGTGGAGAAATCATTTACTCCCAGCCTTCAGGCCAAAGTGACAGAACAGAGGCAGAACCAACCCTAAGGTTGGAAGCCAAGTGAATAAAGGTAGAGCTGCACCTTTCGCAGTCGTGTGTAAAGGGGAATTTTCTCCAGGTGCAGCTTTTCTCTCTCTCAGGCTGTTTGAATTGGCACCTGCCAAACCCCCCTCTCTTCTGAACAGCTGTTTCAACACAGGAAACATTTTGCTTAATATCATTTTGTTTCATTTCCCCCCAAGTGAAATGTTGGGCGTACACAGAATTTATATATACTGTATTTTTCACTCCATAAGACGCACCTTTTCCCTCCTAAAAAGTAAGGGGAAATACCCGTGCGTCTTATGGGGCGAATGGTGGTCCCTGGAGCTGAATTGCCCAGGGGCCAAAAGAGGATCATGCTTTTTATTTTACAAAGAGAAAAGGGGGTGTTGAAAGGACCCCGCTCAGCAGCTGATCAGCAAGAGATCGGGAGAGAGATAAGAGTCCCGGCTCCCTTTCAGCCCCGCCCCCTTGCCCAGGCCTCCATTGTTGAATGTGCTGCAGAGGGAGGTTGTTTGTTTCCCCAGGACATGTGACTGGCTGATTAGATTATCTGTCTGGAAACAGTAGAAACGGCTCCCTTTCCTTAAGATTTTTCAGAAATGTGAGTTGAACCCCATAAAAACGGGGCTTTTCCTCTTTGCTTTTCCCCCTTTGCAAAAGGAGCTTTGCTTTTCCCCCTTTGCAAAAAAAGCTGCAAAACTTTTAGCTGATCCTCAAAAAACAGGGCTTTTCCCTTTGCAAAAAAGCTGCAAAACTTTTAGCTGATCCTCAAAAAAACAGGGCTTTTAGAGGAGGAAAACCAGAATTTTTTTTCCTTGTTTCCTCCTCTAAAAACGAGGTGCGCCTTATGGTCCGGTGTGCCCTATGGAGTGAAAAATACGGTATATATATTTGGTTGTTCTCAAGTTGATTTTGTATTGGAAATTGCAAAGGTCCTGTAGGCTAGACAATAAAATGTTTTCCCCTCTTACTTTCTTACATAAAAAAAATATGAAATTGTGATCTACTAAGTGAGTCACAAATTATGCTAGCCTGGACCACTGGGTATACTGTGAATCACAGCCTTCTCCCTGACATGCTAAATTTTATATGTATGGATTTTTTTTTTAACAATGATGCAGGATTTCATCACATGAGATCCCACCTGCAGTCTGAAATGATACAACCCAGATACAGATTAAGCACCTCAGTGGGAGCTTAGCCACAGCTGGTTCTCTAGGCTAGGATCCAGCCTTCAAGACTGATGTTCTTGGGCAAAGCTCCAACACCCCTGGCATCCTTAACGGTTCAAGGTCTGCAGTGACACTCACAGCTACATTAGAAACGCTGGATATTTTTACGACGAAGAGGAGAATGAAACATTTCCCTCCATACCAATGGAATTCTAGAACTCAAAAGACATCAGATGGCAGGGAAAGGATGACAAAGGATATAAATCTTTCGCCTTTTATTAAGGATGACAGCTGAGTCCTAAGCATGTTTCCTTGGAAGTAAATCCCACTGGTCTTAATGGGAATCGACTACCATTGCTGCATTGTCCTTAGTCATCCATCTAGCCAAGCAACTAGGGTGACTGTCAAACATACTTTACAATCTTAAGTTGGCTGCTTTGGACTTCATGGGCCACCATTTATGCAGACCTGGACAACTAGGCATGATTAGATTTGAAACCAATATCATATTTTAAAGAAGATTATGGGCCAATATATACTGTCTCACAAATGTACAGTATGTCTTCAGCTTGGTTAACCATCAAGGTCGATTTTTCACCTGTTAAGGAGAAATAGATCATAATAAATCATGGAGTGGAAACTGAGTAACTTCCTTGTCTTTACATTGGCAGAAACCACAGACTAAAATGACCTTCAAACTTTACCTCATTAAAAGCTAGCATTTATAAGTGTTGTTAGACACACAGAGCCACGTGTGGGCTCTTCAGTCATGTGCAAGGAGATTTGCTCGTTCTTTGCAAATGTCGACAAGGCAACTAGGCTGCTGCTACAGGATGTTTTGAAGACACATTCTATACCTGGATTTAGATTATAAATAGGATCAAGGATGCATCTTCTATCTCAAAGGGCAGTCACTGAGATTGCATGATTGGAATATCTGGGTGCTTTATACCAGGCAGTGGTACCAGGTTGGTGTTTCATGGTACAGTCGTACCTTGGAAGTCGAACAGAATCCATTCCAGAAGTCAGTTTGACTTCCAAAACGTTCAAAAACCAAATCGTGGCTTCTGATTGGCTGCAGGAAGCTCCTGCAGCCAATCAGAAGCCATGGAAGCCTCATCGGACATTCGGGTTCCAAAAGAACGTTTGCAAACCAGAACAATCATTTTCAGGTTTGCGGCATTCGGGAGCCAAAATTTCTGAGTTTCTGGGCGATCAGGATCCAAGGTACGACTGTACTCAATTAGCGGGACCTTGAGGACAAACCTTGGTTACCAATTACGGTTTGTCTGTGGAGAGAAAGAGACCAAAAGCCCAGGTTTAAGCAGCAGCAGCACCACCAGAGGAGGAGTGAAGCAATCATGATTTCCCCCCACGAGTATCTACAAGCTCACTCATTGACACATAGCCATGGTTTGGTTTAGCATTGATTGTGAGCCAGGCCAGTGCATCCTATGAAGGCCCTGCCTGGATAGAAATAATCCCTGAACTCTATTGTGACAGGAGACTCAGGTACATCATCTCACTTGGTGTGGGCCATATCTGAAGCGAAAGCAAAATGGCAGCATTGTGGTTTGATGGGCCCCTCAACAGGTCTTGACTCTGGAAAGATCCCAGCCTCACCAACTTCAGGCATCAGACATGCCTGCTTTACACTTTCACTCTCTACTTTCCTGTGTTTGCTCTAAAAGAACAGCGCTGCCAGGAGGGCTCCTCATCTTTCATCGCTAAATGGTGCACAAAAATGACCTAGGTTGAAACCATGTTGCCAATTTCTGACCTCAGTTACACAGTTACTCTACTGAACTCATCTAGCAGCTGCTCTGTCTCTCCTTCTGCATGCTCCCCCTCTCATTCTCTCCCTGCAGTTGGTCAAATTCTTTTAATCCTTAGATAAGGAACAAGTTCTACCAACAGCAGAACTGATCGTCATCTCCCAGGACCTCTGCAAAGGCCAGGTGTAGCAGACTGTGTGCGATAGCCATGGGAAATTTATAGCCTTATCCTCTTTGTAACTGATCTCACCACTCCCAACCATCTGTGTGGTCCTGTGCTTAAATCATTGGGAGTTTCCTCGTTCATCTCCAAGGAAAGGCTGATCATTTGATAACATCTGCAGTCTGTGTGTGCTTGCTTTCTTCAGCAAATTGCTTCATGGAAGAAGTTTCTGGTGATAGTGTTGGTTGACTGATGGAAGGAGACAAAATAAGTTTCTTTCTCACTTTGCTGTTGCCTTGTGCAGAAGAGGGCTACAGAAGCTTGCTTAGCCGAAGAAGGGGAAAACACTAGAATTTACAGCCCTTTTATTGACAGGGTTGTTGAATTGAGACAACCACTAACTTAGAGCTTCTTCCAACGTTACCGTATTAGTGGCCAGAGAGCTGCTTCAGCATAGCTCTTTCCGGTGACCTTTCAGAAGTCTTAGAACATATGCAAGCATCTCACACAATGTAAGAAGAACATATGCAAGCATCTCACACAATGTAAGAAGAAGTAGTGGTACATCTGGCGTGACTGAGTGGTGTGCAGTAGGTCTCAAGCCTCTCAAGGGCACTTTGGGAGGTAGTCCAAGTGAGAGCTTGGGTTGCCACTTACACATTGCTGGAAAAGCATAGCTTAGAAAAGATGACATAAAGGGGACACATATTATGCAAAAATATATATTCAATGTACTAATTTATATGCATACAGTGGTACCTCGGGTTACAAATGCTTCGGGTTACAAACGCTTCAGGTTACAGACTCCGCTAACCCAGGAAGTAGTACCTCAGGTTAAGAACTTTACCTCAGGATGAGAATAGAAATCGTGTGGCGACGGCAGCAGGAAGGCCCCATTAGCTAAAGTGGTACCTCAGGTTAAGAACAGTTTCAGGAACGAATTAAGTTCTTAACCCGAGGTACCACTACAGGTGAAACTCAAAAAATTAGAATATCGTGGAAAAGTCCATTTATGTAAGCAATTGTTTTCATTAGCTACTGGAGTTTAATATATGCGGTTTTTTCGTCTAGAAGCGGCAATGTAGACAAAAAAAGACGAAAAAAATCGTCTTGTGAGGCAGCCCCATAGACTTTTTTGTCTTGCGGGGCAGCCTCCCGCTAACGAGCGAGATTTTTCGTCTAGCGAGGCATGTCAGCGGGGCACCACTGCCTTTGCAAAGCGAGATTTGTTTGTTTGTTATAATTGTGATGATTATGGCGTACAGCTGATGAAAACCCCAAAGTTGAGATTGTTAATTTGGGGTTCTCATCAGCTGTACGCCATAATCATCACAATTATAACAAATAAAGGCTTGACATATCTCGCTTTGCATGTCATGAGTCTATCTCATATATTAGTTTCACCTTTTAAGTTGAATTACTGAAAGAAATGAACCTTTCCACGATATTCTAATTTTTCGAGTTTCACCTGTATATGGGCAAATTTAGAAATGACTGCTATGCTTTAAATCAAAATACAATATATCTTACCATAGTGGGGAAGACTGTGACCCCGTTACCTGTGTGTCTGTTGTGCAAGTACTAACTGGATGGGCAACTTTCAAGGCTCCGTTCGTGCTTCTTAGGATTCTTCATCTTTAAACCAGACTTCAACCGGGTAGCCTTTCAAATAAAGGACACCTTCCAGCAGAGGTCTATCCTCTCTCACTTCCCTTCAAATGCCAGTCTACCCTCTGTGAAGTAGGCATCCTGACCACCCTAGTGGTGCCTTCCCATGCTGTGTGCGTAACCTCTTGATAAGATGGATATCTGTGTCATTTCCCTCATCCCCAAGATTTTGGTTAGGCATGCATCATCAGCCCAATCTTTAAAAAAGTTAGAGATGTTTAAACCCAGTGAAGTAAATAGGCTTAGGTGTGTCCGAGCCAAACTCTACATAGGGTTGGAAAGATGTTGAGGAATTCTCCTCACCATTTCAGAGCCCTGCACCCTTACAAGCCTATCAATCATGCTTCAGTCCCCAGCATGTTTCAGCAAAAGGGCGGTCATATGCCTTTGCATTTACACATGAATGATATCTTAAAGCGAGTAAGATCTATTCGTTTGGACTGCTGCACGTAAGCAAAGTGCCGCAATGCTCACGTTCCCTCACCTGTTAAAACAAAACCCCTTGGGATGGTTAACTAGTTTTTACTACCGTGTCAAAGGTGAAAGAGCAGTTAAGAGCAGTTCAGTGAGTTGCATGGATTGAAAGGGGGGTGGGGTGGAGAAACCCAGCACAAATGCTCCTCCTGACGAGATAGAAACAGTCTGAAAACCATAGGGGGCAGGGCAGTTTTCTAGCACCCAAATAGCCATAACATATTCTTCTTTTTATCTACCTAGGACAACAGTGTGTGTGTGTGTGTGTGTGTGTGTGTGGTCTTCATCCTTACAAATGATAACAAATGTACTGGCTCCTTAGAATCCAGTCCCCTGGCCCCTGGCGATAAACTCTCTCCAAACACCTAATTTCACAAGTTGACTGTGCTACAGTGTCCTTCATATGGACTAGTACTGTGGTCAGTGGTGCCATTTAGGGAAGGCCAGGGAGCATCACCTCCTGCAAGGACTGTGTCTCATGTAGAGAACCACTGAAGTACATGTGGCAGGCTTCCATGTGACGTAGCTACAGATCCTGGACTAACTCCACTTTCCTTTTGGAAAGAAGTACTCAAGATTCCTTTTCCTGGTCAGCTTTTCTTGAGCATGATGGCCTTTCTGAGCTAAGTCGTTTTACTCTCTGGTTCAGTTTTGACTTCCGGTTGGCTCCTCCAGTTTGCCTCCTTGCTTCAGTTCTGGCTAATGGTTTGTCCCGTGGTTCACTACAGACTGTTGAGCATGGCTGACCCCTGCCAATCTACTCCCCTCCAACTATTTCTGACCAAGTCCCTGAGGCACCCATTTCACATTGAGTAGACTCTTCAGGGACCCCTCCACACCTCTCATTGAACCTCTGCCCATTGATAAGGATTTCGCGGCATGCTGTGGTGCAGATACCCACTCGACACCCACAGGTCACCCGGGACATGGCAAGTCATGTTGCAACTCTTGGTGTGCATACTCTCAACACATCCAGAGAAAGATTCGTGGAGGTAGGACATAAAACTTGCCTATGCCTGATAGAGATGGAACATCCAATGGAATAAGTTTTCATTGTCTATGGGACCTGTGAAAATTTATTTACTTTCCAGTCCCCTAATAAATGTTTTAAATTTCAGTCTGAAATAAACTAATATACAGGGTTTTTGTTTTCTACTGGCGGGAATGAATTCTGCAAGCCGCAGTATTTCCTTAGGGACTTCCTTCTCAGGACCCTGTTTGGAAGCTTTTCAAGAAAATTAAACATTCTGATTCTAAACTTTTCCTCTGAAAATAAAATAATGGGTTTAACAGGGAATCTATGGGATAAAGTTATGCAGTACAAGTCAGTGAAATATATATATATATATATATATATATATATATATATATATATATATATATATATATCTTTTGCTTTCCCACTTACAAGGAATTTGTCACTATTTTGAGAATACAATTCAAAACTGAATCATTTGCAACAACAATCATGTTGACCGGAAATGCTTTAAATAAGAAAGGGGGCCTACCAATATATTAGGGGCACAATCCCCCCAAAAATGTCAGTGGGATGGTTTAGCAAATGCTTCAGTTGCTTGTATGGAAATCATTTGGGCTGGATTATACCCTAAAACCACAATCTCCTGCAGGTATACCGTCTATATAGGGTTATCATTATCTACAACGCTATATTCCACCTTAAAAGAGTTGATTCTATACACCAAATTTGTTAAACCACCTATTCATTAATGCAGGTCATGTATGAATAACACTTTTCTTGTGTGACTCTTTGAAAGCTGGCTTGAGAGGGCAGTTTAAAAGGGAATCCAATGCACTGTGGAAATGTACTGAATGGGAGTGCAATGAGCTCCTTTAGGAAATCGGTCTTCTATAAAGTAGGCACAAAGAAACAGGAATGTCAATGTGTTTTGTGTACGGCCTCGGTCCACTATACCTGAAGGAGCATCTCCACTCCTATCGTTCTGCCCAGACACTTATGTCCAGTGCCAAGGGCCTTCTGGCGGTTCCCTCACTGCGAGAAGCCAAGTTACAGGGAACCAGGCAGAGGGCCTTCTCGGTAGTGGCACCCGCCCTGTGGAACGCCCTCCCACCAGATGTCAAAGAGAAAACCAACTACCAGACTTTTAGGAGACATCTGAAAGCAGCCCTGTTTAGGGAAGCTTTTAATGTTTAATAGATTATTGTATTTTAACATTCTGTTGGAAGCCGCCCAGAGTGGCTGGGGAAACCCAGCCAGATGGGCGGGGTATAAATTTATTCTTATTCTTATTCTTATTCTTATTATTTTGAGTAAAACAAATGAGCTGAAGGCCTGAGGGTGGTGGGTGGGAATTAATGTTCAAATGACTCGTATCAATAGACATTATGAGTTCAAAACTGCTTGTGAGGCCTTTGAGAAAGGAAGCTGAAAGGAACATTACCCTTAGTATAAAGTACAAGAGAAGAAAGATGTAATCTGACATATGAAGCAACACCAATAATCTTTTTGAATCCTTTTACAAGAAACTATACACCTCGCGGGATGTGCAAAGCATTGACAAATGCTTAAATGACATCTCCATTCTCCCTTTTTTGGAAGGCCATAGAAATTATTGGAACAAGCTTGTGTCAGATGAGGAAATAAAACTGGTAGGTGGGCTGAAAAGGCGGGAAGTCCCATGAGAGGGTGGTTTCACAAGCAATTGTTATAAAGTGTTCTCTGAGGTGCTTATCTCTCAGCTGTGAGTGCATTTTGGAAGGGGGGAGATACCCAGTTCATGGAAACTAGCTAGATTGACCATAGTCCCCACACTTAGATAAAGATCCAGTAGAAATGGGATCCTACTCTTCCATAGCGCAGGTAAATCAGGACACAAAGTTCCTTACTGACATAATAGCTAAGTGTTTTCATTATATTAGAAAACCTTAAACTGTGCCAGGTAGACATGTTGTAGATCCACTATTTGTGGCACAGAACCCCTTTTGCTTGTGTTTATTTTTGATTCAGATTTGTCATGGCCAATGGCTAGTACAATAAAGTTATTTATATTGGGTAGGATCTTATAGATTCAATCAGATGGATCCTAAAGGTATTGCATTAAGGACATGTCAACAAGAGCCCATGGCTCAACTATCTTTTGATGCCTTCAAGGCATTTGACAGCTTTGAGTGGCTGTTCTTGCTGAGGCTACTCAGGAGACTTCAATTTGGAGAGAAATTCATGGCCTTGGGTTCACAACTCGATTCAGGTTTGGAGACTAGTGTGTGTGTGTGTGTGTGTGTGTGTGTGTGAATGCTAGACATTCTGATCTATTAGCAGGGTTGCCCTCTGTTGGGGATTCTGTTTGCTATTGCAATCAAAGTCTTGGCTGATAAAATCAGAAGGATTATTAAAACAATGTGTAAGAAATTGAAAGCCAAGCACATGTCATCAATCTATTTGTAGAACTCCTCCTCATTCTTCCTGACCCTTGGGAGGGAATCCTAGAATTCAAAGTGACACCAGCAGATTTTTTTTTAGCATGTAGAAGGCTTGTAGATTAATTATACTCCGTCCCAGTTTATGTGTCTTAACTTGTCATGGAAACAGCAATTAGCAATACAGAAACTGTCTAATCTAACATTGCAAGCTGCCTGATCTAACATTACAAGTAAACTGTTTTAAATATCTAGGGATAATCATTACAAAAGATATACATCGGCACAAAAAAGTGAAATTATGAACCTCTCATAATGTGCCTGAAAGAGGAAATTTGTTCCTGAAGGACTTTCATGGCTGGTAAACATTTCGGCAATAAAGATGATATTCCTCCCAAAGCAAGCATATTGGTTTCAGGCCCTCCCGGATGATCTGCAGCCCACGCAGTTAAAACACTGGAAGAAATTCACTGAGGGATTTTGCCGTAGAGGAAAAAGAGCTAGACTTGGAAGATATTTGCTTTACATGTGAACCCAGAGTAGGGGGTTGGGTATTCCTAACATGAACCTGTATTGTGATACCTTCCCGATAAGGTAGGTAATGTCTTTTCTGATATTTTAGGACACCTGGACCTAGTTATGCTGTGGCACTGTAGCTTCCAGCTTGTCAGAACTGGCCTGGAACTGACCAGCCTTGCTTCCATTTTGAAAAAAAGGCTTTTGCCTCAGTCAAGCATTTTATAGAGTGGAATTCAGCACTGCCCCCCAACAGAAGAAGTATTTTAGATGGAGGCCAGCCTATTGTATCTATGTTGGAAGATATATAAAATATACTCAGCAAAACACAGAATTCCAGGAGAAAAATTAAGCTGTGATTCATACTGTGTTTATACCACATGGGAGCTGGCAACCATCGGAACAGGCCCTCTGCTAGCAGACTGGAACTAAATTCTTAGACGTTTGCCTTGCTGCCAAGGAGTTGCATCATGGGGTTTTCCTACAGCAACATAAAGGATAAGAATGATGTCGTACATCTGAAATGATATTTGGTGTCAGAGCCCAGTGAAATTGCCAGGCCGCTTCATCTAATTAAAAATATTACTACAGTTAACAAAGGACACTCGTGAATCAGAGCCATGACACCAAAATAATTTACTTGGAACATGACCTGTCGTGTTTTGATTTATTTTGCTGGATCAGCCACTTAACTATGAAGTAGAGATGTGGCCATGTTATGATTTATTGGATTTATATGTTGAAAATAGTTTGCTATTATTAATCTATTATTTGTTGTTCTTAGACTGGAGAGGTCTGGATCTGCTCGCCATGAGGCTCACCTAGGTGAACTATTACGCCAATCACCATCTTTTAGTCTTTTAGGCTAACCTACCATATTTTCTCGCTCCATAGGGCACACCGGACCATAGGGCGCACCTCGTTTTTAGAGGAGGAAACAAGAAAAAAATATTTTTTTCTGGTTTTCCTCCTCTAAAAGCCCTGGTTTTTTTGAGGATCAGCTAAAAGTTTTGCAGCTTTTTTTGCAAAGGGAAAAGCCCTGTTTTTTTGAGGATCAGCTAAAAGTTTTGCAGCTTTTTTGCAAAGGGAAAAGCCCTGGTTTTTTTGAGGATCAGCTAAAAGTTTTGCAGCTTTTTTTGCAAAGGGGGAAAAGCAAAGAGGAAAAGCCCCATTTTTATGGGGTTCAACTCACATTTCTGCAGCTTCTAAAGGAAAGGGAGCCTTTTCTACAGTTTCCAGACAGATAATCTAATCAGCCAGTCACATGTTGCTGGGGAAACAAACAACCTCCCTCTGCAGCACATTCAACAATGGAGGGCGGGGCTGAAAGGGAGCCGGGACTCTTATCTCTCTCCCGATCTCTTGCTGATCAGCTGCTGAGCGGGGTCCTTTCAACCAGTGGCGGAGTAAGGCCCGCGGTACCCGGGGCGGCAAAGGAAACGCCCCGGGGCGGGGCGTCGTGACATCACATTGTGACTCATGACGCTCCGCCCCCAGGGCGGTTCCGGGGGTGCCGGCGCCGCTTCTGCAGCCCTCTTTTAAGCCGAAGAGCTCGCTTTTAAGCTCTCCGGCTCAAAAGGAGGCTGTGGAAGCGGCGATCCGATGACAGAGTGCGCCTGCGCGTGCAGGCGCACTCCGTCGTCGGGCCGTGCGCTGCCGCTCCCAGGGTGACGGAGGGAGCGGCAGCGCGTGGGAATGGTGGGAGGGGCTGCCTCTTGTCGCCCCACCCGCCGCTTCTCGCCCCTGTCGCCCGGGGGCGTACCGCCCCCACCGCACCCCCCTAGCGACGCCCCTGCTTTCAACCAAAATAAAAAGCACGATCCTCTTTTGGCCCCTGGGCAATTCAGCTCCAGGGACCACCATTCACTCCATAAGACGCACAGATATTTCCCCTTACTTTTTAGGAGGAAAAAAGTGCGTCTTATGGAGCGAAAAATACGGTACTCCCTAGAATTGTTGTGAAGATAAAATCTGTGTGATTGACCTGAGCTTCCGAGGGGAACAGATATATTTAAATCTCTCTCTCTCTCTCTCTGTGTGTGTGTGTGTGTAAAAAAGAGCTAAATGAGATTAAACCTGGAGTATCTGTCTTTGGAGCTTCTTACCATTCAAAGAGATGAAGAGCACCAAACAATATTCTGAGCAACTTCCCCCCCCCCCCCATGCTGCTGAGGAGCTACAACAAGAGGGTGGCATGTAGGGTTTTAATTCCTTTGGTACTGAGCATCTGTAAGTCAGCAGGAGACTGCAGAAGCCACCAGTTCCAGATGACTGATGGATGCTTGAGCAGCCTCCAAAGCCAACAGCAAAAATGAAATGAAATGAAATGAAATGAAATGAAATGAAATGAAATGAAATGAAATGAAATGAAATGAAATGAAATAAAATGCTTCATGGCTGACAGTTAAAGATACATTAGAATGTGGCTGGTCAACAACGATGTTTGGTAGATGAGGTGCCAAGGATAGCAACGTCATACATTAATATGCATATATGGAAACAAGCGTTCATGACAATTCTTTCAAACAGTGTGTGTGACATTCTGGAAAGGGGCCACCCAACAACATGCCCAAATACCTGCCACTATTAAGCTTCAAACTGTCAGACGTCCTTGAAAAGCGTCTCTGGAAGTGGAGGGTTTGCCGACAGCTTCTGCGGTTTCACCGGGCTAGATTTGCTAACAAAAGCCCAGTTCATACACGTATTGGGCCAATGGTCCTCTTCGTTCAGTAGAGGAGCGGCCACGTACCAGTGCTCTCTGCTATGTGCATAATGGATTGTAAGAGGAGGACACTCCATGTGGCCGCTGGTATGCACAGAAGCCTCAGTTGTACCATCCTCACCTCCCAAAAAGTGTGCAGTGGGGTGGAGGTCTCTGCAAATTTGGGTTCCGTACCTGTGTGCTTTGGCACAGAGCACCCACCTCACATGTTCTGTCCATGGTGGAGGGAAGGATTCTCTGGAGGACGCTGTGACAAAATGACAGAAAAGCAATTTAGGTTTGCAGCACATCCCAGGTATATAACAAGGACCTGACCATCTCACCTGTGACTCTCATCTGCAACTCACCTGGCTGCCACAGAGGGAGAGAAGAGAATCAGGGCCAGTCCATCTGCTCTGCTAAGAGGCCAACTCTCTTTGGCTCCTCTGCTCTCCGACCTGTTTTCATTAAAATAACTTGAAAATTTTAAGAGCTGTGCTTTTTTTTCTTTCGTTCTCCCTTTTGTGCCATGTCTTTTAGGTTGTAAACCTAGGTTGTTTGTTATTAATCTTTTGTAAACTGGTCTGGGATCCTTTTCAGCTGAAGAGTTGGGTAATATATAGTCAAGTCCCCAAGCCACACATTGCAAGCATTTGCTTATTCTCCGTTACTCAGCACATTTCTCAGTTAAATTAGGGCTGAGCCAATACTCATTGTATTTCAAGGACATCTTTGAAAGTGCTCTCGATCAGCAATGCCTGCAGAAAGGTTTGTGCAGTTATTTCCATTGCCCCTTGTGATATAACGAAGGACACTTCCTTTCGTCTTACCACTTCATCCTCTCACTTATTAAAAGAACTAACAGGGGCTAAACTCACTGTAGACGAAAAACTTAGACGAAAAACTCGTCTAGCGGAAGCTTCGTAGCCTTTAAGTAAGCGCGGCTGTCACCTTTCTCTTTTTTAAGCCTTTATAAAAGAGAGTCCCTTTCCAGCACCAACGTGGCCAGGTACCCTTTTAAACTCTAGGCAAAATATGAGACTATCCCTTGTGTCCACAGTATGAGGGGTTCAGCCACTAGAAATCCCCTCATGTAAAAGCTCACCTCTTCCCTGAGTCGAAACAAAATAGAAAATTCTTTCCAGTAGCACCTTAGAGACCAACTGAGTTTGTTCTTGGTATGAGCTTTCGTGTGCATGCACACTTCTTCAGATACACTGAATCTGAAGAAGTGTGCATGCACACGAAAGCTCATACCAAGAACAAACTCAGTTGGTCTCTAAGGTGCTACTGGAAAGAATTTTCTATTTTGTTTCGACTATGGCAGACCAGCACGGCTACCCACCTGTAACTCTTCCCTGAGGTAACTTTGTGACACCCTGGGTCTGTCTGCCTATTTTGCCCTCACAGTGCCCCTCGAAGACACCCCCTCACAGTTCCACTCTTGAAGGAAGTTTTGTCTTTTTAATGAGTGTCCACACAAATGAGTTTCATGTACCTTTGCTGGAAAATAACACAGACAACTTTCTGACTGGCACTTTAAAGATGGAAATTTATTTGCTTAAGATCGTAATGGTTGCATTAAGGTTTCTTTGCGTACAAGCTTAGTTTCAGTGGTAATATCTTTGTTAATCATATAATAGATAACCTTACAACTACCTAACCTAAACCTACTCTCACAGACCTTCTTTTCAACCACCCCACACTCCCTCTCCCAAGCACCCTCTCAACTGACAAAACGGCTGCCCATTCTCTTTAAACATTCAGCCGCCCCTCAGTCAGTTCAATCTGGAGTCTGCGTTAACCCTTGATGGGCCGGGTTGAAAAGGATAGAACAAACAGTGCAAAAACGTCAAACCCCTCTCTTACTTTCTCTTGCAATTGGTTTTGGTTGCCCTCAGTGAAATTGACACCTGGCAGGCATAAGTTGCATGTTTGGCCACTTTTCCTACCTGAGTCAGCAACCTTTTTCAGACGTGGGCTGGTCCACTGTCCCTCAGACCTTGTGGTGGGCCAGACAATATTTTGAAAAACGAATTCCTATGCCCCACAAATAACCCAGAGATGCATTTTAAATAAAAGGACACATTCTACTCATGTAAAAACGCGCTGATTCCCGGACCGTCCGCAAGCTGGATTTATAAGGAGATTGGGCCACATCCAGCCCATGGGCCTTAGGTTGCCTACCCCTGTTCTAATCCAGCTAATCGAAGATTCCACTTCCAGGGTTTCCTTTCCTCTGAGAAAACCCGTGGTTCCCTGCTGAATTGGAACGCACGTCCATAGGTGTTGTTGTTTTTTTGAGAACTGACATTTGTTCTGAATCATCAGTAAACAGAGGGCCCTTTCCCAGGATTAGCGGCTGGATAAAGGAATTACCTCTCGGACCCAAGCCTAGAAATCACAGGGGAAATGGGGGGAAATCATAGGACAAAGGGAAAGTGTAGATAAAGCCCCAAATGTGGGGCTTGAACCCACGGCCCCGAGATTAAAGGTCTCCTGCTCTACCGACTGAGCTTTGGAAGATCTTTGGAGTCAGTCATCATGTAGCTATTGAACACGTAACATTGCATCAGGCCTTCCCGTGCTTAAGCTCTCTGGGCAAACAGTCAATTCCATCACCCCTGGAGGTATTCGGAGTTCTACGGGAGTGTGCCAGAGAAGGACCAAGCACCAATTCTTCCTTATCAAGATTTATCAGCGATTTTGTTGCTAATGCTTGCTGGGAGGCAGTAAGTGGATGGAAGGGCAGTGGGGGACTAGGAAGGGAGGGGGTGGTGGTGGTGGAGATGGACAGGGTTTTTTGTTTGATGATATGCTTCATGCTTCTCTCCCCGCCCCCCTTCTGTCGAATTGCATGCCACTGTAAGACGCTACCTGTGCCAAAAGCTGTCATCCTGCAACCAGATTGAGCAAAAGCCAAACTGAAACAGAGGCCGCTTGGCCTCCTCTTATTGGCTAGTTGCCATGAAGAAATTGTCAGGTCCTGAAAATCTCAGGCTGCTAATTAAAAGGGACCACTCTGTGAAAGCTGCTTGGCTCAGGAGGACAGAGGCTCAATTGTGCATTGCATCATTCTGGTCAGCCAGAGTTAACCCCAGCTTGGCCCCTTCATCGTCTGAAAATGTTATGCTGAATAGAGGAGAGGGAGCAGAATGAAAGTCCCATTTGTAATGATTTATCTGAAGTTATAGATTAGTTATGATGTCGGACGTCTTTTTCATTCCTTATCATAGGTGAGATTCAACAGCAGAGTGCTCATTTAATACTGCCCGCCCTCTCTCTCTATATATGAAAATGCAGGTTATAAATATGCAAATAAATAAATACAAAATAATTAGTGATTGACCCGGATTTCCCCCTTCCAATCTTAATCCAGCACCCCACACCACTTTCAAGCAACATGGATAGTGTATTCCAGGCAGTTCCCTGGTGCGCCAATGTCTTATTCCCTCTGCCCCCCCCCACAAGCTTGGAGAAAGCGTGTTCTCCTTCATGGAGAGCACGTGTCGCGGTGGGGGCTAACAAGCCGCCCCTCTGCTGCTGCTGGGCGGGTTAGTCTGGATGGCCACAACTATGATTGGGCTCTGGCTGCCGTTGGGGAGATTCTTATGTTGCGACTTGTTGGTGGACAGCCCAGAGCCTATAAATGACCCTGCACTGCAGCGTGGGAGCACTCCTGGCTTCGTGCATCGGATCACTCCTCCCTCCCTCCCTGTTATTAGGCCTCTGCATTGACCTTGCTATGCCTGTCATGGGGTCGTCTGCTTTGGAGCAGGGGCCTGGTAGGAATTTTTCCATTTGGCTGATTGGCTGGTGCCATTTGGTTTTCGCCTACTGCGTAGCAATTAGTCACAACTTGTAAGGTTGGCGGTTAGGCATTGGTTATAAATTGGTTGAGGAGGGGCAGAGTTGGCTGTGGTTGCCCCTCCTATGCTGCGAAGGGGCAGGTTGGCTGTGGTTGCCCCTTCAATGGCTGCTGCTGCAAGGGGAATTCCGTTAAAGGAATCCAGGGGCTCACCATGCTTGTCCGTATCCCCCGGTCGGGGGCCAGGGCCCACGCAAGAGCCCCTGGGAGCATTAGGGGAGAACGGGCGCACACTCTCTCCCCAAAGTGTTTTCCCCTATACTGACTCCACAGGCGGGTGGATGTCAGTTCTGTCCCCAGAGGGACAGATAGTCTTAACCAATGCCTAAGCAACCACTCACTTATTTTGTATTCAATAAAGTTGTGGCCAAAATAATGCCAAAAACCTTAAACTTATATTCTGGTGTGAAGTGTGCTTTAATTGAGGGGTGGTTTGGGGACCTCGACACGCAACAATTTCCCCCTTACTGCTGTTTTGGTTTGGTTTAACATAGTGCATGAGATTTCATCCACACAGACGCCTTTCTGCTATCCCACATGCCCTCACTTCAACACATCGCCTCAATTTGAATGTGCATTATTATTATTTTATTAAGCTTAAATAGCTCCTTTCCTCTGAAAATCTCAGGGCAGTTCACAACATAAAAATACTGGAGAAGAGCACAAAACAAACAGTTAAACAAAAACAAAAGGAATATTGCAACAGTCAAAGGATGGGTCCTATACTCCTTGTGGAGGCAAAATGCATTTCCATGTGGCTAGTTTTGATGAGGTTGGGAATTCTGGGCAAAACTAAGTTGTCTCATCTTGTGGGTCCCCCCCTCCCCGAAGACTTTTGTGTATAACTGCTGCCCAGAATCGGAATTATTATTTCATTTCAGCAGTATAACAATTCACCTTTTCATCCTAGCTGCTGGAACATTTTAAACTCACTAGTAAAGTGGTAACGTCCGTACCAACCCCTCTCCAGCCCCAGCCTGGAGGGCAATCAACAATTTTCTGGGTTTGAAGAAAAGAAGTTATAGAGTGTTATTTGCATTTGTTTATAACTGCACTTCATTGTGGTCCAATGAAGGGCTGCATCAATAGGAGTATAGCATCTAGATCAAGGGAAGTAATAGTACCACTGTATTCCGCTCTGGTCAGACCTCACCTGGAATACTGTGTCCAGTTCTGGGCACCACAGTTCAAGAAGGATACTGACAAGCTGGAACGTGTCCAGAGGAGGGCAACCAAAATGGTCAAAGGCCTGGAAACGATGCCTTATGAGGAACGGCTTAGGGAGCTGGGTATGTTTAGCCTGGAGAAGAGAAGGTTAAGGGGTGATATGATAGCCATGTTCAAATATATCAAAGGATGTCATATAGAGGAGGGAGAAAGGTTGTTTTCTGCTGCTCCAGAGAAGCGGACACGGGGCAATGGATTCAAACTACAAGAAAGAAGATTCCACCTAAACATTAGGAAGAACTTCCTGACAGTAAGAGCTGTTCGACAGTGGAATTTGCTGCCAAGGAGTGTGGTGGAGTCTCCTTCTTTGGAGGTCTTTAAGCGGAGGCTTGACAGCCATCTGTCAGGAATGCTTTGATGGTGTTTCCTGCTTGGCAGGGGGTTGGACTGGATGGCCCTTGTGGTCTCTTCTAACTCTATGATTCTATGAATTTCATGTCATCAGTCCAACAAGATGAGTAGGGCAGCTGGGACTGTGTGCATGTAAGCATATTTTTAAAAGATGAAATCCTACAAACCAGCTGTTTGGCATGGGTAAAGGTAAAGGTACCGGTACCCCTGACTGTTAGGTCCAGTCGCAGATGACTCTGGGGTTGTGGCACTCAACTTGCTTTACTGGACAAGGGAGCCGGTGTACAGTTTCCGAGTCATGTGGCCAGCATGACTAAGCTGCTTCTGGCAAAGCCAGAGTGGTGCACAGAAACACTGTTTACCTCCCTGCCGGAGTGGTACCTATTTATCTACTTGCACATTGATGTTTTTTTGAACTGCTAGGTGGGCAGGAGTAGGGACTGAGCAACGACCTTCTGATCAGCAAGCCCTAGGCTCAGTGGAGCTGATCTGTGGCATTTCAGCAATTTTTAAAGGGTTAAATGCACATATCCCTGACTACTGTATTTGGAAAAGAAACCACCTGTGCATCACCTACCTGGAGGGACACAGGTTGACCACACCTGTGCTACATCAACCTTTTCCTTTGGCTGCTGAGGTAAAAAGCAGAATGGAAATGCAGTGCGGGAAACAGTGGAGTTTGCTTGCCAACCTAAAATATGTGTGTACTCCAGTTTGGGGCTATTTATCACGGAACGGGATACAGATATCCTCCCCACACCAGGTACATCCTCCTTGTATTTTTCTGTATATTTAAGGCGAAATCATATTTTTGTTTTTTTGTAATGACAGCCTTTTGAGGGGGGGAAAAGACCCCCAATTCATTTTTGTCACTGTCTCCCAAGTGATTATGAATAGGGCTGGAAACAATTTAATATGAACGTAATCCACAGGGGCTTAAATTAAAAATCCATAGTGCCACTGAACATCTCTGAAGCAAGAGCTGAAGAGTGGGAAAGGGCTCTCTTTCCCAGGACCTAGGCCTGCAGAGAATGGGCAGAGTTAGCATTGCTCCGTTTCCTGGGGAAAATGTGGCGCATGCCAGTTGCAGGCTCTTCTCAATGGCCCCTGCTGCCTGCTGAAGATTTCCCAGGGAAACTGTGTCGTGCTCATTTGAGGAGAGAATAAAAGGCTCTCTCAGTTCCAGCCTCGGTCCACTTCAAGCCAGCTGACTTGGACTGGAACCCGTAAAATCTCACTGAGGTCAGCAGGCAAAACCGATTAATCAAAAACAAACAAACAAACAAACAAACAAACAAACAAACAAACAAACAAGCTGTGATTTAATGAGATTGCATCTGTATGGGGTGTTAAAGGGGTAGTACCTCTGGTGGAAAGGGACATGGGTGGCGCTGTTGTCGAAACCACTGAGCCTCTTGGGCTTGCCAATCGGAAGGTCGGCGGTTCGAATCCCCGCAAAGGAGTGAGCTCCAGTTGCTCTGTCCCAGCTCCTGCCAACCTAGCAGTTCAAAAGCACGCCAGTGCAAGTAGATAAATAGGTACTGCTGTGGCAGGAAGGTAAACGGTGTTTCCATGTGCTCTGGTTTCTGTCATGGTGTTCTGTTGTACCAGAAGCGGTTTAGTCATGCTGGCCACATGACCCGGAAAGCTGTCTGTGGACAAATGCTGGCTCCCTCGGCCTGAAAGCAAGATGAGCGCTGCAACCCCATAGTCGCCTTTGACTGGACTTAACTGTCCAGGGGTCCTTTACCTTTTACCTTTTACCTTACCTCTGGTGGGGAAGTACGTCATGCTCCTTCTGGGGTAATTTGTCCACCTTTGGTCCCCACCCTGCACTCAGCTCTCACCTGTGGCTCCTAGAAGCACAGAACATCAGCCACACTCTAGGAACAGCTTCAACTTTTCCCTGCAGATTGAGCGGACCAATAGTGGGTCCAGCGGTCAAGAAGGAGGTTTCTACATGAACTCCCTGCTTATTTAACTTATATGCAGAATTCATCATGCGAAAGGCTGGACTGGATGAATCCCAAGCCGGAATTAAGATTGCCGGAAGAAATATCAACAACCTCAGATATGCTGATGACACAACCTTGATGGCAGAAAGTGAGGAGGAATTAAAGAACCTTTTAATGAGGGTGAAAGAGGAGAGCGCAAAATATGGTCTGAAGCTCAACATCAAAAAAAACTAAGATCATGGCCACTGGTCCCATCACCTCCTGGCAAATAGAAGGGGAAGAAATGGAGGCAGTGAGAGATTTTACTTTCTTGGGTTCCATGATCACTGCAGATGGTGACAGCAGTCACGAAATTAAAAGACGCCTGCTTCTTGGGAGAAAGCAATGACAAACCTAGACAGCATCTTAAAAAGCAGAGACATCACCTTGCCGACAAAGGTCCGTATAGTTAAAGCTATGGTTTTCCCAGTAGTGATGTATGGAAGTGAGAGCTGGACCATAAAGAAGGCTGATCGCTGAAGAATTGATGCTTTTGAATTATGGTGCTGGAGGAGACTCTTGAGAGTCCCATGGACTGCAAGAAGATCAAACCTATCCATTCTGAAGGAAATCAGCCCTGAGTGCTCACTGGAAGGACAGATCCTGAAGCTGAGGCTCCAATACTTTGGCCACCTCATGAGAAGAGAAGACTCCCTGGAAAAGACCCTGATGTTGGGAAAGATGGAGGGCACAAGGAGAAGGGGACACAGAGGATGAGATGGTTGGACAGTGTTCTCGAAGCTACCAACATGAGTCTGACCAAACTGTGGGAGGCAGTGGAAGACAGGAGTGCCTGGCGTGCTCTGGTCCATGGGGTCACGACTAAACGACTAAACAACAACAACAACAACAACAACAACATGAACTTAGGTCACGTTGCTTTCAAAATTCAACTTCTATCAGTATTTTTAATGGATGTTTTATATTCTATGTCAAGTGCTTAGAGGTTATGGGTTTAAAAATCCCATTAAAGAGGCAAACATACATTTTGCGGGGGCTGCAAGAGGTGCCAGCTGCTGCATGGGGGCCATGGCTCTGGGTTGATGACCCTTGGTATAGAAATTAGACCAAATTGCATTAGATGGGAGTGTGTGGAGACTGCGTCTATGATTCCTTTCCTCCTCCTCCTCCTCCTCCTCCTCCTCCTCCTCCTCCTCCTCCTCCTCCTCTGCATATTCTGCCTGCTCAGATGACACACATGGAAAGGGCTGTGCACTTCAACAACCACTTATCTCCATGCCAGGAAAAGATCCACCTGTTTAATTTCTGCTGCTGAAGACGAAGAAGAAACAAGGCAAATAAAACTAACACCAGGAGGCAACCCTTAGAAGCAAATGAAATTGCTTGTGGATGCTGAGTCCGGCCATTGTTCCACCCAGCCCTGCAGGGCCTGCTCTGGCTTTGCGAGGTCTCTCGAACCCGGGTGTTTCCCAGCTCTGCTTCCTTTGATCTCTTATCTGGATACTGAAGCCGGGACCTTCTGCATAGCGATGGATGCGCCTTTGCACTAAGCTGCAGGCCCTACCCTTGGCCCTTTATAAAGAGCGATTCAAAATGAAAAAAGAAGAATCTCCCTCCTTGTCTCAGACTTTTGCCCCTGGAGTTTTGCAAAGCCTCTTAATTCAGAGGCTGTTCCCAGGTCTTTCAGTTACACCAGTCTGAGGGGATACCGAAGAGGTCAAGGCTCTCAATTTGACATGCCCCTCCCCGCTTTGCCCCCATCCTCCCGCTCTGTTTGAAGTTTTGTAACTCTTATCCTAAACTCCTCACACTGGGCTGTGGCACCTTTGTTGTCATCAGGATTTCCTAGCAGGCGTTTGGCTTTCTGAATCGAAGAAGTGGGTTAATCACGCTAACCTTACCTCCCATTTCGAGAAAAGCTATGATGAATAGCTTTAGCATTGCCGACTATTCGATCCTCAAAGCAAAAAGGCCCCTGGCTTGCATGCCACAGAACAGCTTCAGAAATTACACAAAAAGTGAAGACACACTCATAAGCTGCTCCAGAAATCTCTCAACCCAACCCCAGTTGTGTGCAGTGGCTATATACAGTGAACGCTTGGGTTGAGAACGTGATCCGTGCGGGAGGCACGTTTGCAACCCGCCGTGTTGCACCTGCGCACACGCGGGTCGCAATTCGGCATTTCTGCACATACGCAAAGTGTGATTTAGTGCTTCTGCGCATGCGCGAGTGCCAAAATCCGGAAGTAACCCATTCCAGTACTTCTGGGTTTGGCGCGGTGCGCAACCCAAAAATGCGCAACCTGAAGCGTCTGTAACCCGAGGTATCCACTATAATAAAGTGCAAGTGTCTCTGCGTCCAGTCCCTGTGTCCGTGGGATTGCGCTACTGCGCATGTGCCCCACGGACAGCCGTTGGGACTTGGAGCGCAGAGACTTCGGGCGGCCGGGCGAAACTGTTGAAGCGGCGGGTGTGCGCGGGCACGCGGCGGGTGCGCGCTCGCGTGGACTTACTTCTAAGTGGCAGCGGCCGTTACAAGTGGCGGCGGGCGAGCGAATGTCAAGCGAGAGCTGCTCGGTTGTTAGAAGTAAGTCCACGCTCTGCGCATGTCCCCGGCGTTGCTAGGGCAACAGTTTGACCACATATGTTCCAGCGCCCGTTAATTTAACGGGGTTAATGCACTAGTGGCTGTATATATACTAACTCCTTGATGATTTTGTGCAGCTCTACTTTGGTGCTTGCTAACACAGCAAAAACAACGCGAGAGGCATCAGTTATGAGTTGCCAGTCTCTGCAGCCACAGCAGGCGCTGCGATTCTCCAGCGGTTTTAGGAGCACTCCAAAAAATGTGAAGTACAGATTGGGTGTACTGCTGCACACTTGTTGAAAGTATTCTATTCTGAGATACCATGTGTTTTCCTCTTTTCTCTGAAGGGTAGTCACAGGGACAGGGAAATGCACAAGATGACAACGGCATTGCAGGGAGAAAATATTCCAGGGAGAAGGGGACTCTGGATAGAAGGTTGCTGGCTTTGGCAACGAAATCATGTTTGGTGTCACTCCCCTTCTGTTCTGTTCTCAGTTCGTAAGCCTTCAGTCATTCTTAAAGGCAGAGGAAAGCATGCCTTCTTGAGTGTGGCGGAATTGCTTTCTTTTCAACACACATGCGCTGCATTTTGGAGCATCTGTTTTCTGCTTGTCCTGTGCTGTCTAGGCACACTGTTGCCTTTGCCGTTCCACATTGTCCTGGAAAACTCACTCTTTAGTGCTGAATCAGAGCAAACGCCAATCTGGAGAAAACCCAATTGACATTTGCTCTGATTCAGCGGTAAGCAGTGGGTTTTCTCAGAGGAAAGCGGCAGGCGAGCAGCAGTGTAGATGAGCCCTCCGTGTACCTGAAGTGTTTTTTTTTCCTGGGCCTGAAAACAAATGTCTCAAAATGCCACCAATGTGTACATATTAAATAATTTCCATATACCTTAGGATATGCATCTAGTTTCACCCAAATGTATTTATTTTTAGGAAAGTGTTTGAAGATCTTGTCAGCTTTTTGTGAATCCATAATTTGTTTAGAGCCATAGAATCATACAAACACAGAATTGTAGAGTTGGAAGGGACCCCCAAGGGTCATCCAGTCCAACCCCCTGCAGTGCAGGAATCTCAGGTAAAGCATCCATGACAGATGGCCATCCAACCTCTGCTTAAAAACCCCCAAGAACCTCCGGGGGACGACCGTTCCACTGTCAATCAGCTCTTACTATCAGAAAGTTCTTTCTTATGCTTAGTTGGAATCTCCTTAACTTAAAGCAGGCATAGGCAAACTCGCCCCTCCAGATGTTTTGGGACTACAATTCCCATCAGCAGTCTGATTGGTCCAGAACAATAGGATTGAGATTGCAGCAGTCTGACTTCCCAGAACAATAGGATTGGGATTGCAGCATGATTGGAGAACAATAGGATGTAGTCCCAAAACATCTGGAGGGCTGAGTTCCCGGAATGCCTATGCCCATGAAATAGTGTATATAAAGCTTTTGGGGGAAAGTGAATAAAGAGCATTGGTTTGATTCCTACCTTTCAGAGCAGGAGAAACCAAGCTTGTTCCCTCTTCTATGTGATGGCCCTAACTCACAAGTCCCTAACACACCCATCGGCTTCCCTCACCTGGTTTAGCCAGCCAGTTGAAGCCATTTCTGGGGTGTGACTGCTTTTTCATGCTGAAAGCTTCTAGTAGCCATGGGTAAGAGCTGAGTGCAGGGTGGCAACAAAAGGCTGACAAAATACCCCCAAAGGAGCATGATGTGTCCCCCACCACTACCCCTCCCCTAACACCTGATACACTCCAACCAGGGAAACTAATGTAGTAATCTAGAGCGTCTAGATCAAGGGAGGTAATAGTACCACTATATTCTGCTCTGGTCAGACCTCACCTGGAATACTGTGTCCAGTTCTGGGCACCACAGTTCAAGAAGGATACTGACAAGCTGGAACGTGTCCAGAAGAGGGCAACCAAAATGGTCAAAGGCCTGGAAACGAATGCCTTATGAGGAACGGCTTAGGGAGCTGGGTATGTTTAGCCTGGAGAAGAGAAGGTTAAGGGGTGATATGATAGCCATGTTCAAATATATAAAAGGATGTCATATAGAGGAGGGAGAAAGGTTGTTTTCTGCTGCTCCAGAGAAGCGGACACGGGGCAATGGATTCAAACTACAAGAAAGAAGATTCCACCTAAACATTAGGAAGAACTTCCTGACAGTGAGAGCTGTTCGGCAGTGGAATTTGCTACCAAGGAGTGTGGTGGAGTCTCCTTCTTTGGAGGTCTTTAAGCAGAGGCTTGACAGCCATCTGTCAGGAATGCTTTGATGGTGTTTCCTGCTTGGCAGGGGGTTGGACTGGATGGCCCTTGTGGTCTCTTCCAACTTCTATGATTCTATTCTATGAATCCCCACACCTGCAGGCATGGATATTCTGAACTATTGTTGAATTTAAAATTTGAAGAAATAATATTTTTTGACACTGCTCTGCAAATAATCCTTCTGTTTGGCTGGGGCATATTCATATGTTTGTGTGATCTATATGGATGACAGGATAGCAGAAGTTTGCTCTTTTGTGCAATTCCATCTAATCGCTTCTCCCTGAGGGTCTGCCAAGGATCTTTTAGAGAGTCACTGACCCCTGTGCATTTATAAAATTTCCCCATGCCTTTCACTTGAGCGTTGGAGACATTGGATAAACACAAGAGAACCTTTCCAGCTCAGACACAACAGCAAAGGTCAAACTTCGGCATTTCCATCACGGGAACAATCTTCTCCAGTCAGTTCTGCTGTTCATCAGTTTTATCACCAACCCAAAATCAGATAAGGGACCGATTGTTAAGAATGTCAGGTAAGAAAGAGTAAAAGAAACCCACAGAGATATGTTTTGATAGCAAATAATCAAAGAGGGATTTAAAAATAGTTCAAAGGTCAAAACTCTGGATCCAAAGTGAAACACATTAGTGGTATAGAAGCTAGTTAAAACTACTCTTCTGGAAGTGCCTTCAGAATGACAGGTGAGGCCCATCAGTTCCCTTCCTCTGTCATAACAATAATATTACAGTGGTACCTCGGTTTTCAAACGTAATCTGTTCCGGAAGACCATTCGAGTTCCAAAATGTTCAGAAACTGAAAACTCAGTATGGAAGCCTCAATATGGAAAACTCAATACGGAAGCCATGTGGCATGTACGACTTCTGAGGTGAGTTTGAAAACTGAAGCATTTACTTCCGGGTTTATGACATTTGAAAACCGAAATGTTCGTCAACAGAGATGTTAAAAAACTGAGGTACCACTGTATACACAATCATATTTGGGACCCTTGTGGGAATAGAGGTAGAAGAGTGTTTGTTTTAGGGTACTCACTAGGGAGCTGACTGAAAATTGTGCAGCCACGAGTTTCAACTCCATCCTGCTGGAATGAAACAGTGCTCAGGACCTCTGGGCATTGTGAATGATCTGGGAGTTCCCCTTCTGGAGCTTTGGTGAAGCTAAGCAGGTATGTGGTCCAGACCACTTCCTGGGTGAGAGATTTCTAAGAGCCCAATGGAGGATAGCTTTTTGCTGAGGCTATAATTTAGTGGTAGAAGACACATTTGGCATGCATAAGAGTCACTGAAAATGACCTCAAGTTACAGGGCCAGGAAAAAGAGTAGATAAAAGATATGGTCTGTCTCCTCCCCACTGGTCTCCTCAAATGTAGCAGCACAGGTGGTCAGTTGAGGGATTTTGAGGGACAAAGGACTATATGGTAACAGCCCACTTTTAAAGAGTTCTGACCCAGGTGAGTCTTGACTGACAGCGGGCATTGCAAGGCAGTCATGTAGTCAAGAGAATGCCCGGGGGCTAGGCAGGCTATGGAAATCTTTGGTAATATGGCACCCTGAGTGAGCACAAAATTTGGTGCCCACAAATGGATCTTCTCAGTTATGGGTCTTCTCAATTTTGCAGACACACACCAGTCTTGGCACCCTGTGCAGTGGAACTCCCTGCATTGCCCTAAATTTGGCGCTGGGCTCAAACGACCAAGGTGCCAACAGGTTAGAGATTGGACATCCAGGTGGAAATAGGCTGGAGATGGGCAACCAAGGTGTTGAATAGTAGCCTTTCCTTAGCTCTTGGACATGACTCCTCCTTGTACAGATTATTAAGTTTTAGAAAGAGAGACCTTGAGAAATCTTAAGGGGAAGCTTGTGGAGAGGAGAACTGTGTCACTGCACTAATAACGTATAATGAAGAAGCTACCAGGAGGTTTCGGTTTTCTAGTTAATGTGAAAATATCCTAATTGTTTTAGGGTCTACTTATATGCACGTGTGGAATTATATGAATATTACTCCTATTACTTGTGAGATAGTCGGATGCCAACCAACTTGCCTTATATGCAAGGGCAGGTTATATCTTCAAGCTGAAAGCAGTATGTTGAAGAAGAAGAAGAAGAAGAAGAAGAAGAAGAAGAAGAAGAAGAAGAGTTTGGATTTGATATCCCGCTTTATCACTACCCGAAGGAGTCTCAAAGCGGCTAACATTCTCCTTTCCCTTCCTCCCCCACAACAAACACTCTGTGAGGTGAGTGGGGCTGAGAGACTTCAGAGAAGTGTGACTAGCCCAAGGTCACCCAGCAGCTGCATGTGGAGGAGCGGGGAATCGAACCCGGTTCACCAGATTACGAGTCCACTGCTCTTAACCACTACACCACACTGGCTCTCTAGTTGATCATCTAGTTGATGCTAGGGATGGGACAATTTGTATATGTCAGGTTCTCTTAGTTTCTTATTTTTCCATTCTTGCATTCAGCTTGCTCCATTTTTACAGCAGCTTGTGGTGCAGTTGATTTTTAAAGCTCCCATGAAAATATGTGTGCATATTTGTGAGCATTTCTCCTATGTGCATATTATGCTCAACTTTGCCTAATATTTAGTAAGCTATTCCCCTAACATAATATCATTTTCACACTATGTTCAGCAATATACACATGTCCTCCTAATTCGGAGATTTTTGTACATGTCTTTGTACAGCTGTCTTTCAGGTTGCAAATTCAGTAGGTTCACATTGAAATACAAACCAAATTTTGTTGACGTCCCTAGGATATATCAAGCTAACGAATTCCTGTAATTATTTGCAGCGGGGAATTTTACACATCACTTGGGAAGACAGGCAAACTAATAACAGTGTACTTCAGTCAAGCTAGAGCTGTGATCTCTCAAAGATTGAGGGACATTGCAAGACAAGAGGACACTGCTCTTGTGAAACCTGGGATGTTTTTTGGGGACCAGATATTTCAGATTTCACCAGCCCCTTATCTGGCGGAAATCCACTACGTGGAGTACCGTAGGCTTTTCACAGCTGCCAGGTTAAATGTGCTGGAATCGGCGGTTTTGTTGGGAAGGTACAGGGGAGTCCCATATGCCCAGAGATTTTGTCCCTGTGCCTTGGGAGTGGTTGAGTCAACTGAACATATTCTTCTGATCTGCCCATTTTATGTAGACCTTAGACAAAAATTTATAGCTCCACTGCTATCCCAACCTAGTCCTGTAGACAGAGAAAAACAGGTTTTGTTTTTGCTGAATAACTTTACTGGACCAACAGCATCCTTGGTGGCCAAATTCCTTTTTTTGGCCCTTAAGCGCCGTAAGGTTAAAATTGACAGCATTGACATGGGTCTAAATGTATAACCTACTTTTATTGCTGGCTTAAGTGTCATGTTCCTTTAGATGCTTAGTCGTTTTAATTTTTGTATGGATAAATCCTTGTTTTCTGACTGACGGTCGAATAAAATTTTGATGATGATGATAACAGTGTACTGGAAGAAGCAAAGATCACCAGTGTTGAAGCAATGATTCTTCAACATCAACTTCGTTGGACTGGTCATGTTGTGCGGATGCCTGATTATCATCTTCCAAAGCAACTACTCTATTCCAAACTTAAAAATGGAAAGTGTAATGCTGGTGGTCAACAAAAGAGGTTTAAAGACTGTCTCAAGGCAAATCTTAAAAAAATGTAGTATAAACACCAACAATTGGGAAACACTTGCCTGCAAGTGCTCCAGTTGGAGAACAGCCTTTACCAAAGGTGTCATGGGCTTTGAAGACACTCAAACTCAGGACACAAGGGAGAAATGTGCTAAGAGGAAGGCACGCTTGGCAAATCCACACCGTGATCAACTCCCACCCGGAAACCAATGTCCCCACTGTGGAAGGACGTGTGGATCCAGAATTGGCCTCCACAGTCACTTACGGACTCATTGTTTTTATGGAAGACAATCTTACTCGGCGACAAGTGATTGCCAAAGAAGAAGAAGAAGAAGCTAAATATTAGGAGGCTGTAGTAAAGGGCAGGGCAGACTTCAGCAACTGAATGGTATATATTTATGAAATTATCAAGGGTAAGTATATTTCTTTGTCCCTAATAGTATCTTCTCACTGAAGATGTTTTCTTTGTGCTTAATCCGCAAGGATAACTTTGCTGAGAATGCCCCAGACTCCCACGCTTCTTAAGAGATTTTATCAAGCCATTGAGAAAATATATTACATTGGGGAGCGAGGAAAGCAACATGCTGTTTACATTACCGTAGCTCATGCGACTAAACCCTTATTGGGATGAGACAGTAACTTTCCTAAAATGTCCAGGGCTATTATTAACCATTGCCCTGACCTGTGGCTGTTTGATCTCAATGGTCTTATCTTTAGATGCAGCGTGCAGCTGCGAGAAAATGTCTCGTATATGTATAGGAAATTATTAAAGGAGGAAAAGAGCTTACAAAATAAGAACAACTACAAAGAACTTGGCTTTGCAAAAATTCAGAAACTGCTGCAATATTGGGTTACCTGCTGAAGAATATTCTATCTGTCTATGTATGTATTTGCCTTCCTGAAATGCATTTGCTCTCATCCAGAGCTCCATATGTGCTGTGATGTGCCATTTGGCTTCACGTGGATGTCCGGGGTGTGTGTGTGTTACTGTTTTGTTTGTTACTATGTTACATATTTTGTGTTTTTATACTCGAAACCGCCCTGTGATCCTTAGATATACGGCGGTTAAATGAATAGATAGATAGATAGATAGATAGATAGATAGAGGCACCATACAAGCAACCTTTGAAACATTTGGAGTTTTTAACTCCATTCAAGTGAATTGCGGGAGTTCTTCCAAAGAAAATATCGGTCTGCAGGGAATGCTACACCATATAAGATCTGAAAACAGCAAGAAACACTTTTTCTAAGTTGTTCATTTCTGAACACAGGAGGTTGTCTTTTATTGGATCATAGCCCCATTGCTCCACATAGCTGAGCACTGACTGCTCCAATAAGTAGCAACTCTTCAAGTCTCAAGTCAAGGTCTTTCTGAACACTGGCAGAGGAAGAGGAGTGGGGGGGGGGAGTGCACAGCCCCCGGCAGTGCAATCTCAGTAGGGTGCCATTGCGGCTGCCCCCCCGCCCGTGCTGGGCACCACGCCCCTGTAGGCAGCATGCCACACCCCCAGGATGCACGCCATGCCCCTGCGCGCGGTGCGCCATGCCCCCAGGATGCGCGCCAGCCCCATCCCAACCTACTCTCCACCCCCCGGTGCCGGAGCATGAAGCTCTGCCACTGTTTCCGAGCCCTTCCTTCAGAGATCCCTTCAGATGCCGATGCTAGGAACTAAATTCGAAGTTATGCACATGCAAATCAATTCACTTTCAAAGCTACAAGAACACCTGGGAGCACCCAATTCTTTAGCTGTGGAGAAAGTGCAGCGTAGGACTGTCAGCTGATTAATCACCTGCCGTTTAACTGTTGCAATCAATGAAAGAATTAATTAACATAATGCAAAAAGGAATCAATATTTGTGTCCTTTTGAGATATTGAAGGAAGTGTAAAACAGTTTTTGGTTAAATAAGTAGAAGCTAATACTCATTGTTAAAAGGAAGACTGTCTTTTCATACCCTCTGTAATATTAACAAAATATTCTGTAATATCTAAGTATGTCCCCTTAGGTTGAAGTCACATTGCCCCTGCTTATTAGCTAACCAAAACTTGAGTTGTCTAATCTACAAATTAAACGATCAGCCCTATTGAGGAATGTATGGGCTGGATCAGTGCCTGTGTGGAAGACCACAAGACCTGGGGGGAATACAATATATATAATAAATTACTTTCATTATCTCCATATGTAATAAAAATGTAAGAATGTTATTGTAATGTCGTCAATGACTGGAGGCAAGAAGTAGGTACAACATTTCTTTATTTCTCGTGCTGGAAGGACTCAAGGGAATGGGGAAAACTGGGGTTTATATAGAAGCAGTTATCTAGTGGAGAGAGATACATTTTGGCGGGAGCCAATGGCACGGCTTCCCTCCGGTGGGAGCCAATCCAACAGAGGATCCAAATTCTGCTCCCTGCCACAGCAAATGGTTGCTGTTCCCGCTGTAACTAGTACATTCAAATAAAGACTGTAATACAACACAATACATTATACTCACATCTAGACTGTGTTATTGCTTAATACACAACACCCCCCCACGCTTAGCGGGAATGACACACGAAGTCTTTCAGGAACTGTGGCTTCCTGCGATCTCTACCCGATCGTCTCACCTCTGGTGTTATGACATGAGGAATTGGCGGCTGAGGGATCTCCTCGGGTGTATTGGCTACCCCTGTCCCTGCTAAAGGCTCCCCCGGCTCATTTTCTTCCGCCAACTCTGTGTTTTCAGCGGGTAGTGCACCGTCTGATTGCCCTGGAGGGTCATTAACCGGTGCAGGTGTCTCTACCTGGCTCGGGGATGGCGACTCCCCATTTAATGCAGTGGCGCTAGGTTCCTCGGCATCACTCCGGCTGGGTATCCTGCGTCTCAGCTGATCCACATGCCTGCGCCAGACCTGACCTTGTGATAACGTGACATGATATGACACGGGACCGGTGGCCCGTGAAATGACTCCCGGAACCCAAATCGGACCTCTGGCATAATTTCTCACCCACACGAGATCCTCCGGATTAAAGTGTCTCGTCCTATCCCCTTCAGGTGGGGGTGTCTCCCGTGCAGGACGCGAGGGCATCCTATCTGGATGCACAAAGTCCAGGACTGTCACCAACCTTCGGCCTAACAGCAGCTCAGCTGGTGATTTTCCTGTGGCTGTGCATGGTGTGGCATGCTGCAAGAATAGCATACGAGCTATCCGGGCTGCCCAGTCACCCTCCAGTAGACGTGAAATAGCCCCTTTTGCGGTTCGCACCATTCGTTCTGCTTGACCATTAGAGGAGGGGTGAAAAGGGGCAGAGGTCACTCCTCGTATGAAATTGTCAGCAAGGAACCCTCTGAACTCATTTGACACGAATGCTGCCCCATTGTCTGACACCACTGTTCCTGGCAGACCATGCGTGGCAAACAAACGCCTTAAAACTTTGATAACGGCTGCGGATGTGGGACTAGAAACTAAGGCTACCTCCAACCATTTCGAGTATGCGTCGACCACAACCAAAAATGTTTTCCCTTGAAAAGGGCCCGCGAAGTCAATGTGAATACGGTTCCATGGCGCCTTTGCCTGTTCCCACCAATGAATGGGTGCCCCGGGAACCTCAGGTCGAACCTCTTGGCATGTTTTGCACGTGTGTACCCACATTTCTATTTCCTTATCCATTCCTGGCCACCACACATAACAACGTGCCAGGGATTTCATTCTGACCATTCCTGGGTGCCCCATGTGCAATGTCTCTAGAATGCGATTCCTCAGTGGGTTGGGAATGACCACCCTGTCCCCCCACAGTATGCACCCCTTATGAAGTGACAACTCATGCTGCCGCATTACGAATGGGCGGAATTTTTCTTCTTGGCCCCCACTGGGCCACCCCCTCCCTACCCAGGCAAGGACTCGGGAGAGTGTGGGGTCCTTACGCGTCCTGGCCGCCACTTCTTCCGCGGTCACAGGAGCGCCTGGCAGTGTTTCCAACATCATGACCTGTTCGGCTGGTGCTGGATCACAATCACCAGTTCCCTGGAGTGGCAGCCGGCTGAGGGCGTCTGCGTGACAGAGCAATTTCCCTTTTACATGACATATTTTATATTGGAACCCATTTAAAAAAATCGACCACCTGAGCATTCTAGGAGACAGGATTTGAGGAGTTTGTTTGTTGGGGTTAAACAGGCCTAGTAACGGCTTGTGGTCCGTTTCTATTAGGAACGATCGCCCATACACATAGTCATAGAATTTCTTAACCCCCGCTACCACAGCCAATGCCTCTCTGTCAATCTGCGCGTAGTTCCTCTCGGTGGATGTAAGAGTCCTTGAATAGAATGAGATGGGTCTGTCTGACCCATCCGCCTCTCTGTGGCTGAGCACAGCTCCCAACCCATATTGCGATGCATCACAAGCAAGTACGAGGGGCTTCGTTTCGTCATAATGTGCCAAAACACTCTCAGCAGATAACATTCCCCTTATAGTTTCGAAAGCCTTTTGTTGTGGCTTTCCCCAATGCCAGACGCACTTCTTCTGCAGAAGCCTGTGCAAGGGCTCTGCCACCTCTGCTTTGTGCGGTAAAAACGCATGGTAAAAGTTTACCAGACCCAAAAATGATTGGAGTTCCGTTTTGTTGCTGGGTTTGGGTGCATTAGCGATGGCCCTAACCTTGCTTTCCATGGGGTGCACCCCCTCAGCATCAATGGTGTAACCGAGGAAATCCACCGTAGGAACTCCAAAAATACATTTTCCCTTTTTTAGATGGAGTCCAGCTTCCTGAAACTTGTAAAGCACCTGTCTGATGCGGCTTTCCAACTCGTGGGGGTTCCTCCCCGATATTAGGACATCATCAAAATACACGAGGGTGCCCGGTACTTCCCTTAATAACCTTTCCATAATGCCCTGGAATATTCCCGGAGCTACACTTACTCCAAATTGCAATCGGTTTACCTTAAATGTTCCTTTGTGGGTTACAATAGTCTGAGCCTCTGCGGTCTGTGGTGTTACAGGTAACTGCTGGTACGCCTGGGCAAGATCAATTTTTGCAAATACCTTGCCCCCCGCCAACTTTGCTAGCAGTTGCGACACCACTGGAATGGGGTAAGAATTTCCCCGAATTGCCTTATTGATTGTGCATTTATAGTCTGCGCAGATACGCACTTCCCCGTTTGCCTTTAGCGGGGTCACTATTGGGGTTTCCCACCTTGCTGAGTCAACTGGTTCCAATACTTTTTGCTGGACTAGTTTGTCGAGTTCTGCCTCTATTTTGGGCCGCAAGGCAAATGGTACTCGTCTTGGTTTAAGGCGGACTGGAGTCACCCCTTGGTCCAACTCAAAATTGATGGGAGGCCCTTTATAGCACCCCAGACTGCCATCAAATAATGGTGTGAACTCCTCATACAGCTTCTCGAATGTGTTTGGTGCTATTGTTATGGCGTTCAACCCAGATATGCCCAGCCCCAAAGCAGGAAACCAGTCTGTTCCCAATAGGCTAGTGCGCCTTCCCTTGGCAATCACCAGCTTAAGCACAGCCCTTTTGTTTCTAAAACTTACATTGACGGGACACATCCCAAGGATGTGTATCCGGCAGGCCGAGTACGATTGTAACGTGGCGGGGAAAGGCTCCAATGGAGGAAGCTTACCCCCTAAAAAAAACGACCTCGCTGTTTTGTCAGAGACAATCGTGAATCCTGACCCAGAATCTACCTCCATCTGGCAAGGGTGGCCCTCAATGCTGACCTGGATTGATGCCTTCCCCTGAGCAGGAAACTGAACAGTCTTGCCCTCAATCTCGGTGAGGTAGTTGCAGTCGTCCACAACGTGTGCCGATGAGTTTCCCTGTCGCCGGGACGATTGCGGGGATCCTGATGTTCCCCCGGTAGCCGACCTGCATACCCGAGCAATGTGGCCCATTTTTCCGCAAATGCGGCACGTGGCATTCCGGAACCGGCACTTCCGACGTTCGTGCGCACCCCCGCAACCGGGGCATTCTAGTTTTCTTCCCTTTGTTCCCGATGAACCAGCCCCCAGGGATCCCACGGCGCGGGATGGACTCTGGGACGGGCTGGACTCCTGGCTGCACATGGCGTGGGCTGTTTCTGCTGCCGGCCTGGTGCTTCGTTGTGGGTTTTTCTGCTTTTCCCCCTCTGCGGTCTCCGTGGCTAAGGCCTCGCGCACTGCCGTTGCTAGATCCACCTCTTCCTTTGCAGCGATTCGACGGCGGGCCTTACTGCTGCTCAGGCCGCCAATGAACTGGTCAAGCAACGCCTCCTCAAGAGCCACGAACTGACATTGTCTCGCCAGGACCTTCAGCTCAGCAAGAAACATGGAGACCGATTCGCCATCCTTCTGCCTCCTATTATGGAACTCTATGCGGCGTGTTGTCTTAGTTGCTGTTGGGGCCAGGTGCTTCGTAAGCTGTTCTGTTATCTGCACCAGCGTCGCTGTTTCTAGCGTGAGAGGAGCCACCAACCCTCGGGCCAACTCGAAAACTTCGGCACCGCAGCAACTCAGAAAAACAGCCTTTTTCCTGTCGCTGTTGGTGATTCCTTGCGCGGCAGCAGCAAACCCAAAACGTTGGAGATAGGAGTCCCAAGCCTCTGCGGCTCCCGGTTTGAACGGCTCAATTATCTTACTTCCTGCCATGGCGTGATCAGGAGCGTTTACGACTTCTTCCTCCTCTTCTGCTGACTCCGGCTGCCGATCACTGTCCTCCATTTACGGCAAGCCGGATCCCATCCTCGTCGCCAGAATGTAATGTCGTCAATGACTGGAGGCAAGAAGTAGGTACAACATTTCTTTATTTCTCGTGCTGGAAGGACTCAAGGGAATGGGGAAAACTGGGGTTTATATAGAAGCAGTTATCTAGTGGAGAGAGATACATTTTGGCGGGAGCCAATGGCACGGCTTCCCTCCGGTGGGAGCCAATCCAACAGAGGATCCAAATTCTGCTCCCTGCCACAGCAAATGGTTGCTGTTCCCGCTGTAACTAGTACATTCAAATAAAGACTGTAATACAACACAATACATTATACTCACATCTAAACTGTGTTATTGCTTAATACACAACAGTTATCGCAAATGTGAAACTCCATGAACTGAACCTTGGACCTTGGGAATGCCCAATATGTCATTAACTTTGTTCTCCTCCCATGGTAAAAAGGTAAAGGGACCCCTGACCATCAGGTCCAGTTGTGTCCGACTCTGGGGTTGCGGCACTCATCTCGCTCTATAGGCCGAGGGAGCCAGCGTTTGTCTGCAGACAGCTTCCGGGTCATGTGGCCAGCATGACTAAGCCGCTTCTGGCGAACCAGAGCAGCGCACGGAAACGCCGTTTACCTTCCCGCTGGAGCGGTACCTATTTATCTACTTGCACTTTGATGTGCTTTCGAACTGCTAGGTGGGCAGGAGCTGGGACCGAGCAATGGGAGCTCACCCCGTACTGCCGACCTTCTGATCAGCAAGCCCTAGACTCTGTGGTTTAACCCACAGCGCCACCTGGGTCCCCCTCCCATGGTAGATGCATCCAAACTGGTCTCCACAGATCTATACCTGGGCCTGAAGAGGTTAGGGCCAGTAAAGATAGAATTGGTGGAAAACCAGCTGACATCTGAAGGGGGATGGAATCAGGGCAAGGCAATGCCCTGTGGCCACATGCAGTTATTTCTTCTCACTGATTGTCATGCACAGTTAAATAGGGCCATATATGCATGGCAAAAGCACATATATTTTATGCTTTAAAAAAATCTCTTAAATCTTATTGCTTTGGGTAATTTAATACGTGTGTGTGTGTGTGTGTGTGTGTGTCATACCTTTCAGAGATTCCCCCCCAAAATCTGAAATGGTTTATCTGGCATTTAGAACCTTTAGAACCGAATTGTTAGGTTTTTAACACGGGTATTAATTTAAGACTTCACACTTTGTCTCCTTTCAACTCAACCTTTCTATTACTGTTTGGAACGTTTGCAACGTAGCTGAAATAGCAGCTCCATCTCCATTTTCTGTTGCCTGGCGTTCCTGCTTACGAAGCTCAATGCACAACAACAGCAGCTACCAAAGAGAAACATATGTGATATTGGCAAGTGTTCAAGATGGAGCCTTGAATGACAACCCCCCCCCCTATTATTCTGACAGAGCCAGGCTTCATAGATAGACTGACAGAGTATACATTTTAATTTAACACTACTTTGAATCCCCATTGCTCATTGCAAGGAACGATTTACAAGGCCGGTTTCTTCTCATGCAATGTCTTAAGTCTTCAACTTGTTTCAAGTGTTCTACAATAGAGGGGGTGTCCACCGAAAGCTTAATGAAGAGCTCATGCCTGAAAAGCATTGAAGGTTTTGCAAAAAAACAAAACAAAAAACACAGCTCGATTTCAGAAAGACAAAGGGACTGGAGACTTTCAACCTACGGTCTCGTAAGAGCTGATTATAAAGTAGCCCCAAAGGCTGGAATGGAAATGTTCTAGACAGTGGCGTCGCAAGGGGGGGTGGGGGGTGGTGGTTCACCCTGGGTGCCATGTCTGGGGGGGGGGTTGACAAGAAGGCACCTCGCGGGGTGCTCACCCTGCCACAAGCAGCCACCGTGCCCCCGCAACCCCATGTGGATGATCCTCCATCCACGGCTTCAGCCACAAGCAGAGGATCCCACCACTGTCCGTACGGCATTTGGGAGGCGCTGGTGGCAAACCGTTATGTACGACGCATGCGCTGTGTCGCACGCATGTGCTGTATGTAGCGATGAGTGCTTCAACCCCAGAGTTGCCTTTCACTGGACGTAACCGTCCAGTGGTCCTTTGCCTTTTAGACTTTTAGACTTTTAGACGTTTAGACGTTTAGACTTTTAGACTTTTAGACGTTTAGACTTTTATATTTTTAGACTGTGCAGCTCCCAATGTTCCCTAAAGTTCTACCCAGCCATCAAGGCTACTAGTCATTGGTAGAACATCCTTTCACGGACTTGTCAAATCCCTTTAAAGCAGCATCATTATATCTATGGTATGTTCTATCTTCTATAGCTATGGTATGCCACAAATAACATGGGGCCATAACTAATACATGGGGCCATAGCTGTCAACGTTTCCCTTTTCTTGCGAGGAATCCTATTCTGAATAAGGGAATTTCCCTTTTTTAAAAAAGGGAAAAGTTGACAGCTTTGCATGGGGCTTTGAGCAATTTTTAGAGATACTAAGCAGGATTTCCACAGATGGGATTAATTCTTTTTAAAACCACCCAACCTGCTGGCAATCTCCCACATTTTGTGGCAGCATATCCCAGAAGTTAATTGCGCATTGTGCAAAGAAGTGTTTCCTTTTGTCAGTCCTGAGCCTATTGCCCCATAGCTTCTTCGGGCGACCTTCTGTTCTGGGTATTAAAAGAGAGGAAGAAAAATTTCCCTTGCTTCACACACTGCTCATTCTCTCTCAGAGAAGCTGGTAGATTTACATAGCGTTTAATTAATGGTTTGGTATAATCTCCCTCCTTAATGGTTCAGTTCATTTGGCGAAGGAAGAATTCTCTCCTCGAGTGGATAGATGGAAACCTAATGGCATGGCGGTAATAAAAAAATGAAAAAAAGACCCTTGAACCTTTGAACTCCACGGACATTCTGAAAGACTAAACTGCTTTAGAAGAAACCCCCAGTGTTTTATTCGGGAGAATATATCGCAGGATGACATCATGCTAAATTTGAAACCTCATCCTGAACCTTTTCGCAGGCAGCCACGGAGAGAGGGTGCACAATAGATTTCTTCTCTGTTGGGTGCTCAGGCAGAAAGGCCTTTCACCCCTCCACCTCCTCATAAAAGCCTCCCCAGAAAGCAGTTGCTTCATTGCACACCAGTAGCATATAAATGAGTTGAGCTTGTGCATTTCTTATTTGGGGTAATAAAAGTCAGCCTGATCGCCCTTTCTGAGCATTTATGGATGATAATGTCCAAGAGCAATTGTGATCGAAGTCTGGAATTAAATTTCCTCTTTATGCAGGTCTGAAAACTGCTGAGTTCAAACATCTGCCAATAAACACCAGCTTCTCTCTCTCCTTTTTACATCTTCCCTCTCACTTCTTGTCTTTATTTTTTATTATGGGTGCACATTATGTATTCATATGCATACAGGTGAAACTCGAAAAATTAGAATATCGTGGAAAAGTCCATTTATGTAAGCAATTGTTTTCATTAGCTACTGGAGTTTAATATATGAGATAGACTCATGACATGCAAAGCGAGATATGTCAAGCCTTTGTTTGTTATAATTGTGATGATTATGGCGTACAGCTGATGAAAACCCCAAAGTTGAAATTGTTAATTTGGGGTTCTCATCAGCTGTACGCCATAATCATCACAATTATAACAAATAAAGGCTTGACATATCTCGCTTTGCATGTCATGAGTCTATCTCATATATTAGTTTCACCTTTTAAGTTGAATTACTGAAAGAAACGAACCTTTCCACGATATTCTAATTTTTCGAGTTTCACCTGTATATCTAGCCGAGTGGTTTTCAAAGCATGGTCTGAGGGACTCTGAGGTTCCTTTGGAAACTTTTTTGGTTTCCTCAATGAAAAGATCAATAATGGTGCTTTTGCAATTGCTTCCTTGGGTTCATGTTCATTTCTCGGCCCACTTCAAAATACTGGTTATTACTTTTAAAGGCCTAAACAGTTTAGGACCAGGATATAGTATCTAAAGCAGTGAGTTCCCAGATATTTCTGGACTAGAGCTCCCACCATCCAAGCCGTGAGTTCCCAGATATTTCTGGACTAGAACTCCCACCATCCCTCACCATTGACTAAGTGACTGATGGGAGTCCAACTACATCTGGGGATCTAAGGTTGAAGGACACTGATCTCCTATGTCAGCTTGTCCTTGCATTAGTCTTGAAATTCATTCTAAGATCTGCTAGATTGGGTCTCCTCCTGTCTGGCCAACAGGGGTCTGCATGTTTCAATGGCAGCTGCCATGCCTCTTTCCCCTAAGCATCCTAGAGTGACACTATGTCTGGATCATTTTTGAGATTAGGAATCATGGTTGGGCCACCAAGGGTGGAGCTGTACTGCTTGCAAAATCCATTTAATAAATAGAACAAAGCAACCACCACCACTGCTAAGGCAATATGCTTCCCAGAGAGATCATTCAGACTCCCTCATTAATGGCCTTCCATAAATGAGTAATAACGCCATCTTTTTTCAGGAGGTGGTTTCTAATGGAATGGATGTGGTTTCAGCTGGCAACTTTGGATCTGTAACTGACTGTTTTAAATCTGGTTCTATCATTTCTATGTTTCTAAACTGGTGCCGTGCGTGACGGATTGGCCCTAGGGTGGAGGAGGTATGACATCCCAGCGCATAAGGAGTTAATCCACCTTCATCTTGACAGACAGTTCATCCTTTGGGGGCGGGGCGGTCCCCGGTTTAAAAGGAGGGTTTTGGCAGTTGAGAAGAGGGAGGGTGTGTGTGGAGACAGGGAAGAAGAGGGGTGTGGGGCCAGGATAGTGGTGGTTAGGCTAGGATAGGATGAAGATCAGTCGGTTATACTGAAAGAGTTTATACTTTAGATGTAACTAAGCTGATGAACTATTGAAATACGCGAAACATGATGTTCTGAAATAAATAAAGACTTGTTTTTGTTGAGCCAAGAGAAAAGAGGCATTTATTTGGTCCAGCCATATATGGTGCTGGAGGAGACTCTTGAGAGTCCCATGGACTGCAAGAAGATCAAACCTATCCATTCTTAAAGAAATCAGCCCTGAGTGCTCACTGAAGGACAGATCCTGAAGTTGAGGCTCCAGTACTTTGGCCACCTCATGAGAAGAGAAGACTCCCTAGAAAAGACCCTGATGTTGGGAAAGATGGAGGGCACAAGGAGAAGGGGACACAGAGGATGAGATGGTTGGACAGTGTTCTCGAAGCTACTAACATGAGTTTGGCCAAACTGCGAGAGGCAGTGAAGGATAGGCGTGCCTGGCGTGCTCTGGTCCATGGGGTCACGAAGAGTCGGACACGACTGAACGACTGAACAACAACAATATATGGATGCTCATGAGGAGGTGAACTCAGGGAAAAGACAAAACTGACCTGCAGGGTGATAGTTTGTGTCTTGGAGTTTCACTCAGGAGGGGCAAAAGGGCAGAAACCTTGGTAAGGCTACACAGTTACTAAAAGGGTTTAGCTAACTGACGCAGTGGGGGATCTAATGAGAGAGAGCCCCAGAACTGATAGAGCTGAGAGGTATTCTTAACCCAGGAGCCCAGAGCAAAATATATATATATATACAGGCCACGACAGCTGGACAAGAGAACCCCGTTACTAAGTTATCCCTAGTTATAATAAAAGGGGATTATCCACACAGACGGACCTCAAGGATCGAGGTGGGGTGGATAGAAAAAGTGACCTGGAACACCTCAGAAATAATACACTTAGTAACAGAGGGGTAGTTGGCAGGGAGGTTCTATCATTTCTTTTTTTATAAACTGGTGCCGTGATATACTTAACTAAAACGTAGCTTGCACCATCTGAAAGGGAGATTTTTTTCGGCATGAAAAACTGAAGTAATTCCTGACCTTAAAATTAATTTAAACAGCAAATGTGTTTCAATAAATTTTATTAACAGAACTCTGCAATATGCGCACTGACCTCGTGCCAGCATGATGACTTCTTACCAAAAGGGCTTTTCCTCGCCACGATAATTTTTCTTTTATGCTATGATGTCATCACATTGGGTAGCTCTGCATAAGAATCTGATGAAAAGCTCAGCTGAAGAAGTGTGCATGCACATGAAAGCTCATACCAATAACCAACTTAGCTGTCTCTAAGGTGCTACTGGAAGGATTTTTTAATTATTATTCTGATTCTTTTTGTTTTGCTAACATAGGAGCCATTCCCATTCAATGGATGGAGACTTACAATTTGGTGCCTTCCACGGGATTTGCACATTAATGAAATAATTCCCTGTCTCTCTTCTGACTGGGAAGATGCCACATAATGAACCAATTGATATACCGTGGGCTTGAATAGTTTGTCCATATTTTACAGGCGAGATTTGTGGTTCAGGATTAAGAGGCATTGGCAGGTGTGTAGGAAAGACCACAGTGGGTGGCACTGTGGGTTAAACCACAGAGCCTAGGGTTTACTGATCAGAAGGTCGGCGGTTTGAATCCCCATGACGGGGTGAGCTCCCGTTGCTCGGTCCCAGCTCCTGCCCACCTAGCAGTTCAAAAGCACGTCAAAGTGCAAGTAGATAAATAGGTACCACTCTGGTGGGAAGGTAAACAGTGTTTCTGTGTGCTGCTCTGGTTCGGCAGAAGTGGCTTTGTCATGCTGGCCACATAACCCAGAAGCTGTACGCTAGCTCCCTCGGCCTGAAAGCGAGATGAGCGCCGCAACCCCAGAGTCAGACATGACTGGACATAATGGTCAGGGGTCCCTGTACCTTGACCTAGGAAAGACCACGATACCTGCCTTGGTCTTGATGGGCTCCATTTTAGCTTTGTTAAAAGTAAAGGTAAAGGACCCCTAGATGGTTAATTCCAGTCAAAGGCGACTATGGGGTTGCAGTGCTCATCTTGCTTTCAGGCCGAGGGAGCCACCGTTCGTCCACAGACAACTTTCTGGGTCATGTGGCCAGCATGACTAAACTGCTTCTGGTGCAACGGGACACTGTGACGGAAACCAGAGCGCATGCAAATGCCATTTACCTTCCCACTGCAATGGTACCTGTTTATCTACTCATGCTGGTGTGCTTTCGAACTGCTAGGTTGGCAGGAGCTGGGACAGAGAAACGGGAGCTCCTCCATCGCAGGGATTCAAACCGCCTTCCGATCGGCAAGCCCAAGAGGCTCAGTGGTTTAGACCACAGCGCCACCCACGTTAAACCACAGTGTCAAGACCATATTGTTTTAGGTTTTCATTCCACATGACACCAGAGGGCTCATGTATGCAAAATGGAGGCAACAGGAGAAACCCATTTATCAGTTAGTAGCGTCAATAGAATAAGCGAACAAAATATTTTCCTGGACTGAATTTTGTAATGCTCCCACACATTTGAATCTTTCTGTCACCACATAGAAAACTAGCATGTTCCAATGGAAAAATTCAGCCTAGATTTCTACCTCGCGTGGTTTTCATCAGAAGTGATTCTTCGCCCAGGGGTGCTTTTTTATTTTACAACTTAACCATCAGGAGAATGAAACTTGACCAAAGTCAAAAGGGCCTTTGAAAGATGAACACACATGCCCTTAATTTACAGCGCCATCAATTAAAATTGCCCCCAATGATTATTTAACGTAAGAATGATGGATTAATTCACTTATTAAACTAATTAAAAGTTGAAGGCTGTTCTAAACATATAAAATTGCTGTGCAAAAGAGGTTTGGTTAAAAAAAAAAGTGGCCCGCTGCTTATTTAGATATCGTCTAATAATTTTTGTAATGTTTACATCAGAAAGAAAGCCATAGTTTGAGGCTCCAGCAGCAAATGGCTGCTGAAAGCTCTTTGTTTATGCATTTATTCGGGGGCCCCCCCATTCCTCTCACCCCGATGCAATAACAATGTGGGGTCACAAAAACAAGAAGCTGTGCCGCAACCCTTTTTTCTGATGGTATTAGCTCAATTTCCAAGCTCAAGGGATAAAAAGGGACGACAAGGAAGGGGCCGGTTGTTGGGTTGGGGGGCTATTCACCCCTCTTTTCTTTCCCCAAAGCCTTCATTCAATGTGCTGGTGAATGGGGGCGAAGCTGAGCAGATCAGACCACAGGGCTGGGGGGGGGGCGCTTTGAATCCAACTCTGCCGCTTATGAAAAGGTTGCATTTTTGTGTGGGCAGCGATCGAGTGGCGAGGAAATGAGCCTCTCTCGTTCTCTCAAGTGGGAGATCATTAGTCTCTCGGCGTTAGGGAAAAGGTGAAGCCGTGGTGACATTCGACTTGTGGAGTCAGCAGCGAGCACGGAAAGGGGATGTTTGGAAAGGGCCACGGGAACAAACGAGCCTTGTGTTCATTGTTCGGCGGCAAACAGTGGAAAATGGCATTTTTCTACTGGTCGGGGCTAAGGGAGATGAATAAGAACTGCCTTTCCAGGCAAGGAAATATCTTCAGCATTGTTACAATGTGGAAAGTCTCAAGGATGAACTTCTCCAAGGAGGGAAAATGTGAGATTGGGTCATTTATAGTTGGAGAAAGAGAAGGATTTTTAAGAGAACTGGGAGGATGGAGGTGTGGTATGGCCGGCTCTGGTGAAATGGGAAAAAAAAACCCTGAACAGATGGATGAGTGTGTAACACCACATGGTTGTCAATATCTGAAACAAACATCCTATCATCTGCTTTCAGCCTAAAATGATCTGATTAATTAAATAGATGCTAGAGCGTGGGAACTACTATTTAACTTTAAGAACCGGAGCCCGAATTTGCTTCCCCCCCTTCCCCCCCTGTGCATTTTTTCTTGTGTGCCCTGCAGGCCGGGACTTTCTTGTTTTAATTTATTGTATGTTAGCCACTCTGGGAGTCTTTTTAGCTGAAAAACAGGGTAGAGATGCCAGAAATAAATAAGGAAAGAAGGAATGTCCTCATTAATAAGCAATTGCACATCATTTAGAAGGCCAGAAATTCACATGAAACTTACCTAATACCTGATAAGTGACTAATTTATTAAGTGTAATATCCACCACATACCTTTAAAGCACTTTTAAACCACTTATCATTATCATTGATTATATTTGTTGGTGGCTGAACCCAAAGCTCAGTCAGTAGAGCAAGAGACTCTTAATCTCAGGGCCGTGGGTTCAAATCCCAAGTTGAGCAAAAGATTCCTGCGTTGCAGGGGGTTGGACTAGACGACCCTCGGGGGTCCCTTCCAACTCTCCAATTCTATGACTTACAACTTTAATAGTAATGGATTCCTCAAAAGAATTCTAGGAACTGTAGTTTGTTAAAGTTTGGGGGAATTGTAGCTCTGTGAGCACCCTTAGCAAACTTCAGTTCCCAGGATTCTTCGTGGAAAGCCATGACTGTTAAACTGGTATAAGAGTGCTTTAATTGTATGGTAAATAAGGGTTCCCAGCTATTTTTCATAACCAGGCCCTGTGTCTGGTTGCCAACTTACTTTGTTTGTTTGTTTGATAAGATCTCAGGGAAGTTCACAGAATAAAATACAGGATAAAAAACAAGTAAAGAGCTAAAAACAAAACAGCAAAACAATGTTGTTGTTGTTGTTTAGTTGTATAGTCATGTCCGACTCTTTGTGACCCCATGGACCAGAGCACGCCAGGCACTCCTGTCTTCCACTGCCTCCCGCAGTTTGGTCAGACTCATGTTGGTAGCTTCGAGAACACTGTCCAACCATCTCATCCTCTGTCATCCCCTTCTCCTTGTGCCCTCCATCTTTCCCAACATCAGGGTCTTTTCCAGGGAGTCTTCTCTTCTCATGAGGTGGCCAAAGTATTGGAGCCTCAGCTTCAGGATCTGTCCTTCCAGTGAGCACTCAGGGCTGATTTCTTTAAGGATGGATAGGTTTGATCTTCTTGCAGTCCATGGGACTCTCAAGAGTCTCCTCCAGCACCATAATTCAAAAGCATCTTCGGTGATCAGCCTTCTTTATGGTCCAGCTCTCACTTCCATACATCACTACTGGGAACCTGACCCCTTTTCCAAAAACACATTTAAAAGGTTGTAGGATATTAAGGCCTCATTGAAGAGGAACGTTTTTTGCCTGGTGTCCAAAAATGTATAATGAAGGCACCGGGGGAACTCCCCTGGTGAGAGCATTCTACAAATGGGGAACCATTTCAGAAAAGGGCCGTTCTCATGTTGCCACCCACCAGACCTCACGTGAAGGTCTTCGGATGATGAGTGCAGAGTCCGGGGCAGTAAAGGCACACACAAGTTCAATGAAGGGGAGCCTATGCAATGAGGACCAAATGTGCCCTGCCAGCCCCCCACCCCCCCTGGTTTGGAGGGCAGTTTTCCACAGACCTCCCACACCTGCCCCACATCTCACGCCATAGAACCATAGCATTGTGGAGTTGAATGAGACCTGGAGGGTCATCTAGTCCAACCCCTTGCAATGCGGTCCCCCATCTAATCTGAAACCATACATCAGCTGGTTTCAGGTAAGGAGGGGTGTTGTTATTCCCCCTCCCAATGGTCCAATTTTGACAGGTGAGTGCTCCTGCACATCTGTCAAAATAGACATGCCGAGCTCCGCCAAAGGCATGATGGATAATGGCAACAACCGGGGAAAAGAAAGACATGACATCTTACCAGGACAGGAAGAAACACCACAGGCATAATAATAATAATAATAATAATAATAATAATAATAATAAATATTATACTCCACCCATCTGGCTGGGTTTCCCCAGCCACTCTGGGCGGCTTCCAACAGAATATTAAAAACACAATAAAACTGTTACCCAACATTAAAAACTTCCCTAAACAGGGCTGCCTTCAGATGTTTCCCAAAAGTCAGGTAGTTGTTTATTCTCTTTGACATCTGATGGGAGGGCATTCCACAGGGTGGGCACCACTACCGAGAAGGCCCTCTGCCTGGTTCCCTGTAACTTGGCTTCTCGCAGCGAGGGAACCACCAGAAGGCCCTCGGCGCTGGATCTCAGTGTCCGGGCTGAATGATGGGGGTGGAGACGCTCCTTCAGGTATACTGGGCCAAGGCCGTTTAGGGCTTTAAAGGTCAGCACCAACACTTTGAATTGTGCTCGGAAACGTACAAGGATATAGTTTGAGTTCCTCGCTTGTGGTTTTATAAATCTTTGAATGTGTCAACACGAATAGAAGTTATTAATACCGCTGTTGTTGTATAATGGGTTAATATTAAGACTAGAAGGTAATGGAAATTAGTAAGATTTTGGAATGCAGAAAAAAGCAAATAATCAAGCCACCAATTCTAGCACGTGGGGGGCCACTTTATCTAAATTATATAATTTGGTATTCGAACGATTGTATTATAAGTTGGTATTGTTATTATGGGGCATTATTGGATTGTAATTGAAAACTAATAAAATTCATACACACACACACACACACACACACACACACACACACATGACCTGCTGAGTGGGGGTGAGTAGGGAAATAAAGAACTAACCACAGGGGCATAAAGTTTCCCGACCTCTGAACTAGACATTCCCCTTGACCTAATACAACCATTTCCCAAAGGGCAAGTACAAATGGAAACACTCCCCCCCGCCAACCACCCCCAGGAAAGTCTGGAAATACACAGCATCTGTCAACTGCCCAATGTCACTCATAATGCATTCAACTCATTCCAAATAACGCATTTCTTATCCTTTCCACCTCAAATTCAGCATGGCCCATCCTCAAACCCAGCTGCCCTGTGCTGCCAAGTTTCAAATCAATCCGTGAAACCATTTCCCAACTGGAAGTCAAGGATCCCACTCTCACCAACCCCAATTCTCTTTATAATGGCAGAATGAGATGTGGCCAACTCACCGTTGACATAGGTGAGCCCCTAGTAAAACTGAGGCAGGCACATCCTTCCTTAATTTCTTGCAAACTTGTAGATTTTAACTGAGGAAACGTTAGAGGGTAAAGGGAAGAAACGCTAGACAGTATAGCTTTAACGTGACAAATGCAATCACATACAAACTTAACGGTTATCTGAGTGGATGACAGCCTAGGATTCTCCAAAAGTCCAGCTGCAGCAAGAACAGATGTTTGGCCTTGTGTGTTTCCCCCCATCTCTTTACCCCTGCTGTGTGTGCTATTTGAGTTCTCCAATGCAACAAGAAAAGACTATAAAAGTTGTTTGCTCATCTCCCAGGGATCAAATCCTGTCGGAAGAGGGCTTTTTTTTTTTTTAGACAAAAATATTGAAACAGAAAGACCAGCAGACCCCTAAACTTAAAAAATGCACACCACCAGAATATTTACTCAGTGAAACATACCCTCTACCATATGCGGTTGCTGTAAAGATTACTGAGATAAACACTGTGAAGAACTCTAGACTCTCTCTCTTTGCCGACTTACCACCATGACCAAGAGAGAGACAGGGAAGGTAAAGGTGGGAGAGAGATCATGGCCCCTGGCTGTTCCTCAGATGCCTCAGGGTTCGCAGAAAATGTGGAAAGGGATCCTATGGATTTGCAGCTGTAAGTGTATATGAGCCCTGCCAAACTTTCTGCACAGGTCTGGAGCGGGACCCCTTTACAGACTTGGTATACAGTCATACCTCAGGTTACGGCCGCTTCAGGTTGCGCGTTTTCAAGTTGTGCACCGTACTGAAGCTGGAAGTACTGGAACGGGTAACTTCCAGGTTTCAGCGCTCACACATGCGCAGAAGCGCTAAATTATTCTTTGTGCATGCGCAGAAGCACCGAATTGCACCACATGCATGCGCAGATGCAGCAGCGTGGGTTGGGAACGCGCCTCCCGCACACATTGCGTTCGCAACCCGAGCATCCACTGTATTTGTTATTAAAGGGATGAGGGTGGCGCTGTGGTCTAAACCATTGAGCCTCTTGGGCTTGCCGATCAGAAGGCGGTTCGAATCCCTGCGACGGGGGTGAGCTCCCGCTGCTCTGTCCCAGCTCCTGCCAACCTAGCAGTTTGAAAGCATGCCAGTGCAAGTAGATAAATAGGTACCGCTGTGGCGGTAAGGTAAATGGCATTTCCGTGCATTCTGACTTCTGTCATGGTTTCCGTTATGCCAGAAGCGGTTTAGTCATGCTGGCTACATGACCCAGAAAACTGCCTGTGGACAAACGCTAGCTCCCTTGGCCTGAAAGCAAGATGAGCGCCGCAACCCCATAGTCACCTTTGACTGGACGTAACCGTCCTTGCCTCCCCCCCCTTACCTTACAGGGGCTAAGGTCAGGGCTGTCTCATCATAGGGGCTGGGTGGCACGGTGCACCAGGGCGCCAGGCCCCCCAGGGGTGCCCCCACGAGCCCGCCGGCATACCAGGCGCCCCCTCCCCAACCCGCGCCTGCCCCCATGGGCGGGCGAGCTGCATGCCGGCTGCCCTCCGGAGCCCCAGCTGGAGCGCTGGGAAGGGCGTGCAAAGCCCCGCGCCGCTCCAGCGCCACCCCCTCATCCCCTGCTCGCCCCCCCCTCCCGAGGGGCGGCCAGCGCGGGAGGGAGGTGGGCGGAGAGGCAGCCCACCGGGGGCGCCGAGGGATCGTCGCACCAGGGCGGCCGATCACTTTAAGACGGCCCTGGCTAAGTTGTACATACAAAGGAGGAATGTTGTGTCCTGTATAAATTAGCACCATACTCAATTTGATCGAAATCATGTTCACTCAGAAGTAAAGCTCCCAAGGTTCAATGGAACTTGGTCCCAGGCAAATGTGCATTAGGTCTCAGCCTAAAGAACAAAGGAATCCCTTCCTCTCTATAGATTTTGAAGGAACTCACTCCATACATTAAATGCATTGAATTAGTTTGCCTGGCATGTTTAAGACTTAATTTTCTATATCTTGAAGAACAATTTTCTGCCCAACAGGTGTCCTCTGTTAGAAGGCATTTCTTTCATGCAATTTTCATATATGAAGTTTTTTTTTTGAACAACAAACCATCCACAGAAGAGTAGCCATGGGAACGTTTCCCACCGTAAAGTACAATTGGGGGGGGGGGAAGCTTCTGTTGAGAGTGAAATGATCTCATACACAGTAAAAAAGACATGATAAAGTTAGTAAGAATGTGAAGCTAAAGCGATATTTGAGATTTTAGGTGAAAAAGAATTCTGGGCGCAATCCAGCAAAAGCTATGCATTTTAAGTTAGGTTGCAATGCCTAGTCAGTTATAATGAAATCCTATGCTCAAAAATAGGTAAAAGGTAAAAGGTAAAGGACCCCTGGATGGTTAAATCCATTTAATGACGACTATGGGTTTGTGGTGCTCATCTTGCTCTCAGGCCGAGGGAGCCGGCATTTGTCCACAGACAGCTTTCCGGGTCATGTGGCCAGCATGACTAAAATGTTCTGGCACAATGGAACACAGTGACGGAAACCAGAGTGCATGGAAACGCCGTTTACCTTCCCGCCACAGTGGTACCTATTTATCTACTTGCGCTGGCGTGCTTTCGAACTGCTAGGTTGGCAGGAGCTGGGACAGAGCAATAGGAGCTCACCCCGTCGCGCAGATTCAAACCCCCGACCTTCTGATCGGCAAGCCCAAGAGGCTCTGTGGTTTAGACCACAGTGCCACCTGCATCCCTCATGCTCAAAAGTACACCCTGCTGCTGAGTTCAATAAGGCTTACTCCCAGGTAAGTGGCTACAAAGTTGCAGGCTTAATCCATTTGAATTCGACCTTCTAAATAAATTCTCTGCATTAATTAATAAGGTACCCTCAAATAAAAGGAGTTGCAGTTTTCTGTGTTTTTTTTAAAAATGAGAGTACTTTCAGAACCCATCACTTTGGAAGAAGTATTTTCTCTTCTCTCTCTCACAAGAGGGAATTCCTCTTCTGAAATGGTAGGTTCTGTAAAATATGTGTGAATTATGGCACAACACCAGCGGGTGGCTAGTAGATTCTTAGAAGAAGCTTTCCCAAGTCTGTTCCATCCTGGTTCTACATAGGATAAAAAACAAGATGGAAGAGACTTGGAGTGGGTGGCAGGTGACGAACAGCACATAATATTTCTGGGGTGGTCTGAGGGTAGCCTGTCTTGTTATATTCCATTTTTAAAAAGGCAAAATCTCAATTATCAGCTAGCTAGCTAGCTTTCTCACATCTGATCGGCAAGCCCAAGCGGCTCAGTGGTTTTTAGACCATAGCGCCACCCGCGTTCGAATCCCCACAGCGGGGTGAGCTCCTATTGCTCTGTCTCAGCTCCTGCCAACCTCGCAGTTCGAAAGCACGCCGGTGCAAGTAGATAAATAGGTACCGGTGTGGCGGGAAGGCAAACAGCGTTTCCATGCACTCCGGTTTCTGTCACAGTGTCCTGTTGTGCCAGAAGTGGTTTAGTCATGCTGGCCATATGACCTGGAAAGCTGTCTGTGGACAAATTCCAGCTCCCTTGGCCTGAAAGCAAGATGAGCGTTGCAACCCCATAGTCGCCTTGGACTGGACTTAACCGTCCAGGGGTCCTTTGCCTTTACCTCTCACATACAAATCTGTTTAAGACCACAGCATGCCATCAAATACTGTTGCTCTTGCGGACATTTCTACACAGAACACCCGAGGCCAATCCTGCCATGCCACCTCCAAGGGTGCCTCAGATTGTGGCAACCTGATAACAGGCCTTTCCTGTGGTAGCTCCTTGTTTATGGAATGCTCTCCCCAGGGAGACCCGCCTGAGACCAACTTTGCTTCGGCACCAGGCAAAGACACTTTTGCTCTTTCGAGTGTTTGAACAGCTCCAGTGATGATACTGTATGTTTTTGCTCTTACTATGATGATGATGATGATGATTAATATTATTTTTTACTTCTCTTTCTCTTTTTTTTAGTATTTTTTATTAAAGATTTTATTTATTTACAAAGGTAGTGCAATGTCTCTCTCGTATTTTTCCCATGTAACATTTTTACAAATCAATTTCGTTTGTTGAGACATTAGGAAGAAAAGGGGGAAAGAGGTGGGCGGGATGGGGAGATGGGTGGGGTGGGGTGACGATGTTTCTATTTTACTTAATATATGTAGGGTTTGGTGTCAGCGTTGTTTGTGCAGGTTCTCTGTTGTTCGCTCGTGCTCCTTTGGTGGTGAGAGAGGTCGGGGTTGGCGTAGGGTGTGATTGTTCATTTGTAGTTGGCTGTGATGGTCTTTGGTTTCCTGTGTGAGTGGGGTGGGTGAGTGTTTTTGGTCAGTGTCAGGGGGCTGCCCTTGCAAGCGGGCAAGGAGTTGCCAGGGCTTTCTCAGTATCGTCAGCCCCCACCTCCGTTGCTGAGTAATTCCTCCTCTTCCAGTGAGGGAGTCAGCAGTCCCTCCAGCGGAGAGGGAGAGTTGGGATCAGGAAGTAGGAGTCAGGGCTCTGACAGGGGAGAAGAGCCCTCGCACCAGGCAGGGGCTGGAAAAGAGGCACCTCTTCCGTCTCCCCACTTGCGCAGGGGGGAAGGCACAGGGGAGGGAGGCGGGGGTTCCGCATTCCGCGCCTTTTATGCTGGGCAAAGAACCGGAAGGGGCCATTACCAGACTCTGTCGAAGGATGAGCTGGACGTCTTTTTGGTAGCTGCACTATATATATTTGCACAATAAAGAAACTTAGTTTAGAAGTTTCTGCATCAGCCTGGTTACTCATGAGCAGCTGCTGAACAGCTTTACAGTCAGGTTAGCCATATTGATTTGTATGCTGTCGGTATATTTTTGTCATTATCTTGTTGGATCTTACTATGTATGTTTTTTTTTAAAACCATTGTGCATTTTTATTTCTGCATTACTGTTTTGTGGGGTTTTTTCCTCTTCCTCCTCAATCTCTTGAGGACATTTGGTTGTGGGAAGTGATTCATAAATTCAATAAACTAACTAAGCTAACCCACATGGCCGTAGGAGTCAGGTTGGCTGGAAGGTACGTTTTAAAAAATGACATGTGACAATGCAAACAAACTAGGGAAAGAGGCAGACCACCAAGTAAGTAAATCCAGCTGACTGGGAGGAATCTGACAGTGTGCATTGCAACGTGGTACTCGTGACCCGATCCACAAACTGGTTTGGGTGGTGCAGATTCCATTTCAGAATCTTAGCTGGATTCTACCCCCAACCGCAATTCCATTCCATTACAGAGAAGGAGAGATTCCTCCCTCATGATGGCACCTGTACCCACTTTGGAACAATCTGTATCATTTCGTCTGGCTCCAGAGCGTTTAATGCTGTGCACTTTTCCAGTGCGCCCCCCCCCCAGCTGAAGCCTCTGCCATTCTTTAACTGTGAGCTATCCTCACATCCTGGCACTCCTGAGGAACAGAGGATGGAGAGCATGTTAGGAACTGTGCCGTCTGCGAAAAACACCAGTACTGATAATGGAAGGAGATACATTTGCAGTCATTTAAGAACTTCTAAGGCTTTTAAAGACCTCACGGGGAATTTTCCAGCATATAAAAATACACTGGGTAATCAACACCAAAATGGAATCATAAATCATCATATGGGGGAAGGTATTGTTTATCCTTGCGTACCGTTTTTCCACTAAGCATTTTTCTCAGGTCCTGACTTTCTCCTGAGGGAAATTCTTCAGTCTCTTGTGCCCAGTGTGTGGAAAAGCTGCTTTGGAAATGGGGGGACTTTTTGTGGCGAAATGGCTGCAGAGGAAAGGACTGAACACTCCTTCTCCTTCTCCTGCTCTTCCTCTCCCATATGCAGTCTCAAACCCTCCGACATTTCTCCGGTGAAAATAGGGATGCCCTATTCCACAACAATATTAATCATAGTTACGGGTAGGTAGCCGTGTTGGTCTGCCATAGTCAAAACAAAATAAAAAATAAAAAAAATTCCTTCCAGTAGCACCTTAGAGACCAACTAAATTTGTTCTTGGTATGAGCTTTCGTGTGTATGCACACACTTCTTTAGATACTTCTCTGAAGAAGTGTGCATGCACACACGAAAGCTCATACCAAGAACAAACTTAGTTGGTCTCAGTGCTACTGGAAGGATTATTTTTTATTTTGTTTTGAATATTAATCATAACATTGTTACTATTTGTACCCCACCCATCCGACTGGGTTGTCTCAACTGCTCTGGGCGACTTTCAACATATATATAAAAACACAACAAAACATTAAACACTTAAAAACTTCCCTATACAGGGCTGCCTTCAGATGGCTCAGATAACTCCACACCCTGCAACATTTCTCCGATGAAGATAGGGACATCCTAAGGAAAAGCGGAACATTCTGGGATCAAATCAGAAACCAGGATGACTTCTGTAAATCTGGGACTGTCCATGGAAAATAGGGACACTTGGAGGGTCTGCAGCCTTCCAAAACTGTCTTTTTAATCATCATCATCATCATCATCATCATCATCATCATCATCATCTTGATTCATGTGCAGTTCCATGGCAGCTCTTTAGTCCTAGATTTGCCCACTGCTGCCATGCTGACTAAGAACCTGAATTATGGTTTGCTGTACTGCCTGATATAAATGTGAAAAAACACACTGTGAATTTTGGTACTCTTATCAAAGCTCTTCCAGTTACTCTGAAAATTCCTCAGATGGTCTCATCTATGACTCGAGTTCCATTTTAAGATAAATTTCATAGAAACTCTGCTAAAGCCCTCTATGCAGAAGCAAATCTTCTCCATTACAGTGGACTTAGTGGATGTAAGCGTGCTTGCAATTCTTGAATATGTTGCATGTGCCTCTGCAGTTGTGCGACTAGTGGTAACGCTTCACAGAGAAACTGAATTGGGCACCAGTTCTCTTTTGAAAGAGCATGCACTTGCTGCCACCTAGTGATCTTGTTTCAAAGTACTTCAGCAGGCTTGTCAAACTGTCTACTATCCGATCTTCCAATTTTTATTTTTATTTTTTCACTTCACTATGCATGGAAACATTTCCCATAATGATAGAAAATATTTCTATCCTACAGGTTGCAAAACTAGCATTGTTCAAAACAAACAAGCAAAGAAAGAAAACTTAATAACCATGTATGGATGAAATAAACAAGCATATACCATAAAGTTATGGTTTTCCCAGTAGTAATGTACGGAAGTGAGAGCTGGACCATAAAGAAGGCTGATCACCGAAGAATTGATGCTTTTGAATTATGGTGCTGGAGGAGACTCTTGAGAGTCCCATGGACTGCAAGAAGATCAAACCTATCCATTCTTAAGGAAATCAGCCCTGAGTGCTCACTGGAAGGACAGATCCTGAAGCTGAGGCTCCAATACTTTGGCCACCTCATGAGAAGAGAAGACTCCCTGGAAAAGACCCTGATGTTGGGAAAGATGGAGGGCACAAGGAGAAGGGGACGACAGAGGATGAGATGGTTGGACAGTGTTCTCGAAGCTACTAACATGAGTTTGGCCAAACTGCGGGAGGCAGTGAAGGATAGGTGTGCCTGGCATGCTCTGGTCCATGGGGTCACGAAGAGTCGGACACGACTGAACGACTGAACAACAACAACAACAACATGGATGAAATAAACAAGCATATACCATAAAGTGATACCTAGTTGCCATTAACAGAGAAATATAAGTTCCAGTTTGCCAAAAGCTCCAGCATAGATTCTGGGATTTAGAATTGTCTGTGAGAGTGAAGAAGTATATGCATAAATAGGATATTTCAGTGGTGTATGAAGAATGATTGCAGGAACAGTATTACCGGAACAATAAAACAGTACTCTCTCTGTGTGTCTGTGTGCAGTTGTTTCTCATGTAAATCTCTTCTCCAGAGCTAGCTCTAAGGACTTTGTCTCAATTCAGGGGTGCCAACAAAATTTCTGGGCCCGCTGTTACCAACTGCCGGCCCTAAACTCTGCAAAAAACTGGATTGTTGATAGCTGTGAAGTTATGTTCCTGTAGGTCTTTCATCTCGTGATCTCAGGCTGGCAATATGACATTCTATGCAGGAGCAGGTGTGGGATTTCAGATGGCAGAGTGAAGTGGCAAGGGTCAAAAGCTATTTAGGTTTTGCAGAAACCAAGGTCCAGGTGCCCATTTGGGGCTAAAATCAAAATAAAGTAAGAGTTAAATAGTATAAAAGCAAGCAGTGAAATTAAAGTGTGTTTGTTGCGGTTATTCATGTATACCACATAATAATGACAACAATGTTATCTGCGCAAGTCAAATAACTCCTCCAACTGCATCTCCCTTGTCTCTCTGCCCCAAATAGCAACAAACTAAAGGACTACAAAACACTGACTGCATAGTGCACTTCATTAAAAGTTGAGGGGTTTATGTAAAGAAAAAGAAGGTTGTTGCTGTTGTTCAGTCATTCAGTCGTGTCCGACTCTTTGTAACCCCATGGACCAGAGCACGCCAGGCACCCCTATCCTCCACTACCTCCCGCAGTTTGGTCAAACTCATGCTAGTCACTTCAAGAACACTGTCCAACCATCTCATCCTCTGCCGTCCCCTTCTCCTTGTGCCCTCCATCTTTCCCAACATCAGGGTCTTTTCTAGGGAGTCTTCTCTTCTCATGAGGTGGCCAAAGAAGGTACCTTTCACCATATGTGGTGATCGTGTAAGGTAATAAAAGCATTCTGGGAAATGATATATAATGAATTGAAAAAAATGTTCAAAATAACTTTTGTAAAAAACAACAACAACAAACCAACCCCAGAAGGGGTGCTCTGGTCCATGGGGTCACGAAGAGTCGGACACGACTGAACGACTGAACAACAACAGGTACCGACATCCCAAAGGACCAGAAAAGACTTTTATGTATGCGACAACAGCAGCATGGATGCTACTAGCCCAGAGATGGAAAGAAGACAAAGTCCCTACCTACCAGAGAGGAATGGCAAATCAAGCTGTTGGAATATGCCCAAATGGCAAAACTGACCAGAAATCTCAGGAACGAAGGAGACAAAACTTTAAGAAAGAATGGGGGAAATTTATAACTTATCTAGGAGACCACTGTAAGCAGATGAAAACATTAGCAGGATTCTAATAACACTTGTTATGTAACAGGCACTATGGAGAGATAACAAAATATAGATTATAAAATAATATGCAGTTGAAAATGTTGACAATAGGACCCACCGAGAGGAAGGTGGGAAGTCTGGAGCTTCAGAGAAATCTCTATATATGGATATGTACTGGGTATTGTTATAACCTTATGCTTGTAAAATCAAATAAAATTATTAAAAAACAACAACCAAAAGTTGAGGGTTTTACTCCCCACAGAGGTGTGCTGGCACTTCCTTATGTAGGTTTTGTCATATACACCTCTATTTCTTTTAATTGCACGTCGCTTGTCTGGTCTTATTTTGTTGGGTATCATGTGGGAAATACATTAGGTGAACAAATCCAAATGTACATAAAAGAACGGAACTTCCGAACCTTGTTCTCCCCCATGCGCAGAGATGTGGCCTAACTCAGACATGGAAGAATTGACATTACCACTGATCTCGTGGGGTTTGAAGCTGAATCTAACTCAGACATGGGAGAACTGACATTACCATTGATCTCGTGGGGTTTGAAGCCTGGCTGCAATTAAATCCTGTTGCAAACTCTATTCTTGCATCTGAGCCCCACCTTAAAAGAAAGAGATCTACATAGTGGGTTCTCCTTCATGGAGAGCTCGTGTTGTGGTGGGGGCTATCAAGACTCCCCTCTGTTGCTGGGCGGGATCAGATAGATGGCCGAAGCTTGTGATCGGGTTCTGCGGGTTGTTGGGCAAAGTTATATGTCACAATGTTTTGATGGGCAGCCCAAGGCTATATATTCACCGTGCACCCAGCGTGAGCCCCTCTTCACTGCGTGCATTGGATCACCCGCCCTCCCTCCCTATAATTTAGGTTTGCACTTTGACCTTGCAATGCCTCCTTTTTGTGGGATGTAATCCACTGGGAGCAGTCAAATGCAACATTCCTTGTTTTCTTAGAGTGGACATGCAAGGGGATGTTTGGTCCAGCCAGTCAAAACTTCCTGTTCCTCCTGGGCTGGAGCATCCTTCCTTTTGCATGTGATAGAAGGTGGGCGTGACCTAACCTGTCCAGGTAACAAAAGGACAAGTCACGCAGCACACCTCCCTCTTTTTGACTTCCTTCTTCATTTGACCAGCTTCTAGCTAGGACTGCTCTGCTAGCTCTCAGCTAGCAGAAGCACTGGGATTATTCCCCCCCCCCCCGATATGGGGTAGATCCACATGTACATATTTGTAACTAAGTCTGCCTTCAGGGATCCAACTGTGAACTGATGTAAGTAAACTTCTTTTATTGACTTATGAATAAGATTGTCACGTCTTTATTCTTTTAAGATGGATTCAAGGGAACTTACCAGGAACGTAAAATTCAATGTGAGGCAGACTGAATTGTATAATAGTGAGCAAATCTAGGACTAAAGAGCTGCCACACAAAATGTTTCTTTGAGGGGGAAACACTGTACTGCACAAAAGTTCTGTTGCATTCATGACCATCTATCTGGCTGTGATGCAGAATGAGGTGGGCATTTGGCAAGACCCAGCAGGCCTCTTATTGTGTTCTTTGCTTACTTACACTCTGAAATTGAAACTGGAGAATGTTCAGCACAGAACTCACTGCATAGTCTTAAGTTGTGGGCAAAAGGTTTACACTGCAATACTGTATATTTGGCTATGGCAGACAGGGGGAGCCTTTGGCCTTCCAGATGATGCTGAACTACAATTCCCATCATCCCTGGCCATTGTGCATGCTTGCTGAGGCTGATGGGAGCTGTAGTTCAACTACACTGGGGTGGGGTGGGGTGCCAAAGGCTCCCCACACCTGGCCTATGGTATCAAAGCTAACACTTACCTGGGAGTCAGCTGCATTGACCTTAACAGGACTAACTTCTGAGTAGACTGCTGCATTCTTCATGAACTGTGAGCCTTGTATCATCAACACAAACTTTGTGCTTACATATTTATTTTTGTTTATTTGGGCATCACGGCAGGACAGAGGAGTCTTGAACAAAGATGTGCTCTCCCAAGGCCACATTCCCAGCACGGTCACACTCCTGTCTCAGTGATGTCTACGCTGGCTCGGCCACATCCGCAGAATGGAAGATGCCAGGATCCCCAAAGGCGTCCTCTATGGGGAGCTGGCTTCAGGCACCAGGCCTATTGGCAGACCAACACTGTGTTACAAAGATGTCTGCAAACGAGACATGAAGGCTGGCAACATGGACCCTGCCCTGTGGGAATACCTTGCAGATGACCGCAGACATGGCTGGATTTAGGTTTGATGAGGCCCCAAGCTACTGAAAGTAATGGGGGGCCTTTATATGTCCAGCTGTCCTTTGTCAACAACAAATTGTCACTGTTTTTGTGTGTTGAATATATGCTATATGGTAATTTATGGACCTAATAGGTATCTAAAGCCATTTGCACATAACAAAATATGTATTTTATCAAAGTAATTGTTGAACTGAAATACAATTAAGAAGTATATTAATAGTGAAATAATTATTAAGCTCTAACTTAAAATGATTTTTTTTATTCATAACAAACTTAATAATGCAAACACACTTGGCATTTGGCAATAACAAAAGTTCCTTTAGAAACACAATTTACAAAGACTCACCCTATATATAGAAATGAGCAAACCAGTGATATTTTAGGGAGCAGGCTAGCAGGCGGGGCCCATTACTTACATCATAGGAGCCTACACAACACAAAACACTGTTGCTGTATGTAGGTTTTATTTTATTTGTTTTTTTTTATCTTATATTTTGGAAATGTACATCCAGTTTTTTCCCTTTAAATTTTTTTGGGGCCCCCAAGAGAGTGGGGCCTGAAACTATACCTTCTTTAGCTTATATGTAAATCCGGCACTGACTGCAGTGCTTGGAGACAGACAGACAGACAGGTTGTGTATCTATAACAGTGACCACAGGAGGAAAGACTGCTGGGAAGGAGCAGAGACGGAAGAAATGGCACAGTGCATCTGCAGCAGCACAACCAGACACCTTCACCTGCCCCAGCTGCAACAAAACCTGTCTCTCCCCTGCATCTAACTCTACAGCCACAGCAGGCGCTGTAACCTTCCAACAGTTTGACTTCACCCCCCAAAGGCCCACTCTTCTATCTTCGCCCAAGACAGACGGATGCCAACACACTATGCCAGATTCCTTCACATTCTCCCAGCAGAAGTTTAAAGTGAAATGCTGAACATCACAATTGTATCAAAGTGAATGAAGAGAGACAAATGATTACGGTTACATTGTTTATAGGGAAGCAGTATTTTAAACATCTGGGCCCCTTCCTCCTACATACAGTATAACAATCCTTCGATGAGGTCTTCTTTATTTAAAATAACACTAAACAGCAGAGGGCACTCTGAGCTAAATTTTGGGATTTGGGAGATTAAAGCGTTTTTTTTGCAGCTTTCAATGACATATTCAAAGCAAAAACCAGTCTAAATGATAAAAGTAAAATATATTCCCTTTTCTATTGTTGCCTGTTCGGGAGGAAAGGGTGGCCATCTCTGGTGTAAATGCAAAGTTATATGGCAGCAAACCTTTGCATAAAGCTCTCAGTTTGAAGAATGCCTCTGAATGTCACTGAGCATTAGGTGCTCACAAACTGACCTTTTTGGAAGAGAATCTTGGCTGTACAGGCGGAGGAGTGGATTTTTTAAAGAGCCACCCAGATCTTTAAATCAAACCTGAGGTTATGGATCCGGGTGACAGCTTTATGCATGTCTGAGAGCTGGCCAAATATTGTGGCCCGACCAAATCCTGAGCATGATGGCAAGCTTTGGGGGAACAGGGAAAGGAGGAGGAGAAGAAGAGTTTGGATTTGATATCCTGCTTTATCACTACCCGAAGGAGTCTCAAAGCGCGGCTAACATTCTCCTTTCCCTTCCTCCCCCACAACAAACACTCTGTGAGGTGAGTGGGCTGAGAGACTTCAGAGAAGTGTGACTAGCCCAAGGTCACCCAGCAGCTGCATGTGGAGGAGAGGGGACGCGAACCCGGTTCACCAGATTACAAGTCTACCGCTCTTAACCACTACACCACACTGGCTCTCCAGACAGCATGCCGTGATCCATGGACTTGAAACGAATATTGGGGAATTGTTTGTGGGCACTGGAGGCCATTCAGAACCAGCGCCCCCAGTCCCCTGGAAGTTTCGCAAAGGAAGGGTGGGGCAATTGATGCTTTGCATGATACTCTGAACTCCCCCCTCACCAGTTATCTCATGGAAATGGTTGGGTTCTTCTGGACTATTCCAGAAACACAGAAAAGCCCCTCCGCCCCTGGCAACCCGAAGTGCATTTAGCTATATCTGTTCAGATTTTACATTGGAAAAAAGAACCAGGTCATCATCATCAGCCAGTGTGGTGTAGTGCTTAAGAGCGGTAGACTTGTAATCTGGTGAACCGGGTTCGCGTCCCCTCTCCTCCACATGCAGCTGCTGGGTGACCTTGGGCTAGTCACACTTCTCTGAAGTCTCTCAGCCCCACTCACCTCACAGAGTGTTTGTTGTGGGGGAGGAAGGGAAAGGAGAATGTGAGCCTAAATGTTGCTGGTCTACAACAGTCATTACCATAGACCATTGACCATGCTGGTTGTGGTTGTTGACAGCTGAAGTCCAAAGAACATCTGGAAGGCCACCGGTTCCCCACCCCTGTTGTACAAGACAATGGTTAAAAAAAAAAACTTAAAGGAAAATAGCTATAAGGAAGTGTAATACCAAAAATATCCAAGTTATGTCTAGGTTTTATTTTCAGTTGCTGGTGATATTCTCAACACTGAGGGTAGACGTTCCATAGTGAATACATAGATTACCAGTTCTCCTCTAATTTACCACAATAATTGACAGTCTGGCAGCACTCTGGGAAACCAAATTATTATTATTATTATTATTATTATTATTATTATTATTAGAATTTATTGGTATTTCCACATACAAAATAACAAATAAAAAACAACAAATAAAAACAATCATTCAACATATAAAACAAATACAACAAACAATACTAATAACAATAAAATAAAAACTGATACATACCTCAACCACACAGGAACACAGGAATCTATTAATTATATTCTTATTTCAAATCTTATTTGGGGGGACTTCCCCCGTTCTCTCTTCTGCGTTCTATTTCTAATCTACTTTAGTAACTTTGTAACTAATTTAACAATCATTCACCATACTTCTTAATCTTCAAATAAACATCTTATACAACTTATATCATTCAACTTATTATTATCACATAAAATCATATTTCAAATCTTAACTTCTTATATCCTTTTTTCTCTTAACTTAGTAAAACTATTGCTGTTATTACTTCTAATTCCTACCTTAAAGATATTATAATCAAAACATTATTATAAAAAACCTAAATATTTCATCCCTTCTCCAAATCGCTTGTTTCCCTCTGACGTCGGAGTACCATGGTTAGCCTTCCTAATAAATCTCATAAATTCCTTTACCCCACCCCCCTCCTCACCATCCTCCCTCTTCCTATCCCAATCTCCCACTAGTCTTCCCCCAGCATATTCCCAGTCAAAATCTTTCTTCCCTCACACCAATTTATTCTTTCAAGATGTCACATTTTCCTTGTTCCAGAATGTCACCTTTTCCTTGGTACCTAAAGACCAAAACATTGTTACCAAGTATCTTTGCTGAACTCTTCCAAACAACTTGTACATTGTCTCCAAATGGCTCTAGTCCATTCTTCAAATCCAATTTTACACCCCAGAGTTGATGTTCCTGCATTTCTGGGCTTTCACCCCAGAAAGCTGTTATAAAGTCATTGTCACCAGCCTCAGACCTCTCACGTCCACGAGACCCTTCTTCTTGTTGAACCTGTGTCTTCTGTGCTTCAGATGATATCTCTGGAAGATGATTCTCTCTAATTGTATCTCTAAATGTGTCTGTGATTTCTCTAGTTGTTATTTTAAGTTCCTCAGCAAAGTTCTTAAAGGCACTTTGAATCCCAGAAAACGTTTCAGTGACACTCTGTTGCAAAAGTTCCAATTGCAGTAAGATTTTTTCCTGGCCTGATAACATTGCTGGGTCTGGAAGAGCCGTGGGAGCCAGACAAAGATAAGCAGGAGTGGGCAGGAAATAACAAAGTCTCAGTACTTTTCCATCCTCACTGGTCAGATTTCAGCTGCCATTTTCCCCCTTCCATCAGAGGGTGAACTTTCTTTCACTATACTCCTCTGTTAATCGAAGGAAATAATTCAAAATTCTCAGTCCCGTCCCAAAAAGGGATTTCTTAAGCAGTCAGAATCAGAATCAACGTAAAACTTCAAAGCAATCCAATATAGCAACAGCCAAATCCGGTGTTACTTTGATCTTGCCGCAAAGGAGAGAAACGGACTTCCTCTTTTTACGTCTCTCTCCGTAAGCCAATTAGTACAAATTAGGTCCAAATTAGGGACCCAGGTGGCGCTGTGGGTTAAACCACAGAGTCTAGGGCTTGCTGATCAGAAGGTTGGCGGTTCGAATCCCTGCCACGGGGTGAGCTCCCGTTGCTCGGTCCCAGCTCCTGCCCACCTAGCAGTTCGAAAGCACGTCAAAGTGCAAGTAGATAAATAGGGACCGCTCCAGCGGGAAGGTAAACGGCGTTTCCGTGCGCTGCTCTGGTTCGCCAGAAGCGGCTTTGTCATGCTGGCCACATGACCCGGAAGCTGTCTGCGGACAAACGCCGGCTCCCTCGGCCTATAGAGCGAGATGAGCACCGCAACCCCAGAGTCGGACACGACTGGACCTGATGGTCAGGGGTCCCTTTACCTTTACCTTAGGTCCAAATTACAGTCCTTATTTACAGTTCTCTTCTTTTTCCAGCCGAATTTAGGAAGAACGGAGCGCTCACCGCTGGCGGCCGGCTGCCGCTTGGTTTCCCCTGGTTGGGGACAGCTTCCTCAGCTCCGCGCCGGAGCCCGTTCACTCGAGCCTCCCTTTTACAAGGGAAGCTTGAGAACGGGACGGCACAAATGAGCCCACAGGAAAGCCCCAGCCACGGGATGCTCTTCCCGTGGGTTACCGGAGCCCGCAGCGCGGTTGCGGGGCTCCTACCCCCGGGGGAACCGGAGCTGTCTCGGAGCCAAGACAGCTCCCAACCACCAGCAATGGCGCTCGCGCCGGAAGTTGGGAAACCAAATTAACTTACCTAATTCATGTTAATGTCGGCTCTCGGATCTAATATTTCTTACTCCCCAAATGAAAGGAAAGGAGTGAGGGCTCTCAACCACTTCAAAGGGTTGTTTACTAAAATATAAGTCCTACTGATTTCAGCGAGGCTTACCCACTACTAAATCAAAACAAAATAAAAAATTAAAAAATTCCTTCCAGTAGCACTACTAAATGTGTTTGGGACTGCAAAGTTAGAAAACTGTTAGTTGATGAATAATCCAAATTAAGGGGGGGGGGATCAGATTTGCAAGAATGGACTCCATTGAAAAGCACTACGCTTGAGGTCATGTCAGGTGATGTGAAAGTTTTGTCTGTGCTGCTAGATCTGCAATGGCCTGTTTACTATTGCATATTAGCACTGGCTATTGAGACAGCTTATAGAAAGCACATTTTGTCTGTTTTGCTGGCAGTGACACAATCTCATGACAGTATACAGCTTTCACGCACGTGGTTAGGAACACACCTCTCTGATGACATATCATCTAATGATGTGGGTGCCATCATCATGATACACATCCATGCCATCTGCACCAACTGTAAGATGAAAAGTAGCATAGGAGCAGTTGCTGGGCAGTAGCAGCCATGTTCCTGCCAGGAATATGTGAAGCAGGCCACAACAAGATGTTCTAAGATTCTACATCTAGGTGGTCATGCAAGCTCTCACGCCACAATATTAAAGCTTCTGGAATTTGAGATTTCAGTTTCATGCTAAAGCCATGGAAAAAACTGGTCCACACTAGAGAGAATATCATGCCATCCACACAGGGAGAGCTGGCAGGGAAGTTCCTGTTATAGGCACGAGTTCACTACACAGCAGAAATGTATAGTGAGAAGACTGATGCTGTACCTATTAAAAGGCTATTGTTGGGCAGTATGGATTGTAGCCTTGGGCGTTGTTCCAAGGGGATGTATGAAATTCACCTTAGTTCTATAAATCATTAGCATTCTGCATCAGTTGTTTTTTAATGAGCCAAAATGAGAAGTCTTGTAAACTAATTTGAACAAATACGGAGTATTACTCGCAGCAGGAGACCACAGACATCAATCAGCGTGCGAAACTTGGGTTGTGAGATATTCTTGTATGAATCTTTCATCTAAAAAAAAGATACTAAGAGCTCGACAATAAATCTTGACAAGATTCTCATGTGTGTGAATGCTCCGGAGAAAACTGACGCCTCATTTCACTGTGTAAGGTAATAAAAATATTCCATTTTCAAGGCCAAGACTAAAGAGAACCTACCTGCTCATTAAAGAATAATGCAACCTGACTGTTTTACATAATGTTTTGTAAATTAAGCTTGACTGTAGCCTGCCTTTATTACCAAGTCTTTTCTAAACCCCCCAGAGAAAGACCAGCTTTGCTTTGAAAAACGGAGGATTTCACAAAGTTGCACGAGTTGGAAAGCCTTCTTCAGATGTATTCTATGATAGGAAAATTCCAAGCTACCATCAAATCTCTCTCTCTCTCTCTCTCTCTCTCTCTCTCTCTCTCTCTCTCTCTCTCTCCCTCCCTCCCTCTGCTTTAGGTTAAATCTGCCTGGAGCCACAGAGGAGGTCTCAGCACAGTGCTCAGTGACTCTGTGAAAAAGCATACAAATCAGAATTGGCACTTTCCTCCAAAGAAAACTTTGAAGAATAGCTGTCCACTTGGAATGAATGAGCTGCCTTCAAATGCAAGAGGATGCTAGTGCTAGGCTACCTTCAAGGTTCAGAATACCCCGAAGCACTTCAGGGGGGAAAGAGTATTCGACAGCCTTAAACCATGGATGCAAAGAGCCTTTCAAAATCCAAAAAGAATTTAAACTAGGGGAAAAAGACAACTAAGGGAGAGGAGAAGCTTGGAGCAAAATGATCATTATTTGGTGCGAAGAATTCCTAGCATATTGTATATGTTCGATGGTCTCGTGGCGTTGAGACGATTTGTTGGCTGAATTGGAATGCCCTCCACCGAAACTGTATTTACCGTATTTTTCGCCCCATAAGACACACTTTTTCCCTCCTAAAAAGTAAGGGGAAATATCTGTGCGTCTTATGGAGCGAATGGTGGTCCCTGGAGCTGAATTGCCCAGGGGCCAAAAGAGGATCATGCTTTTTATTTTACAAAGAGAAAAGGGGGTGTTGAAAGGACCCCGCTCAGCAGCTGATCAGCAAGAGATCGGAGAGAGATAAGAGTCCCCGGCTCCCTTTCAGCCCCGCCCTCTTGCCCAGGCCTCCATTGTTGAATGTGCTGCAGAGGGAGGTTGTTTGTTTCCCCAGCGACATGTGACTGGCTGATTAGATTATCTGTCTGGAAACTGTAGAAAAGGCTCCCTTTCCTTTAGAAGCTGCAGAAATGTGAGTTGAACCCCATAAAAACGGGGCTTTTCCTCTTTGCTTTTCCCCCTTTGCAAAAAAAGCTGCAAAACTTTTAGCTGATCCTCAAAAAAAACCAGGGCTTTTCCCTTTGCAAAAAAAGCTGCAAAACTTTTAGCTGATCTTCAAAAAAAAAACAGGGCTTTTAGAGGAGGAAAACCAAAAAATATTTTTTTTTCTTGTTTCCTCCTCTAAGAATGAGGTACGTCCTATGGTCCGGTGCACCCTATGGAGCGAAAAATACGGTACATGACTTTTCTTTGCTGGAATGGGCAACATCCTGTCAAAAGCACTTTTGATTCCCATTTCTTTCAATCGGAAAGAATAACAGATGTGTTTAGCCCTTTCGTCGAAATAAAGGGGACTGAAGTGTGCTCAGATCGCACATGCTGGAAAGTTGGCCTGTTGTGCTCTCAGATTTAAGGCACAATTAAATGTATGAACAGGAGGAAGTGTGAAAACAAGGACTGCTTGATGCAACATTGCACAACCTCCATGGAAACAAATCAGAACAAATGCTCAATAAATAGTTGATGCTGCCTAACCACCTTGCAAGCTTTGTGCAAACAAATTTGGGCAAATGAACAGATCATCCATAGACTCTTTGGCAATGCAACCTTCTTGCAGTCCTTTTTGCTGGTGGACCAGTTGCAACAAGCTTACAAGAATAATAATGAGGAGGCCACAGTGATTGATGGGTGTTAATTCTATTTCCTTCCCGTAACTGATGGTATAAATGTGTGTGTGTGTTCTCTTAAGTGATGTATGTGGTGATCAAACCTCTGTTAGGGCACGGGAGGGTTATTTTTAATGCTTTGATGAACTGATATTGTGCTTTACTTTTAATTAATTCAATCAGATTCGTTTTCCCCATTTTGTACTCCTTATTGTTTGTAAGTCACTTTGAGAGGCTTGTGTGAAGCGACCAATAAACTTAAATGATAGTAGCAATCTCTGCTATTTTCCTAGAAACAGAGAGGCCGGAAATCACCATGAACGTCCTTGTTCTCTTATAATGCTGCCCACCTGAGAGATGCTAGAACTGAGTTCTGGCGAGTTCCGGCTGGAGAAAAAAGCCCTGGTAGTAATAGTAATAACATGCTACTAACACTGTTGGATAACAAAAACCGAGCAATCATTGAAATGTTGCACCTGTGTGAGAATCTAGCCAACAGTGCTGGGTTTCTCCCAACCATGGGCAGCCACATAAATTTTGAGTGTGTGTGTGTGTGTAAATACTGCAAATACATACTTACATAGATACATAACTGCCAACCTCCTATCTCAGGTTCTACAAATGCTAGAAAACCTACTCTTTTCTTTAAAACAAAAGCTAGAAATCAGGGGGTTATGCCTCCTCTACATAGCTGCCAACTTTCCCCTTTTCTTGCGAGGAATCCTATTTGGAATAAGGGAATTTCCCTTTTTAAAAAAAGGGAAAAGTTGACTCTACTGCTGGTGGATGACAGCACCCCATTATTGAGCTGACCACTCAACCTTCCAACACAGTTGGGACTCATCCAGATTCCCGTTTGCATAGCCGCTTCACCCCAGGAAAACCCATGGAACATACAGCATTTGGGTTTTCCACGAATTGCTGTTTAATCCAATTTAGTGCTGAAGAGAGGGTTTTCTAGGGAAAAGCTGTGGGGCAAAGGCACAAGCCCCGGGACCCATGCCCGTCAGATGTCAAGGAAATAAATAACTATCTGATTTTTAGAAGACACCTGAAGGCAGCCCTGTATAGGGAAGTTTTTAATGTTTGATGTTTAATGTGTTTTAATTTGTTGGAAGCTGCTCAGAGTGGCAACCCAGTCAGATGGACAGCATAGAAAATAATAATAATAATAATAATAATGGAAAGCACGAGACAAGTGCAAAACTGCTCAGACCCATGTTTTTTGTTGCAGGACAAGCAAATGTGTGGATCACCCTTAGAGTTATTAACATCAAAATTGGCTATACAGTCATATCTTGGTTCACGAACAGAATGCATTCCGGGAGTCCGTTCAACTCCTGGAACCGTTTGGAAACCAAGGCGTGGCTTGTGATTGGCTGCAGAACACCCCTGCAGCCAATCGGAAGCCACGGAAGCCGTGCTGGACATTCAGCTTCCGGAAATGGTTAGAAAATCGGAACACTCACTTCCGGGTATCGATAGTTCAGGAGCCGATTTGCTCGGTAGCCAAGGTTTTTGAGATCCAAGGTACGGCTGTATTTCATGCATTTGTACTTCTATCAAAGACAGCAATAGCAACAAACAATTATAGGATATTTAAAACAAAATAAAATGAAAAATTCCTCCCAGTAGCACCTTAGAGACCAACTAAGTTTGTTCTTGGTATGAGCTTTCGTGTGCATGCACAATTCTTCAGATACACTGAAACGGAAGGATATTTAAAATTACTTTAGTAAACATTAATGCAACCCCATTACCCACTTTTGGGGGCTTGTGCCACACCCATGTTAGACTCTTGCACCCATCTCCCCTAAAACAGAAAAGGTTGGATTTGCTCTCTAAGTTAGTGAAAGAAAAACACCAGGACAGTGTTGTTATTTGAGTGTTAATACAGGGTTGCAGTGAAGTAAGAGTCCATGTGTCTGAATTTATAATCAGGGCATTGCATGCAAAATAGCAATTTGTTAGTGGAAATTACAATGTATGTCCTCTTAAAGGAACCTGGAATTAGTTTACATATACAATAGTGAGAAATGGAATTATTTCACATATGTATAGGGGTTTCAGTTTCATATTCCATCTGATTGACGTGTCTGAATTGGCCATCACCGTGCAGATTTCTGTATTTATTAAGGAGAGAGAGAGAGAGAGAGAGAGAACGAAGGGAAGAAGTTCTTATTTTCTATTATGATATTGTTCTCATAGTGCTATGAAACAATCCTTTCCTTTTTTAAAAAATGGTAGCAGCAAGTCAAGGTATTAAATTAAAGTGGGGGGAAACTCTACCAAGTCACTTAAGCACACTCATTATTATGGCCCTTGCCACCTCAGGCCACTGGAGAACTTATAATTTAGTCTGCATTATGCAGTTTGGAGTGTTTTATGTTCTGCATGGTAGCAGGCTGCAATTCAAATATCATTGGCCATGAAAAATATGCACATACATTTAGCATGGAAAATCTCCAAGGGCATGACAGAAGAGACGGGCACATGTTGCCTCAGCATGATGGGGAATTTCTCTGAATTAATCATTTGGACATAGTTTATCACCATTTTAGAGTTTTGCCAGAGACATTTCCTCCCCATTTGTCGGAGAAGCTTATTATACATGCACATCTCCAGAAGATAATAAGTCCAAAGCCTTTGATGCTTAAAGGCAACCGGCTCTGTTAGATTCTGTTATGACACAGACAACTTCTCCACTGACAGAGCCGTTCAGATAACAGGAGTAATTGCTTATTTTATTGAGTTTAGGGAATTGTGTTCCATTCTCCCTCCTTGCCTATTACATCAGTTATTATGACCTGTCTTCTGTCATAATTTAGTGGGGAGTGTAGAATATGCATTCTGAAAGCATTTACTGAAAGAAAAGAACGCTCTATTTCAATATTTCGTCCATATTCCCAAAGTGCATATTGTATAATTTTTATAGGCTTACCTGAAGCGCCATACTGCTATTCAGGCTCGTGTTTGCCAACGTCAAAATATAGCTTGCGTTTTCAGTGATTTGGGGGCACTCTTTGTGAAAATATTGGCCTGTTGGTTTATGTTACTCTCTCAGCTGCAGTGAGCCACCCAAACAATTCAAGGTGTTTTTTTTTTTAATAAAAAATTGCTCTCCTTTCCTGTCACTGCAAAAAACAGCAACCCCATTTTGTGTCAGCAAAAATAGAAACTAAAAAAGATTCAGGTTAGAGGAGGGGTAAATCTCTACCTATTGCAATCCCCGCTCCCTCAAGCTAACCCTTTTTTAAAGAAACTTGCAGAAGATTTGGGTACTTCCAGGGAATACTGTGGTACAATCCCCATTTTGAGTTAGACCCACCTAGCTCAAAGGAGCCTAATTCAAAATGGCATCCAACTTGATGAGTGTGCATAGCTTCACGTTTTGAGCTTCATCCGCTTGAAGCAGTGGTAGACCTACATTTTTGGGGTCTCTGAAGCTTGACCTGTCATGGGGGCCCCTTTGCAACCAGCAATGTTGCGTGTGTGAATCAGGTCCCCCCCTTAAAGAGGGCATGTATTGCTGTGAGACCTGGAAACTAACACCCTGTGTTGTGGGTGGGTTAGATTGGTCAACCACAACACCCAATTGGAAGGTCCCTCAATGCTGGGTTCAATCTGGCCAATGGGGCGCAGTCTAAATGTTTCGAGGGACCTATATATGCCCATGCATGTGTCCCAGAGCTTCCTCTTTGGGACTATCACATCGGAACACCCGCCCACCTCTCCCTATATTTAGGGCTTGCGCTTGACCTTGCTATGCCATCGTGTGTCGTCTGTCGTTGGGACAGGGGCACGGCAGGAATTTTCCCCACTTGGCTGATTGGCTGTTGCCATTTGGGTTTCGCCTGCTGCGTAGCAAATTGTCACAACTTGTAAGGTTGTGGGATAGGCTCTGGTTCAGGTGATAGGGATGGGAGAATGCTCTCGCCATCCCTATGTAAAGGTTATTCTGTTAAAGGAATACAGGGACTCAATGGTTTGGTCAACCCCTGAGAGGGGGTTGTGCCCGTGCCTGAGTCCGGGGGGACATTTGAGTGGCGAAGATAGCCTTCTCCTGGCTTTCTGCTTATCCAGGTGTTCACCCTTGGCTGACCTATGCTGGAACCCTGGGTCAGCGCTACCTGCATGGCAGGGAACTTGTCAAACCAGAGCCTATGCAACCACTCACTTGCTGTAATCAACAAAGTTGTGGCCTAAATTCTGCCAAAAACCAAACCACAATTTTGAGTCATGTGTGAATTCTTTAGGGGGAGGTTTCTGGGTCTGAACACGCAAACACTGTTATCTTCTTCAATGGGGTTGTTCCACGACAGATCAGCACCCTTTTACAACATCTGTGCTACTGGACCTCAAACTTGGGAATTGTTAAAATATATACAACAACAAAAATAATCAATTTGAGTCGTGCAACTCAAATGAGGTCTACTAGATCCCAAAAATTTAAGCAGTGTAAGAATAAAGGTTGTTTCTGAGGCCCCTCCGGGATTAGGAGCCATGAAGCTTAAACTTCGTTAATTTCATAATTTCTGTCCTTGACTTGAAGACTCAACAGCAAGTTTAAGTCATGTGTCCTCAGCGACATCATCATGCAGAAAGATCTGATGGACGACATAACATTGGAACATAATTTCATTTTTATGAATGTCCTAATAGGCTGGGACCAATCTTTTGACCAATCCAGGAAGAAGAAGCACAACTTGTCAATCATACCTAGCCTGGATCTAAAATATGATATATCATGTATATGTACAACCAAACAGTGGGATCGCTGTTTCTTCCTTTTTACTGGATATCCAATGACATGGAGAATAATGTTAAAACAGACAGCAAATAACCCCTGTTTCATACTGAGAAAGCATTGCTGGGCATTCACAAATTCCTCTGAAGCTATGGCGCTCATTCACAGACATTTACTGGAGACCCAGATCCAGAAGTGATTCCATGTAATCCTCTGCAAACTCAAAGAGGTAGTATAGTCAAGTCAATGGCTTGGATCTAAGGAAGCCTATCCACTTCCAGTCATGGAAAGCATTATGTACATCTCATGGTAAAAAGTTTAGGAAAACCGACCCCTAACACAAAGTCTGCTTATACAAGAGCTTGACCCAAAAACTTCTGTATACAGAAGCATGGAAACTGAGTATGCCTCCTCCTTCGCAAGAGTAACCTGAAGTAAGTTGACTGTGCTATACAGCTAAATGGAAATGTTTGATTCTCTTGATGAAAACCCCAGTGCATGCAAACAGACTGAACCTGCAACCCTACACATACATACTCAGAAGTAAGTATTGCTTAGTTCAGTCCCCAATAAATCTATTTGAAGGAATTCTGTTAGCAGGAAGGACATCTGCAGAAGGCACTGGAAAGCTTGCTGTCAGAGACTGGTCAGACAGTGCAGAACTAATGGACAAGTGTCTGATTCAAAGCAAGGCAGCTTTGTATGCTCAGGTCACATCCTGATTTGACCCTGCCCACATGTAAATACATTCTACTCAAGATGGCTCATGCTGGTTCCTGTCCTGACTCCAGCATCTCTGAGGACTGGTAGTGGTGATCTCATTAACAGCCTCGGCCTACTATACCTGAAGGAACGTCTCTACCCCCATCATTCAGCCTGGACACTGAGGTCCAGCTCTGAGGGCCTTCTGGTGGTTCCCTCACTGCGAGAAGTGAGGTTACAGGGAACCAGGCAGAGGGCCTTCTTGGTAGTGGCGCCCGCCCTGTGGAATGCCCTCCCATCAGATGTCAAGGAAATAAACAACTATCTGACTTTTAGAAGACATCTGAAAGCAGCCCTGTATCAGGAATTTTTTAATGTCTAATGCTTTACAATTTTTTATGTGCTGTAAGCCACCCAGAGTGGCTGGGGAAACCCAGCCAGATGCACAGGGTATGAATAATAGGATTATTATTATTAGGACTTGTCCACATCTCCACTTGTCCTAGCTTAGAAAGCCACAGGTCAGAGCAGTTTTCTTCTTGAGTTGCACTTTCTAGGCATGGATCCAAGTGGTTTTCCCTTTGCATGGGGAAAACTCACTCTTCAGCTCTAAATCGGAGCAAACATCAATCTGGACAAAACCCAAGTCGCTGTTTGCTCCAATTGAGCTCTAAAGAGCGGTTTTCTCTGGTGGGTGGTTGGAAAGCAGCAGGACTAAAGGAAGCCATTAGAAGCCTATTTTGGCATTAACTGTATACATACACTGAGGGGGCTGATTGGGCCTGCTGCAACTTTCCTCCCTTTTATAGAATCATAAAATTGTAGAGTTGAAATGGACCTTGAGGGTCATCTAGTCTAACCCCTGCAAGGCACGAATCTCAACTGAAGAATCCCTAACAGATGACCATCCAACCTCTGCTTGACAACCTTCAGGGAAGGAGAGTCCACAACCCGAGTTCCACAGTCTAACAGCTTTTATTGTCAGAAGGTTCTTCCTGATATTTAGTCGGATTCTCCTTTTTTTTTGTAACTTGAAGCCATTGGTTCAGATCCTACCCTCCAGTACAGGTGTAAACAAGCTTGTTCCATCTTCCATGGGACAGCCCCTGAGATATCTGAAGACGGCTATCATATCTCTTCTCAGTCTCCTCTTTACCAGGCTAAACATACCCAGTTCCCTCAACCACTGAGGAATAACATAAGCTCACAGCCTTTCTCTTCCTTAGTCTCCTTTCCCCTCAGTCTCCCTCTGGCTCCTGTAGCTGTTTATGAAGCTGGACCCAATATGAAGACTGAGTTTTAAACATTAAATGTTAGACCAGGAGAGAACATTTTAATGAGTTTGCGTAAAGTTTCCCATTCAGGCGAAGGCATTTAAACAGATTCCCCCAGCAGAGCTAAGGTGAATTCATTTAAACAAGGGCACACAATGTACCGAAACGTAGCGCTCAATTGAAGGCTTTTTAAGGGGTGTTTGCTGAAGTTACTGATTTCTCTTTTTAAGGACCTGCATCACAAGACACGGAACAGTGAAGCTAATGGATGTTCTACTGCACTCCAGTGGAAGGAACAACTTTTGGAAACTTACTAAGTGGGCACTGATATATATATATATATATATAAAATAGTTGTCTGCCTGCTGTCCAGATCCTCTAAAGATGGAAACAGTCCAGAGGCCATTTTACAGGAAGTCTGCCTCCATGGCATTGCTGCCAAAAGAGAAGCTGTTAGCCTTGGACCACTTCCACTTTCATCTAAGCTAGGGAACACAGTGGACAACTCTTTGCTGACACATCTCTGACACAGCTGAACAGCTAAAAACATAGGGGCGGGGGAAATCACTAGGGTTGCCATATTTCAAAAAGTAAAATTCCTGACATCCACAAATTTGTGGAGCTTTTTTTTGGGGGGGGGGACAAACCTAAATTGTTGAGCTTTTCTGGGCAAACTTCCCTCCAAAACAGTGACTTTTAAAAAGCTTTTAGAGCTGTTTCCACTGTTTTTTCCATCACAAAATTCCCTTCTAACACCATTTTAACACCTGAAAACCAGGACATGTCTGGAGTTTTCCTGACGTATTGCAAGCCTACCTTTTACACTTAGACTCTGAAGGCTCCTTGATGTATTTACCCATATAATTTGGAGGTGGTGGTTCCACACATGGGAGAGCCAGTAGGGTTGTATTGGTCGCCCCTCATATGATGGAAGGCATCTTCGCCACTCACAATGTCTAGATGTTGAGCACAGATGTCTGCAAAAGGGAAGCCTACACATGTAGACCTCTATGGGTTCAGGAAACCTGACTGTGCATAGTTGCTGATCCTGCGGAAGCCTATCCACATGGAGGGGTAGACACGTAGGGTTCTCTTTGGCAACATGGCCACGTTCAGCATGTGGATAGTTAGACGAGGAATCTGCATTATGTTGAAGGTGGGACAGTTGCATCACCCCACTGCTTCCTCACTGCATGGATGTGCAGTTACACATCACCCCTTGCCTTTTCCTGTAAGACCAATTGCAGTCGTTAACAGTCGCCAACAGGTTTTCCACACCTATCAGCCAATCACCCATTCCCACCACCCTTCTGAGTAATACCCTCCCCACTCTCTCACTATATATAAGGGTCTGGTGACTTCTGTTTCAGTGTATCTGAAGAAGTGTGCATGCACACGAAAGCTCATACCAAGAACAAACTTAGTTGGTCTCTAAGGTGCTACTGGAAGGATTTTTTATTTTGTTTTGACTATGGCAGACCAACATGGCTACCTACCTGTAACTGGAACATTAGCAGCATGTAAGGAGGACGCGGGTGGCGCTGTGGTCCAAACCACTGAGGCTAGGGCTTGCCGATCGGAAGGTTCGAATCCCCATGACAGGGTGAGCTCCCATTACTCGGTCCCTGCTCCTGCCCACCTAGCAGTTTGAAAGCACATCAAAGTGCAAGTAGATAAATAGGTACCGCTCCAGTGGGAAGGTAAACGGTGTTTCTGTGCATTGCTCTGGTTCGCCAGAAGTGGCTTAGTCATGCTGGCCACATGACCCGGAAGCTGTCTGTGGACAAACGCCGGCTCCCTCGGCATATAGAGCGAGATGAGCGTGCAACCCCAGAGTCGTCTGCAACTGGAACTAATGGTCAGGGGTACCTTTACCTTTACCTTTAAGGAGGACATAAGAGCGTTCAATTTTTAGGCAACCCTGCATATACAAAAAGCAAAAAAATGAAGAAAAGGGGCATAATAAAATTTTGCCTTTACTTTATTTGTAATCTTTATATTTCCAGAAAGTGTTATAATTCTTCATTTCATTATCTCCCCACCCGCTTTTACTATTGAGATTAGTGGGCACAATTCAGTTAAGGCCACACACACACTCTGTTGAAATCAATGGATTAAGTAGTTTACCCCTGAGTAATTTATTTTAGTGGGTCTCAGGTGCAGTTAAGTTTCTCTGGATCATTTCCCAAATGTGTTCATATTCAAATTACATTTCTGATCATCTTCATATGCTACTTTGTTTAATACAGAAAGATCAAACAGGGCTTATCTTGCATTTCCATGGATATTATCAGATTAGATTGCATATTGACACAATTGCTAATCACAAGAAAACTGATCAATGATTATTCCTTTGGATGCAAATAAGGCATTTGGGTTTAGCCTGCCTTTTTAAATTTAGAAAACTTAATGTCCTCAGCTTTCAACATTAGCTAGTTTTGGCTGCTAATGGGATGTGTTCCTCTTCTTTTCACCTACACATAGAGGAACTCACCAAAAATGTCCTTTATTTCTTCTTTTGTTTAATCAAACACTACAATTATTCTATTTTGCTATTAGATGCAGTCCTGAAACAACTGCAATGTGTTACAAAGGGCATACAATAAAACAGTATGCTAACTGTTAAAGAACAGCCACATGTTTATGTAGCATTTTTTAAAATGTTCGAACCGATTATGCATTTGGACATTACAGTCATACCCAATGGCTCAGTCATTGGTGACCTTCTGGCTTGTTTGGTCTTAAGTCACTTCAGTTCTACATTTTCCTCAGCAGATGTAGTGGAAGAACCTGTGTCTTCTGCATGGGCAACTGAGTCTCAATGCTTCTTCCTGGAGTTCTTCCATTGAATCTCATACAGTCCAAAAATAAGGCACAAAAGTATGGATGCAGCACTGCCTTATACAGCCTCAAGCAAAGTGCAGCTCTCACCAGACCTTCCCATGTCCCGGTTTACCCCAAACTCACATGTGGGGATCTTTAATTTGTAGATGCGTGTCCTAGTGGCTATTCCGCCACACTGACACTTTACTTTAAATTTCTTGGGGGAATTAGTTGAGGACTGCTGCGTCTCAGCCCAGATGAGAGTAAATTCGAAGAAAATATTATTTGTTTGTTTGTTGTCAAAATGGCAGGGAGTGAGTAAAATGTCTCTGTGGCTTGAGGCATCCAGTGAGAAGTCGGTCAGCCTGAGCCAATAAATTACTTCCTCTGTTACTTTGGCAAAAGGTTCACACTCATTGCCCCCCCCACCCCACCCAACAAGGTAAACTAGCATGCTAAAGTTTTGGGACATGTGTAGAGTTCCAGCTGAAAGAAGCTTCTTGGGAATGCAACACATCCCTTTATGTATGTCCACTAGGCTTTCCACATGTCACAAAAAATCCTGACATGTCTTGGTTTTCAGGTGTAAAAATGGGGTTGGGGGGAGTTTTGTCGAAGCGGCAAAATGTCAGGGAAAACCCGGATGCAGTGCTGGATTTACATGTAGACTCCATGTGAGCATTTTCATTGGTGAGTTGGCAGTCCCTCCAATTCTCTCTACACCTTTCCCTTGTTTTTAATGTTTTCTTCCCATTATGAGAATGTTAACCTATACTGTATAGTTCCAGTTACAGGTAGGTTCAGAGAGCCAGTGTGGTGTAGTGGTTAAGAGCGGTAGACTCGTAATCTGGGGAACCGGGTTCGCGTCTCCGCTCCTCCACATGCAGCTGCTGGGTGACCTTGGGCTAGTCACACTTCTCTGAAGTCTCTCAGCCCCACTCACCTCACAGAGTGTTTGTTGTGGGGGAGGAAGGGAAAGGAGAATGTTAGCCGCTTTGAGACTCCTTCGGGTAGTGATAAAGCGGGATATCAAATCCAAACTCCTCTTCTTCTTCTTCTTCTTCTTCTTCTTCTTCTTCTTCTTCTTCTTCTTCTTCTTCTTTCGGTAGCTGTGTTGGTCTGCCATAGTCAAATAATAATAATAATAATAATAATAATAATAATAAAAATCCTTCCAGTAGCACCTTAGAGACCAACTAAGTTTGTTCTTGGTATGAGCTTTCGTGTGCATGCACACTGTATCTGAAGAAGTGTGCATGCACACGAAAGCTCATACCAAGAACAAACTTAGTTGGTCTCTAAGGTGCTACTGGAAGGATTTTTTTATTTTTTATTTTGTTTTGACTATACTGTATAGGTTGGGCTTGTTATTTCTTTTATGACAGTACCTAGTTCTTAGGGGCATGTTGTTGCAGTCATGGTGTGTAGTTTGTAAACACATTACTTCTCACAATCTCTGAGTTTTAAACCAGCAGACTTTCCGATCCTTGCTGTCCGCTATAATTCCCCAAGGTAGATTCTGCCCAGGCCATCCATCTTTGAATATATTTTATATGTTTACACAATGGTCTCAGATCAGAGGAAATTTTATTTGAAGCGAGTGTTCTTTAAAGCTATTGATGCATATAGATATGTCTGAAACTTTGCTCCAGTTTAACTATTTGACTGGCTCTGAAAAGATGCCTTGTTGCGCTGATTTTTAAAGACTTTCCCAGAGTAAATCTAATCCCATCTTGCAAAGGTGGTAGCCAATAGGTTAACTATAAACAGAGAAACATGTCAATTTTTTGTATTGTGAGGTCATTTTCACATGAAGAACAGAGTCTTCTAATGAAGATGTGTTATCTGCCATTCAGAAATCAATGCTCCTACAGCAACCGGTATCATTGAGAAATGAGAAAACATTGGCTTTTAAAACTCTTTAGACTCATGGCTCACCTGCATGGGTATTTCAAAGCTGATAAAGTAGTATTAGAGGTTATAACTGGTGAACAGCACTGCACCATGTGTAATGAGGGTGAAAGAGGAGAGCGCAAAATATGGTCTGAAGCTCAACATAAAAAAACCTAAGATCATGGCCACTGGTCCCATCACCTCCTGGCAAATAGAAGGGGAAGAAATGGAGGCAGTGAGAGATTTTACTTTCTTGGGTTCCATGATCACTGCAGATGGTGACAGCAGTCACGAAATTAGAAGACGCCTGCTTCTTGGGAGAAAAGCAATGACAAACCTAGACAGCATCTTAAAAAGCAGAGACATCACCTTGCCGACAAAGGTCCATATAGTTAAAGCTATGGTTTTCCCAGTAGTGATATGGAAGTGAGAGCTGGACCATAAAGAAGACTGATCGCCAAAGAATTGATGCTTTTGAATTATGGTGCTGGAGGAGACTCTTGAGAGTCCCATGGACTGCAAAAGATCAAACCTATCCATTCTGAAGGAAATCAGCCCTGAGTGCTCACTGGAAGGACAGATCCTGAAGCTGAGGCTCCAATACTTTGGCCACCTCATGAGAAGAGAAGACTCCCTGGAAAAGACCCTGATGTTGGGAAAGATGGAGGGCACAAGGAGAAGGGGACGACAGAGGATGAGATGGTTGGACAGTGTTCTCGAAGCTACTAACATGAGTCTGACCAAACTGCAGGAGGCAGTGGAAGACAGGAGTGCCTGGCGTGCTCTGGTCCATGGGGTCACGAAGAGTCGGACACAACTAAACGAATAAACAACACAGACTCATGCCTCACCTGCGTGGGTATTTCAAAGGTGATAAAGTAGTATTAGAGGTTGTAACTGGTGAACAACACTACACCATGTGTCCTTTTTTAAAAGGATTGGTAGTCCATTTGGGCTGGCATGTCTACCCAGTTGTAGAATTACAGAATTGTTGAGTTGGAAGGGAACATGAGGGTCATCTAGTTCAACCGCATGCAATGCAGGAATTATTTTGCCCAACATGGGGCTCCAACCCATGACCCTCAGATTAAGAGTCTCGTGCTCTACTGACCGAGCTAATCCTGATATAACTAAGAGGCTATGCATAACTGTGTCCAGTGTGGTGTAGTGGTTAAGAGCGGTAGACTTAACTGTGTCCAGTGTGGTGTAGTTGTTAAGAGCAGTAGACTCATAATCTGGTGAACCGGGTTCGCGTCTCCGCTCCTCCACATGCAGCTGCTGGGTGACCTTGGGCTAGTCACACTTCTTTGAAGTCTCTCAGCCCCACTCACCTCACAGAGTGTTTGTTGTGGGGGAGTGAAATATACTCGGAGTCAAGTGTGAATTTCATGCTCTTTATTCAGCTCATAGTAGTGAGGAATGCAGTTTCCCCCAAAACGTTTGCTTTATATACACTATTTACACAATGGGCCCCACGTGATTGGCTAATTCCGGGATACTCCTGTATGCCAATCAGGTTGCGGATTCACTTCCACCTGGAGCTGGATTGGGTGGCTCCTGCGGACCAATCAGACTGCTGCATTCTGGATCCTATTGTTCTAGGACCAATCAGACTGCTGCATTCTGAATCCTATTGTTCTAGGACCAATCAGACTGCTGCATTTTGGATCCTATTCAACTCAGTACATAACAGGGAGGAAGGGAAAGGAGAATGTTAGCCACTTTGAGACTCCTTCGGGTAGTGATAAAGCGGGATATCAAATCCAAACTCCTCCTCCTCCTCCTTCTCCCCTTCTTCTTCTTCTTCTTCTTCTTCTTCTTCTTCTTCTTCTTCTTCTTCTATCTTTGAAGCCATACCCTAAACAAATTGCTTCTTTCTGTCTGCCAAAGAATTTGCATCTATTTCCTTATTGAATCTATTATTTAAGTGCCTTTTAGTGGCCATATGCTTCTGGTCCCTCGGTTGCTCCCATGCCAATCACTCTAAAGGTTTGCATCCCTAAGGCACGAGCTGTCCCATGTCACAGGAGTAGTAATTTACATGAGCAGTAGCACTTAGATATTCCCTGAACAATGTTGGTGCAAAACCAAGAGTGGCCAGCAGCTATCCCTTGTATGTGTGTGTAAGTCTATTGCTGCAACACAGATGTTGTTGTTGTTGGACTACAACTCCCATCATCTGCAGTCCACTTAGCCGATGATCATGGATGATGAGAGCTGTGGTCCAACAAAATCTGAGCTGCCAAGATTGAAGAATGCTGCTGCTACACAGACTTTGTTTCCTAAACATGCATCAAAGGAATATTTGCTGGGCAGAAACAGGATGGCTCAGAAAACTGGTCTGTTCTAGAGAAAGTTTCATTCGGATATGATGGCTGTCAAAAGGACATTTTTCAAAAGTAGTAGGTTCAAAAGAACTTTTCGAAGAGAAGACATGAACTAAGGAATGTTGCCTATATACAACTGCAGGGCATGAATAAGGTGAGACAAGTGCAAGGCGACATAGAAGAAGAACGAGAAGAGGAAGGAGGAGGAGAAGAAATGGAAGATGTGTGGCCAAGTAACCTCTTTGCTTAATGAATAACAACTCTGCTTTCTTAGCTTTTGGGGGCAAGGTGTACTACTAAAAGCGTAGAACGAAATGAAGGCTTAGCGTACATCCAGCAGAATTGCCAAATAAAGAAATTTCCATGTAAAACTGAATGTTTCTCCATTTTGGGGTGAATATTTTAGTATCTTCTTTAAATATTTTAGGGAAAAGGAAAGATGATTGCACACTTTTTTGCCATTTGCTCCCCCCGCCCCTTAAGCATTCTCCACTCGCTCGTTTCCAGAAGGTCATCTTTGAGATGTACAAGCCAGCCCCCTTCATTTAGGTCTCCTCTTAACATTCATATTTAACTTTCCTTTCATTCCGTGGCCTTTATTAGCTGAGCTCCTGGAGCTTGTAGCACATTTTAAACAGCAACACTGGGAGGATGTAAATGCAGAATAATGTATCAGGACTCAAATTTGCATGGTCAAATGTCAAAAAAATTAGGTCTTCCCCAGAACCATGTCAAGAGAAATAACATAAGTGGCCGGCTCAACAGCAGGCCTGCCATTTTCAGTTAGTTCAAGCTGTCATCTCTGCCTAGGAGTGGAAGCAGTGGTCATTAGCTTTTACTCTGCAGGGGGAGGTTGCAATTCTTTTTTTATTGTATAATATATATAGGTCCTATTTTTAACACTGCATGACAGTTTTTCACAGAGCACCCACAATGTTATGGCGCCTCTTTGACACGGAGGTGGTGTTTGGGGCAGTGAGAAAAAACCCAGAGAGAGACAAGGAAGAACCTTCCCATCATATATTGTCAGCCGGAGCGTGCAAGAACCAAGTTGCCGATTGGATAAATACTCATTTAGAGTAATCACTTTATTTCAGGCCTGTAATGACATTAACAAGCTTGGAATACAGGGAATTACATGAGCCAGAACAAATAATTGAATATTCCGCTACTACAGAACGCGGTACAAAGTCTGACTTAATGTCATGCCATTTCGGAAGCCAGCAGAAGCATGCAATTAGATAATAAGCTTAAAAAGCATAAAATTGACACAGCGAGTCCAAAAAAGAGGACTATTAATAGCAAAGTGATCAGCTTATAAATTCTGCAAAACAGGAAAATATTGTTTACATGTATATTTTTTTTCATCAGAACGATTAGCTGAAACGTTGGAGATGCAGAAATAAAACCTAGCATGGAAGTGCTGATTCATAACTAGTATTTTGGCTGTAATCCTATACATGGTTACCTGGGAGTAAGCTCCATTGGACTCCATAGAATGTACTGTTGTTGTTGTTGTTCAATCGTTCAGTCGTGTCTGACTCTTCGTGACCCCATGGACCAGAGCACGCCAGGCACCCCTATCCTCCACTGCCTCCCGCAGTTTGGCCAAACTCATGCCAGTCGCTTCGAGAACACTGTCCAACCATCTCATCCTCTGTCGTCCCCTTCTCCTTGTGCCCTCCATCTTTCCCAACATCAGGGTCTTTTCCAGGGAGTCTTCTCTTCTCATGAGGTGGCCAAAGTACTGGAGCCTCAACTTCAGGATCTGCCCTTCCAGTGAGCACTCAGGGCTGATTTCTTTAAGGATGGATAAGTTTGATCTTTTTGCAGTCCATGGGACTCTCAAGAGTCTCCTCCAGCACCATAATTCAAAAGCATCAATTCTTCGGCGATCAGTCTTCTTTATGGTCCAGCTCTCACTTCCATACATTACTACTGGGAAAACCATAGCTTTAACTATATGGACCTTTGTCGGCAAGGTGATGTCTCTGCTTTTTAAGATGCTGTCTAGGTTTGTCATTGCTTTCCTCCCAAGAAGCAGGCGTCTTTTAATTTTGTGACTGCTGTCACCATCTGCAGTGATCATGGAGCCCAAGAAAGTAAAATCTCTCACTGCCTCCATTTCTTCCCCTTCTATTTGCCAGGAGGTGATGGGACCAGTGGCCATGATCTTAGTTTTTTTGATGTTGAGCTTCAGACCATATTTTGCGCTCTCCTCTTTCACCCTCATTAAAAGGTTCTTTAATTCCTCCTCACTTTCTGCCATCAAGGTTGTGTCATCAGCATATCTGAGGTTGTTGATATTTCTTCCGGCAATCTTAATTCCGGCTTGGGATTCATCCAGTCCAGCCTTTCGCATGATGAATTCTGCATATAAGTTAAATAAGCAGGGAGACAATATACAGCCTTGTCGTCCTCCTTTTCCAATTTTGAACCAGTCAGTTGTTCCATATCCAGAATGTACTGAGTAGATATCAATTGCCTGAAAAGGGGGGGGGGTTGTGTGTACATATCCTCAGATTGTTCTCCTAGGACCAATGCAGAAACACTGAAAAACTCAAACTGCTTTGTAACAGTTTTATGTTATATTTTCTTTTTATATACATGTTCTGTTGGAAGCCGCCTGGAGTGGCTGGGGCAACCCAGTCAGATGGGCAAGTAATGACCGCTCCCCACATCAAATGGAGGGCGACGTTTGTGTAGTCACACGCAGCCCCCTGAATTCCTGGGCAACACCTGGTAGCTCAGACTGGCTTTGCCTTCTCCCAGAAGGGATACCTGGGGTCTCCGCCTACCCAGTTAACTGTCCAATCCTGCCTGGGGGAGGCGTTGCCAAGGGATTGGCCAGGTAAGGGGAGGGACTACCCAGCCCACACAATACAGAGTGTAGCTTACCTGAGAAGCAGCAGTCGGCTCCAGAGCTTCTCCCACCCTCCACTCCCTCAATTAACGCTTTACTTTGCAGGTTAACCTTTTTTCCACAGGCACACAGGCGCTGCTATGACAAGGCCGCTGTTGAAGGGCCGGAAAGGAATTTCCCTGCATTGGCAGGTTTCGCCTTTCCCGTAGCAATTCGTCACAACTTTGGCGGTTTCAGGCCTTGGGCGGAATCCTTTAGTCATCTTCCTAAATGGGGGTGTGTGGGGCGGTGACTCCACACCCCCAGTGTGGTGGCGATAACAGGGTTCCCCGTTAAAGGGGTGTTGGGGGGAGGCATTGGCCATACTCCCAGAGGTTGTCATTGCTCTCCCCCACCAGTGGCGGCAAAACGGGGGGCGGGCTCTCTGCTTGAACATATGTTCTCCAGAGCCAGCCCAATCCCCACACATTCTGGATAACCCTGACGTTTCCCAGATCCCCGGCTGGGGGCTGGGAAGGATAAACGCCCAATGCCTGAGCCAAGGTCTCCCTACATCTGAATCTTAATAAAGTTGTGGCCAATTTTAATCCCATAGCACGTTGTCTTCTGTCATTATTCCGCTCGGGGGTCGCCTAGGGTTTGGGGGACTCTGCCTGTCCACACAAATAATATTTAACAATGTTTTCGATGAATGAAGCTATTTTTAATATCTGCCTCCCTAAGCATTTAGGGGGTCAAACATGATTCCTTCAACTACATGTAATATATATTTTGAACCATTTTCTTCCCAAGAGTTCAACGTCAGTAACAAAGATTTAAGAAAAGACTTTCAATAAAAACAGAATATATTTACACACATACATACCTACATGGCTGTTACCCGGCTCCTTGGAAAGAAAGTCCAGTAAAAGAAGTCTGACAATACCTCATCGTTTGATGGATTTCTCTAGGAAGGAGGTTCTGCGAATGTGGAACAGCCATCAAAATACCTCTCAACGTGTCCGTGTTGCTTCAATTCGGAAGATGGATGCTACGTTTTTTAAAAAGTGATTTTGTGCCCATTCATATGGGAACAGCAGACAGGGATAGCTTGTTGTGTGTAAAACTCACACTTGCAATAGGTCAAAATTATTACTGCTGCCCTCTGGCCCTCAACCACCATCCATCCTAGGACAAAACACCAAATCTAATATGAGTGTCTCCTCCTGCATATATGAATCCATATTCATCCCATCATGGCCCTCTTCCATCAACCCTTTTGGGTTTTGCTGAAGTAATTAGTGTTTCGAGTTCACCCCTGTGTCTAGAGGTGGATAAAACTTTTCTTATGAAGGGCTATCAACCCACAGGAAAAATCAACTGGGGTCACAGCGGATGGCGGACTGATCCAGAACCAAACACAGACAAAGTTTGCAGCACTGCAGGATCTCCTAGGCACACAGAATCATACCCCCCACCCCCCGCAAAGTGGAAGACAAAGTAATTCCCAGAAGGGTGGTCTTGGGCAGCAAGAGTGGCAATATGAAACTGGAGCAAGGGCCGCAGGCTTACCACCCCAGGTTTAGATGCTGCACCATGCTTTCCCCATTTAGAAGCCCCCTTTCATGTTCCACTTGCAGAATGGCATTCTTCTTGTATATCTGGGGTAATATGAGAAGCCCTGGGCCATGTGGGAAGACCACAAGGTGTGGGTCCTCTCCATGACAGTTCCTGGGAAGGCAATTCAAGCAAGGGCTCCTCCTACAAGGACAGGGTCTTTTGGGTCAACCCCTGCCGCTCCCACTCCCATGTCACTGGGCCAGCTCCCCTGTCTCCACCATAGCCCACGCTGAGGCCGTCAGTCTCCACTGATGGCAGCCACAATTTCCATAGCAATTAGCTTCCTCGCTGAACTTTGGCAAGTTCTGTTTGCTAACTTCAGTGAATCAGCTTCCATTTGATCTCCTTTAAACTCGATTTTGTTTGCAAAACTGTTCCTATTAACCATTCCTTTTAACCAATCCTTCTTTGTGCTGTGTGATTGGCCACCTAAATTGTATAGCATTGTCTCTGCTCCCCGACTGGAACTTCTGAAACAGAATAACAGAGCACATGATGAATAATGAATAACAGATAGTCTTGTTCACACATGAATAGTTTGGCTTGCATGAAAATGTGGATATTCACATCATTTTCCAGCAAGCTGCAGCATTTAGAAATTCCTCCTGGAAGAAACAGAGAATAAGGACTGTGGGTACAATAGCTTGAGTATTCAGATCACCAGCTTCCCTCGCCATAATTCCTCTGAAAATGTTAATGGGCTCAACTCTTGAAAACATGTTGTTGGTCTCCCTTGGATCATTCACACATTTTTATTTATTTATCATTCAGACTTGGAATCTTCCTCATCCAAGGTGCTCAGGAAATACTATAGCAACAGAAACCCAGGGCATTAATTTTGTCATTCATTCAGTATTGTAATTTCTCAGTGTTCAAAGTGCTTTCTGTACATTATCTGGCTAATCCTTACAACAACCATACAAGGTAAGCCAGCATTATTACCCCCATTTTGCAGAAGAAGAAGCTTGCCTAAGACCACCTAGTGAACTCATGGCACAGGCCAGTTCGGAACCAGGGCATTTCCAGTTCATAGCTCCATCTTGCAGCTGCTATGTTACACTCGTTCTTTATGTATTATATTTGTGTCTTGCCAAGTCTCCAAGGAGCTTGGGGTAGCATTCTCTTGTTTTATCCTCCAATCAGGGCAAGTGGAAGGTGCTTGCTCACTTGTGGAGGCATGAGCAGTAACAGCCCTGGGTGGAATTCAAAACAGCACTAAGGAGATTGCTCTGCCAGTGTGAGCAGTTTGGCTTGCCTTCCCTTGTTTCCTGCTTCCACTGTTCTTGGGGTTCTCCTGCCTGCACCTCTGAGCAGATTTGGAGGGGGGGGGGATGCAGGAACATGTATATTTGGTGGGGGCCGGGAGAAGGTGGAGAATCCTGTTTTGCTAGGGGGGCTCATTCTGCTGGCTCCCACTAGCACAGCTATTTAGTTGAATCTGGCCCCCTGTGATGCTCTACTGAAATTGTTTAATTTTGGACTCTTTTCAAATTGGGCCACTCTCTATTTTGTGTGAGAGGTTTGCCCTCCAGTATTAATTATCTTCTAAGAGGACCCATCACTTTGGATTGGGCCCATGGCATGGAGGGAGGGCTCCACAGCTTCCCTCCAAATTGCCCTGAACCCAGTAAACAGACAATTATTGTTACCAGCTCCAGGGTGTGTGTGTGTGAAATGGAGCTCCTTGGAGAACAGTAGGAAGGAGTTAGATCCTTTTGCCCATGCCTTGGCCTCAATCTGAATCATAGCTGTCAACTTTTCCCTTTTCTTGCGAGGAATCCTATTCGGAATAAGGGAATTTCCCTTTAAAAAAAGGGAAAAGTTGACAGCTATGATCTGAATGGCCCCCATCCACTGCTTTTAGAAGAAAATTACACCACAAGGTCCATTCATAAATCCCCTATATAATGTTAAGACAGGCTACTTTCCTCTTTGCTGCAGCCCACATCACGAATCCTCCCTGAAACAGCCCCTCTTTCCTATATTCAGAAGAAGAGTTTGGATTTGATATCCCGCTTTACCACTACCCGAAGGAGTCTCAAAGCGGCTAACATTCTCCTTTCCCTTCCTCCCCCACAACAAACACTCTGTGAGGTGAGTGGGGCTGAGAGACTTCAAAGAAGTGTGACTAGCCCAAGGTCACCCAGCAGCTGCATGTGGAGGAGTGGAGACGCGAACCCGGTTCCCCAGATTACGAGTCTACCGCTCTTAACCACTACACCACACTGGCTATTCAGCAAGGGAGCCCATGGTTGGGAAGGTCCAGAGCATTCAGTGACCATTAGCTTAAGGCTTCCGCAAAACCACGCATGCGTGGCCATGGTAGTGTCCAGGTCTTGACCCTGAAGCATATGGGTGCTGTGCTTAAGGATGGGCTAATCTGCCCTCTACGGTTTCTCTGTTTTTCATTTCCCACTCTTCAGTTCAACTCTCTGTATTTCCACATCAGTTTGTATAACGACAACAAGAAAATTCACCGGTCTTTTAATGCAAATTTCTCCAGATACAGTTATTTGGATGAAATTTTGCCTCTGAGGTGGCTCTTCCTTGGTTTAAAGGTAAAGGTAAAGGGACCCCTGACCATCAGGTCCAGTCGTGTCCGACTCTGGGGTTGCGGCGCTCATCTCGCTCTATAGGCCAAGGGAGCCGGCGTTTGTCCGCAGACAGCTTCCGGGTCATGTGGCCAGCATGACAAAGCCGCTTCTGGCGAACCAGAGCAGCACACGGAAACGCCGTTTACCTTCCCGCTGGAGCGGTCCCTATTTATCTACTTGCACTTTGATGTGCTTTCGAACTGCTAGGTGGGCAGGAGCTGGGACCGAGCAACGGGAGCTCACCCCGTGGCAGGGATTCGAACCGCCGACCTTCTGATCAGCAAGCCCTAGACTCCGTGGTTTAACCCACAGCGCCACCTGGGTCCCTTATCTTCCTTGGTTTGGATGATTCCAAAATGTTCTCTGTACCAAAAAGCAATCCTCTCACAATTCTCTCCCACTGGGGAATATCGCTGGTTATTAAGAACCGCTGTTCTTAATGGTTCTCAGTTTGGAAACTCAACCCAAACTGAGAGCAAATCCACAGGGACAGTCCATAATGGTAGAGTTTGCCTTTCCCTTGTTCTTCTGTACTCCTGTATTCTTTCCAGAGAAGTTCCCTATTTGTGCCCAAGTTCTGTTCCTATCGAAAGCTAAATGAATATACTGTATTCTAAATTGGCACTGGTTTGATCTTTCCAGTACAGCAACGACAAAAATGGGAAATCTTCCCTACAGGTGGGAATCCCCAGAGACAACTATTGAGGCAACCCTGATTGAAGATGAACCATGTTGCTTGTTGGAAAACAGTTTATTTCAAAGAAATGAGGTATAACGAAGTTCATTCCTCTGGCACTTGGGAAATTTGTGACTGTTGGGGGATGGCAGGGGAATGTGTTTGTTGTAACACATTATATGCCTTGGTGTATCCATATTGCTAAATAAGGTTCGTAATTATTTCAGCATAAATAGGGAGCCATCAACTATCAAACATCACAGGGTTTTTACCATCATGCGACCTCCCATCTTTGAATGCCTGTCAAATTCTTGGCCTGCTCACCTCACCCACCTACCCCTCTCTCTCACACACACACTAAGTATAGTGTATCTATATTTCATATGCAAATTCTCCAATGAGTGATTTGCCTGTTTTGTAAGCTAGACTGCACCTGTAACATGTGGGATTGAGTTAAAAATGACTAGCAGACAAGCAGAAAGCACATTATCTTGACAAACCCAGCCTCTGAAAATTAGCCTGTGACTGAATTATTAAAATAACAAGGAATATTTCACTCAGCTATGCAGAAATGTTCCTAATTGTCCACTTTAGCCAACTTCTTTCAGACTTCACAATCGGTCAATTTGCAGCCGGGGCTTGCAAATTCCTGAACTCCCATTAGAGGATAGCTCAACAGCGGTTCAGCCACCCTCATTTATTTTAATAACCTGCCAAGCAGACATGAAAACGGGGAAGCGGAAGGTGACAACATGACAGGAACCTGACTTGTCAGAGCTACATTATAATCTAGTTAAACTACTCTCTGCCTTTCATTTCTTTTCTGGTAAGTGGTGAACTAATTGTCAAATTACTAATTTTGTTGGCATTAATATCAGCACCAAGGCAAGGAAAACCAAAATAGGTAACCCTCCTTTTGTTTTCTTCCTGGCGGCTGGTGTAAAAAAAGTACTCCTCAAATCACAGAATGGAATCTAGGAAACTTCACAAGTTATGTGTTGTGGGGGGGGTGTAGAAACTTGCTGTTTTCAGACACAAATGCGCGGTGGAACTTTGAAACCAATCTTCAGACGCCAACCAGCCGATGTTTAAAACTTGATAAGGAAGATTAATAAACACATCTTTCTTTCAGCCATTGCATTGCTTTTGTCTAGTCTATGGTAGTTTGCCAATAATTTTTGAGAACCTGGAGTTGGCAGAGTGTTGGACTTGAACAGCAGAGGTTTGTGCTCAGATCTCCATTCAGCCACGATGACGCTGCTCAACCACTATCTTTCAGACTAATCCACCTTACAGGATCGCTGTGGGTGTAAAGGAGCCTCTTTCGTCTCAGGTTCTCTTCTCCCAGTTTCCCCTTCTTTTGCACATGTAATGGCTCTGTGTAAAACCATCTTAAAAAATCACACTGCTCATATTAAGTTGTAGCAACTGCTCCTTTAGATATACAAACAGTGTCACGCGAAACACGTGATGCACAACAATTGTTAGGAAACTGCAGGAATCATCGCATCTCTGAGACAATTGCGCAGCAGCTTTCGATGGAAAGCAGCCCCAAAATTCCCTGCGTGTCCCAGTGAAAAGTGGTTGTCCAAGTTTTGTCACTGGCCTAGGAAATGGGGCAGGAGGGGGGGGCCCTTCGCACTTAAATAATATTGTCCATTTTAGGAAGGAAGTTTGCTGCTGGTGGTGACGGAGGCAGCTGTGGATATTTCGCTTGCCATTAGCATGTCTGCTCCCTGTTTCGAACATTTAAAAGCTTCTGTTTAAAATTAAGATAAATGCGTCCTCAAACAGCTGAGCAGCGCATGACACAGAACAATCGAGGAAGGATCAAAGTGCCCGACAGATAAAACTGTGCTGGATGTGGTAAAATAAACAGGACTTAATCCCTTTATAACTTGGGTAAATAAATACAGCTTTAATTCAGATACAGTTTTGCCTCCAGGTTACTCTGTTCTGTTAACACCTATCTGTCAGCAGTAATACCATGTAAATGAGCCACTCTGAGCTTTCCCCCTTGCATCTCGTCTAATCCTCTTCCATTCTTCTAATCATCCTACACACAGAGGCCAGTATCTATTTTCATCTGGCAAGATAAGATCTCCTAAGGAATTAAAGGGGGCTTCCACTTAGCTTGGCAACAGGCCCAGGCTCGGCTGTGATCTAGGGCTTTAGGGATTTCTCATTATGCGCTGGTGCACGCTGGATCGAAGACTTGCATTTCTGGCTACTGGATTTTTAATCCTCCTGCGACCAATGTTCGGAGCTCCACTTATTTGAGATCTTTGATTACGCAGAGCTTGGCCCTTTGATTGAGTGAACTTCTGAAGACAGCATGTGACTGTTGATTTTCAAGTCAGGGGTTTTAAGGAACTACTGGAAAAAACAGATAGGAGAAACCTAAGATTAAGCTTTTCAGTCTCTCTCTCTCTCTTTTTAAAAATTGACTTTCTGAAGCTTAACTATATGTACACAAATGCAAAATCTCCCCATCCAGATAAGTAATCATTCTAATGAAGAACTGAAACAGCCCAGGTCTCTCCTCTGTTTGCTTTGCACAGGGACTTGAAGACATATTGCAAAGGTGAAAGATTTGCTGCTTGCCTTTGGGAATGGGGAGGAGTTGGGACTACAGAAGTATGTGTGGTTTTCATACTTTTTGCTACATGGAAGGAAAATCTCAGTGCAAGCAGCTCTGAGTAACCTTTGAACCGTATCAGCCTACCATCAATGGCCACCAACAATGGCCTCCCATAGCAGAAAAAAAGGGAGTGGGGGCTGCTCCATGAGGGCAAATGGGGCACTGCCCCACCAACCTCAGCCTGCCCTCACTTGCCTGCCTTCTTATTTCCAACCAGTCCAGGGAGTGGCCCTGTTAGCTTCTTGATCCTTCATCTCAGAGTTGCCCCTTGTAGCAGGGAGGAGAATGGGGACAAAACTAGAATGGTGGAAAAGCCCCCAGAGCCTTCAGGATTCCACATGATTCCATAAACCTCAACAGGCAATGCATACAAATGGGTCCCCCACCACTGCAGAGTGGAGCAGCTGCATTCAACCCAAAGCTCACCAGGCAGTGATTCGCCCATGACAGTGGTCTCACGATAAGCTCTCCACCTCCAATCAACAGAGTATTCCTCAGAGACAAGGATCAGCTCGAGGATATGTTCAGACACGTAGGCTAGGTCAATGAGTATGCTCATACCATGAAGTCCACAGTTGGCCCACTGCAGGAAGCCTTGCTACCAGTATTTAAGTCCCTCAACTCCATTGTGAAGAGGTTCTCCAACACCACATCCAAGACAAAGCTCAGTTTTAAAAGCCTGTAGTGCGCCAGGGTGGATGGCACACTAACAAAACCCCTCTTCTGTTCCTCTAGGCCAACAACATGAACCAACATTTGAACTCAGACACAATGGAGATTGATATCCTGAAGAAAAGGAATTGTTTATGGACAATCACGATTCCTCCCTGCCCTCCAACCTGAAATTGTGCTTCGCTGAGTGGAAACAACTGAATTAACCTAAGGCCACCCAGATCACCCGTGCATGTCTCAGGTATACACACCAGATTGGCTCCCCTGTCTGTGATCAAACAACACCACAACCAGACCAGGGGATGAGTGGATTGGCACCTCCAAATTCTGACATGTTGGAGGCGAAGGAGAGAGGAAAGGACTTTGATGTAATGAGTCCTCCCTCCCCGAATACCTTTGCCCACCTTTGTACCTCCCCCTATGTACCATTCCAGAGATGGCAGCCTCACCTCTTCCTCCCCCCACCTGTCACACAATTCTGTTAACCATTTCTAGTCTCAGCAATAGAAAGCAAACATTAAAAGAGTTGGATCTAATGAAACCCAGCCAGACCCCTCACCTCTAATCTAGGGGAACTTGTCACTTACCAAGGGAGATTCTCCTCCACTCCCACCCCAGGACAGGCTCTCACCTAGAGAGGGTCAGGTGGCTTTCGAGAGCCAGTGTGGTGTAGTGGTTCAGAGCGGTAGACTCGTAATCTGGGGAACCGGGTTCGCGTCTCCGCTCCTCCACATGCAGCTGCTGGGTGACCTTGGGCTAGTCACACTTCTCTGAAGTCTCTCAGCCCCACTCACCTCACAGAGTGTTTGTTGTGGGGGAGGAAGGGAAAGGAGAATGTTAGCCGCTTTGAGAATCCTTTGGGTAGTGATAAAGCGGGATATCACACCCAAACCCTTCTTTGTCCTCCACACACAACCCATCTCTCACCCAAACAGACACACATTCACATGCACAGGACAACAAATATCCAAGCAAACCCTCTTGACAAGAACCCAAAAACAATAGGGGTGACACCGCCGCCCCCAGACCAGAGATGATTCCCTTTGAGGCTGACCCATAACTGTCAGCCCACCACACCAAGCTACACAAGCTGAAGCCAGATGTTGCAGACTTACAGTACCTCTGCTGGAACAGGTTTCAGCTGCCAGCTCCTCCATTACCGAGAGCTGCTGGGAGTCAAGGGAGCAGGTGTGAATCAAAGTCCCCCCAGTCCTCTCTCTAACACACTGAGAGACAGCTACCAGGTCAGCTAGAAACATAGGGAATAGGTGATATGAAACATTTCTACCTGAGACCAGGGGCAGCCACTACCATTCAGAGCAGGCAATTCTGAGTTAGATGAGTAGTTTTCTGTGTTCTCATGCATATGCAAACTGTAGGCATAGGTTTGTCCACAGAATGAGGGGGACACTGCTTTAAAAAAATACATTTCCTCAGTTGTCCATGCAGAAGTTATGAGGCAGATGTCCAACCTGCTACCCGAGACACTCTTTAGCTGGAGATAGGAAGGACTGAACCTGGGCCCCTTGGCAGGGAAAGCAAAGCCAAACCCCCCTCTTGTAGCCTCATTTGATGCATATACCTGTTCTCTAGCACCATCTGTGTACATGTTCTTTACTGGTTTGATGGATCCCCTCTCCCGAGGGGCTTTGCAATCTAAAAATAGGCACAGAAGAAACAACTGAAGAAGAAGGGGGTGTGGAATTGAGGCCAAGGAAAATGGGGAAGAATATGCGGTTGTTTCAGCTGTGGATGAATGAATGGGAAGAAACTGCAAATAGGTCTATTCTTCAACAGAAGATATACTCAATGAATCCTTGGGTGTGAGGAGGAGGAGAAAAGCATTGGATAGATAGCACAGTTTCATATATATATAACCCCAACCTCAGCCCGGTTTTGGTCTGGGTTCCAACCAATTAAATGCAAACATGCAAATCACATTAGGTCGTAATGGAAGAAGGGAATTGCTTGAGCTGATGGCAGACTCCTGCCATTGCAATGAATGCACTCTTTTGTACACAGCAGGTGTATGAAGCAGATAAATGTGGGAGGGCAGAATGAGGTAGTGGTAAAACAAGCTTGCATAATAAATAATAATTTGCATAATAAGTAGCCATCACAGCTCATCCACTTCCGAGCCAAGTTATGGTCTACAAGACAGAGAGAGAGAGAGAGAGAGAGAGAGAGAGAGAGGGAGTATTAAATGGGACACGGATTGATTAAGCTCCTGTACAACAACTGGAAAGGAATAATATGGTCATTTGTGGGTTTTTATCCCCCACCAAGAAAATTCACTACTATTGGAGGGTGACTCATTTTCATGTAGGGTTTCTGAGTACCAAGGGGTTGCCTGTTCAGTGATCAGGGAGATAACATTCGGGACGGAAGTATATGACAAGTGGATCCAGTAACAAAAAACTGCAATGCATTATCATCTTGTAATAAGGTTTCACTTATCCATCCATGCCTGCTTTCATCAGGCTGTTCTCTCCCTCCCTTGTTTTCTGTTTCCCCCCTTCAATACTGATCAGTGTTCCATGCCTACTGTGCATGCAGGTATCCAACAAAACAAAATAACTTCTGTTTGTGCAAGATAACTTCCCCACCTCCTCCTCTTCATGCCCCTGCAACGCCCCATCTGCTCTGGGGGTTCCCCTAGCTCCCCCACCCCACCCCGAGCAGAGGGGCCTTTCCACTTAGTTGGATCCAACTCTACATTCTTCACTGAAGTGCTTTCTCAGGGTGTGTACCCACCCATTTGTGTTTCTTAAAAAAACACCTTTTGGATACTTGTGCAAACCTCAGGGTTTCCCCACCTAGCCTATTCAAGTTGCAATCCTGAAATATACTCGGAGTCAAGTGTGAATTTCATGCTCTTTATTCAGCTCATAGTAGCAATGAATGAATCTTTCCCCAAAACGTCTGCTATATATACATTATTTACACAATGGGCCCCACGTGATTGGCTAATTCCGGGCTACTCCTGTAGGCCAATCAGGTTGCGGATTCACTTCCTCCAGAAGCCTGATTGGCTGCTCCTGCAGGCCAATCAGGTCGCTGATTCACTTCCACCTGGAGCTGGATTGGGTGGCTCCTGCGGACCAATCAGACTGCTGCATTCTGGATCCTATTGTTCTAGGATTCAGCTCAGTACATAACAAATCCTGTGAACACTCACAACCTGAGGTCACTTTGAGAAGGAGTGATAAACTGGAGGATTAGTAAAACCATGCTCAAATAGGCTCAAAACCAAAGTCAAATAGCATTGACTTGAAACTCTTTAAGGTTTCTTCTTTCTAGTCACCTGCAAAGAAATCTACTGGCTCTATTCCAAATTTCCAACGTTTCCCCTTTTGCCTTAACCAGAGCTTCAGGTGAGAGGTGCCTTTGTTTTGTAGACGCCAACCATTCAAGCTCATTGAATCACCATCTTCTTGCTGTGAAAAATAATGGAACAAACATCCCTTGCTGGTGCCTCTGGAAATGTCAGCTGACCATCACTGGCAGCTTGCCAAGAGATGCATTTGACACCATACAATTGCCTCCGTGTTATAATATATCTGCACTGAACGTATTTGGCATATTGTTACAGCTTGGAACTAAAACTGTGCCCAAAATGCCACCTGCCACCCCCACTGCTGGGAAGCCTTTCACAGACTGCAAAAGAGGACCAGAAGTTCTGGAGGCTGGAGAAATTCTTTAAAAATGGCATCTCAGACAGAGCTTACATTGACAAGCACAGCAGCTTTTGTGTGTGCATTCTTGCCAGTGGATGCCACCGTCTGTTGTTGTCGCTAATGTTCGTACATTTATATCTCACATTTCTTTCACCCTGGAACCCAAGGTGGCTTCCATGTGCTTCCCAGGTGGTCTCCTATCCAGGCAGTGACCAGACTCAGACCTGCTTAGCTTCAGGAATATGCCTTCAGAACATACTTTGGGACCTTTTTTTTTAACCACAATGCTTCTGCAATGACACTACACCTAGATGCAACGGTCTTACAGAGTCATTGGGGAGGAATAGGATAGCCTTCTGCAAGAACTGGTGAAGCAATGTGTAAAATAAGCACCTGCACACAGACGTCACTCTGCCCTCACTACTACCTGTCAGAGTACGCCCCTCCAGGTGCCAGCGCTCGTTAGCTTTTCAAAATTTCTCCTGCCTACTGAATTTCACTTGATTCTTCAGCTCTTTCTTGCCACCCTCTCTTCCCTTTCTCCCAATTAAGAAATGCTGCGCTGGAAAATTTGGCCCAGCTTGACATATCACTGAGTTGGAAGGTCCATAACATGATAAAGTGTATAAAACCATAACATCCCCTTTCAAAACCTGGACTCAAACCATATGCAGAATAATAGATGACCGAGACCTCCTGCCAATTTCCTTGATCAGTTGCCATCAGGTAATGAAGACCTCATATTTTTAGATCTGCTTACAGCAGGGTGCTTGGCAAAATCTGCGGCTGCTCATACCAGTGCAACTTGGCATTGCCTATGGTGCTCAATTGGGCTACTTGGGTGGAAGCCAGCTTTGACTCTGATCAAATGCTAGCGTATACTTGCCATGAAGGCTGGTAATCCTTTTAATGCCAGGTTCCCATTTCACCTGTGCAGGCATATCACTTGCTTTTCTCTACACACACACACTTGATGACTTGGAGCTGAATATCTGAACTAGAGTCATAGAATTGTACAGTTGGGAGGCACCCTAGTCCAACTTCCTCCAAGGCAGGAATCTCAACAAATACATCCCTGGCAGATGGCCATGCAACCTCTGCTTAAAAACCTCCAAGGAAGGAGATTCCATGGGAAATCATTGTGTGGGAGGTTACACAAGATAAAGCTGAAGTTTCTGAGTTCGTCAGAATATGTGATGGTCTATATACATATGCAGGCTGACCTGTGAAACGATCTGTCATGTTGTCACCCCTTCAGCTATGTGGTTCTCTGGCACTGCTCTCAGATCACATTCAGCATGGACACTGAGGTCCAGCTCTGAGGACCTTCTGGCGGTTGCCTCACGGTGAGAAGTGAGGTTACAGGGAACCAGGCAGAGGGCCTTCTCGGCAGTGGCGCCCACCCTGTAGAATACCCTCCCATTAGATGTCAAAGAAACCAACTATCTGACTTTTAGAAGACATCTGAAGGCAGCCCTGTTTAGGGAAGTTTTTTATGTTTGACATTTTACTATGTTTTTATGTGTATTGTAGGTCACCCAGGGTGGCTGGGGAAACCCAGCCAGATGGGCGGGGGATATATGTATGTATGTATGTATGTATGTATGTATGTATGTATGTAAATAAATAAATAAATACAACAACAACAACAACAACAACAACAATCTACCTCAACTCCCCTGTGCCACCTCTTTTCTTTCACTGTAAGGCACACAGCCCTGAGGTGGGTTTTTGCCTGGTGTTTGAAACTCTCCTTATTTCCACTGCCACCACAGATACCACATTACTGAATGAGAGCCAGTGTGGTGTAGTGGTTAAGAGCGGTAGACTCATAATCTGGTGGAACCGGGTTCGTGTCTCCACTCCTCCACATGCAGCTGCTGGGTGACCTTGGGCTAGTCACACTTCTTTGAAGTCTCTCAGCCCCACTCACCTCACAGAGTGTTTGTTGTGGGGGAGGAAGGGAAAGGAGAATGTTAGCCGCTTTGAGACTCCTTCGGGTAGTGAAAAGCGGGATATCAAATCCAAACTCTTCTTCCTAACCTCTACTGTAGGCATGCATGGCTGGGACAATTTTGAAATATTAACAGAAGTAACCAAAGGCGCTCTGCACATAGAAGCACATGGTTTCAGTTATGTCCTAGCTTAGCTGTTACTTTGGTTTATATAAAATAGTGACTAAATAATGAAGCCAACCCTATTCTATCACGCTAACCCTACCACTACTCAAACACATCCAAATCCAACTCTAAACCCTCCCACCAGTGTTCAAATTCCCTTGCATGCCAAGGCCCCGGGTCCCACAGTTCCCTTTGATAATAAACACATGGACACAAGTATTTAGGTTTATTGGATACAATAGGTCACAACTTTATTGGTTACAGATGTGAGTGGTTTGGCTTAGGCATTGGGTGAAACCAGGCTATATCTTTACTCCCGCCCGTCTGCAGGGAGTCTTCTCCATTTGCCAAATGGTCTTCTCCATTTGCCTGGCCAACAGAGCAGGACCATTGTATGTTAAGCTTCTGCCCTGGACACAGGCTGACTCATCTAGCTTGACCTCAGTGACTGCAAGTGAGATGTTACATACCTTGGGCCTGAGCTACTCACAGCCCAAGCTGACATTGACAGAGGGTTGATTTAACAAGATGAGGGATGGAGAAAAATCTCTTTCAGCTGCGTTCCTCTCTGGGCAACTTTCTAGAGAAGAAAAATCCTGAGGCCCAGATAGAGAGGCTTACAGTGCCCCATTTGGATCCCTAGTCTGATGTTCCCCACCTCTGAGTTAGATGGCCTTTTGTTCCCTGGTTGTATATGGATTCAAATGAATTTGTTTCAGGCACATTGCAGTGTCTGGATACTTGACCTAATAGTTGTTCAGAAAAGGCTCAAAAGTTTTGTGTTTTGAATTCTGCGCTTATAGGCAGAAGAAGGAAAGCTCCGAAGAAATGTGTAATGTCATCTCATGGTGCACAATATATAGTTAACTTTGTAAAAAGCAAAACAACTATATTTTATTCCCCTCTCCAAAATGCAGGTGACAGTGACAGGTTATTTATAAAAACACATCAGGAGGCGAGTAATTCAAACTTCAAGTCTTTATATTCCTTTAAATGTCATTTCCCCCCCTAAAGGCTGTTATCAAAATAATCTAAATCACTTTCTTTATATTAATCAAAGAATTACAGCACTTAAATTTGTAGTTGTCACTCACACAGAGTGTGCCTAAAGCATTTTGGAATTGTTTTGTGCAGTCTTTTCAATCATTTTGGGTAGTTTTTTTTTTCTCAAGACATTGTCAACAAGCACCGAAAAATGGGGAGAAAAGTGATAAGAAGTAAGAATGTTATTCCTTAGGGACTTTTAACCTGTGATGCATTCTGATCTCTACTTGTGGCAACTTCATAAATCACATATTCTAATAGTGGACTCATTCTCCAAGTGCTTATCCGTATGCAGCTAAAATGGCCTCATCCACACCCAAGAGAGGGAGCAGCAGGCTCAAGGAACCCTGAAGTCTGCAGATGTAGATGTAGATAATAGATAGAAGAGCCTGCTGGATCAGGACAGCTTCCCATCTAGTCCAGCCTCCTGTTCTCGCAATGGTCAAGCAGATGCCTATGGGAAGCCCACAAGAAGCAGAACTGCAGGGTGAAAGCACTGTCCCCTCCTGAGGTTTCTAGCAACTAGGATTCAGAAGCACATAGCCATTATGGCCAGAAGCCATTGATAGCCTTACCCTCCATAAATTTGTCTAATCCTCTTTTAATGGAGTCCAAGGTGGTAGCCATCACTGCCTCCTTTGGGAGCAAATGCTGTAATTTAACGATGCACTGGGTGAACAACTGCTTTCTTTTGTCTGTCCTGAAGCTTCCAGCATTCAACCTCATGGAATGTCCATGAGTTCTAGAGTTAGGAGAAATGTTCTTTTATTTAAAAAGTTTGTTATCTTGATTTCTTATTCTTCAGGTAAGTCTCGCCATTTCTGCATATTCCGTGAGTTTTTGTATCCATTCTTCCTTTGCTGGGACTTCTTCTTCTTCCCATTTTTGGGCAAGTAACATTCTCGCCGCTGTAGTCGCATACGTGAATAAATTTCTGTACAATTTAGGAAGTTCTATCCCTATTATTCCCAAGAGAAAGGCCTCTGGTTTTTTGTTTGTTTGTTTAGAAATGTTCTTTTAAACATCTTTTTTCTTTTCTTTTGATTATATAACATTTCCCAGTAAGCTTTAACCTTACCACAAGACCACCACCAATAATAATAATAATAATAATAATAATAATAATAATAATAATTTATGTACCCGCCCATCTGGCTGGGTCACCCCAGCCACCCTGGGCAGCTTCCAACAAATATTAAAATACATTAAAATATCACAGATTAAAAACTTCCCTAAACATAAAAAGAACATCCTTTCTCTTTACATTTCCAACACTTATTCATACATTCTTTTTATTCGACCGTCAGTCAGAAAGAATACATTTGTACAGAATTAAAAAACCTCTGAAGGAACTTTGAAGGAAAAAGAAGAAGAAGACATAACTCACAATGGAATGGAGCTAAACAGATAGCCCCATATCGATACAATCAATTAAAATCTTGCAACACTTAAAAGCTAAAAAAAGAAATGTAGCCACCAAGGAGGCTGTATTTCTAGTGGCATTATTCAATAAGTATAAAACCTGACTTTCATAGAATCATAGAATCATAGAGTTGGAAGAGACCACAAGGGCCATCCAGTCCAACCCCCTGCCAAGCAGGAAACACCATCAAAGCATTCCTGACAGATGGCTGTCAAGCCTCCGCTTAAAGACCTCCAAAGAAGGAGACTCCACCACACTCCTTGGCAGCAAATTCCACTGTCGAACAGCTCTTACTGTCAGGAAGTTCTTCCTAATGTTTAGGTGGAATCTTCTTTCTTGTAGTTTGAATCCATTGCCCCGTGTCCGCTTCTCTGGAGCAGCAGAAAACAACCTTTCTCCCTCCTCTATATGACATCCTTTTATATATTTGAACATGGCTATCATATCACCCCTTAACCTTCTCTTCTCCAGGCTAAACATACCCAGCTCCCTAAGCCGTTCCTCATAAGGCATCGTTTCCAGGCCTTTGACCATTTTGGTTGCCCTCCTCTGGACACGTTCCAGCTTGTCAGTATCCTTCTTGAACTGTGGTGCCCAGAACTGGACACAGTATTCCAGGTGAGGTCTGACCAGAGCGGAATACAGTGGTACTATTACTTCCCTTGATCTAGATGCTATACTCCTATTGATGCAGCCCAGAATTGCATTGGCTTTTTTAGCTGCTGCATCACACTGTTGACTCATGTCAAGTTTATGGTCTACCAAGACTCCTAGATCCTTTTCACATGTACTGCTCTCAAGCCAGGTGTCACCCATCCTGTATTTGTGCCTTTCATTTTTTTTGCCCAAGTGTAGTACTTTACATTTCTCCCTGTTAAAATTCATCTTGTTTGCTTTGGCCCAGTTCTCTAATCTGTTAAGGTCATTTTGACTTTCTCTGCATAGAAAGCTAAATTGACGTAAAAGTGGAGCTATAAGGTTTTGCCTGAGTTCTACATAGAGAGGACAAGTCAGAAGAATATGTTCGGTAGACTCAACCCTGCCCATAGTACAATGGCAGGTTCTCTGGGTGTATTGAACTCCCTTGTACCTTCCCCACAATACTGCGGAGTCAAGGGCGTTTAGTTTAGCCGCTGTAAGGAGTCTGCGGTATTCCAACACTTATTTGATTTAGCTTTATACATTTTTGCCAGTTTACTTGGTGTTAGATACCATCGATATATCGTTTTCATATAATTTTCTCTTAAACCATAGCATGCTGTAAATTTTACATCCCTATTCCACAATTGTTATTTCAATCCACTTTCTCCATATTATGTAAAAATTTTATGCATTTCTTCATGGGGGAGTTGCTTTATGCCCTTGCTTGTCCCTTTCTCAACCCTCTCCCTCTCTACAGTATCTTTTTGGAGGTGAGGCGATCAGAACTGAGCACAGTCCCTCAAGCTGCACCCTAGATTCGTATAACAAAAATAAGGCAGCAGTTTTAATTTCCATTCCTTTCCTAATGATTCTTAGCACAGAATTTGCCCTTTTCACAGCTGCCGCATGCTGGGGTCAACATCTCCGTCGAGCTATGTACTACAATCCCAAGGCGAAAGTTCCTACATTATCTGTATAGGAACATAAGGGGTGGCTTGTAGAAAGAAAGCCAAGTGGTCTTAGCCAGGGGAGTATTTAGCATATGTGCAAAGATCTGCCCAGTGTCCCCAAATTTAGTTTAGCCCCCAAATAAACTTTTATTATGCTTATGTCAGACACCACGCTTACGCCTTATCTCTTGTTTACGAAAGAAGGGAGGAAAAAGATTTTTTTTTCTTAATTTGCTCATTTATTTAAAATACACTTATACACGCTGAGTCTGACAAGCGCCACCGTTGTGAATGACAAGCGCTGCTCATTGGTAAATGAGCGCACAAAGTCGGAAGTCCTTTAGTGAAACAGTAGGTATACATTTCGGTAATACAGTGGTACCTCTGGTTACGAACGGGATCCATACCGGAGCCCCGTTCGTAACCCGTGACATGTGTAACCTGAAGCACCATGTCTGTGCATGTGCGCGACACGATTCGGTGCTTCTGCGCATGACGTCATTTGACGCGTCTGCGCATGCGTGAACTGCCGAACCCGGAAGTAATGTGTTCTGTTATTTCTGGGTTCGGCACGTTCGTAACCCGTGTTATATGCATCCTGAAGCATTCATAACAAGAGGTACGACTGTACCTAGGTATATATGTATTTTGTTTTTCTAACTTGATCAAAATTATTTATTATTTCATAACAGGTAGATAGTTAAGAGCTTAGGTGGCTTCAGCAGTGGGTGCCTGGTGCCCCCCAGAATTTGGTGGCTGGGTGCCCCGCACCCCTTGCAGCCCTGGGTAAAGATAGTCCTGGTCTTGGCTTCAGTGTTTAAGATGCTTAATGGTTTAACACATGCACAGAATTACAGTTCCTGTAGTTTCCAGGAAGGCTGAATTACTAATAAGCCAATCTGAAACTGCTGCTATGCATCTATGCAAGTTTTTCTCTGCCTTGCCTGTCCCTGTTTGATGTCCCTCGGCCCATGTTAAAAGAGAACTAGTATCTGGATGAGCAGTTTGGGCTTGGACACCTTCATTGTGCTCATGCAAAAGGGCAGTCTTTTTGGAGAGGAACTGTTGTTCACTGGGCTTTCGATACACACCTCCTGCAAATGAGGAAATCTCTCCAGAACCTCAGTCAACCCGAATTCTGCCTTTTATACTATTTGTTAAGGAAAGCCTAAGGCACAAACCAAAAAGCAATAATATTGATCCATGCATGTTGTTCCTTCTCAGAGCCAAGGTTAGAAAGGGAACAAACAGAGATTCTACAAAGTCTCTTTTGTGAACAAGGAAATGAGACTTGATTCCATTATTTCCCTGTTGAAGCCATGGCATCACAAAACTGAAACTGGACTCATCTTCTTAAGCTGGGTACATGCCTTATCCTTATCCTTTCCTTTTTTATGGAGATGATATTTCCCTCTCCTAAACACTGGGATTCAAAGCCTGGCAATTTCCTTCATTGCTCACTGCTTTGAGCCCTGCTTTGGTACATGATCTGCATTGGTCTGGACTGCTTAGGCCTTTGTGGAGGTTGGGATAGATGCTGGATGCTTGGTATTCTTTTACAGCAGTTTTTGGAAAGGTTGCTTCTTAGGAAAGGTAAAAGTAAAGGTACCCCTGATCATTAGGTCCAGTCGCGGATGACTCTGAGGTTGCAGTGCTCATCTCGCTCTATAGGCCAAGGGAGCAGAGGTTTGTCCACAGAAGTTGTTCTGGGTCATGTGGCCAGCATGACTAAGCTTACCTTCCCACCAGAGCGGTACCTATTTATCTACTTGCACTGGCGTGCTTTCGAACTGCTAGGTTGGCAGGAGCAGGGACCAAGCAACGGGAGCTCACCCCATCACGGGAATTAGAACCGCCAACCTTCTGATCGGCAAGCCCTAGGCTTTGTGGTTTAGGCCACAGCGCCACCCACGTCCCATGCTTCTTAGGAAGGTTGATGCTTACAAATAAAATAAAAATCAGTAACTCCATGTGAAATAGCCACCTCCAAAATCAATTTTTATATAACTTTCCTACTGATATGATCAAGGATTCTCTCAAAAGGTAAATTATGACATGAGGAGCTTATCCTTGACTGGGGAAGGTGCTTGCTGCAATCAGGCAGCACATGTTGGCTGATAGGTGCATATTGAAGGATGGGAGCAGGAAGAGGGTAAGATGAAAGGTGCATAGATGACCACTAGTTCTAAGAGCAGGACCAGATGTAATGTTTGTAGCCCACCTTTCCTCCATGGAGCTGAAGGTGATTTAAATGGTAGGTTAGGCTATGAGACTGTCATGGAATTCCACTCAATAGTTACCCAGAGCAAAACTCCAACGTATAGTTAGCAGAGTAAAAATTTAAACACGTTGCAGGATTCCCCAAAATAGACCAGAGGCAATTAATATTTCATCCAGCAGAGCTTTACTGCTACTGAAGGCAAATGAGCATAATGGTCACAAATCCAATACATTCAGGATTGGCACTGTCCATAAGAAATCCAGTTGCAGCAGACTTAACTTAAACTTACAATAACTTATAATAAGTCTAAACCTTAACACTAAGCATACTATGTACAGAACACCACACCAGAAGGAAAAGAGATAGAAGAAAGTGAAACCCAGGCTCCTTCTGGCCTCTTATTATTATGACCTTGAAGAAGAAGATAAGAGAACCAGTTTAAACCAACTGTGCTCAGCTTCTCTGAAGGAATAACCCAAACACCATGAACCTTCTGCTTGTTTCTTTCACACAGAGAAGCTTCCAGAACCCTCTTGAATTAATTAGAATAGGAAAGATCTCTACACATCAGATCAATACTTTCTGCACTAAGAAATGCAAACTGACAGTGGCTGTCCAAGGGTCACCCTCTAAACTTCATGGCCAAGTGAGGATTTGAACCCTGGTCTCCCAGGGTATAGTTCAACACTCTAACCACTACTGCCTAGAAGACAGGAATCAGCTTCAGGCATTCCTGTTGTTGTTTTTTTTTGCAGCCAACATAAACAGAGGTGGGATGTCAGAGCGAGAGAGAGAAGAATAAGGATGGGCCAGTGAGCATGAAGCACAGAAAATGCTCTGGGGCTGAAGAGACTTGGTTCTGAAAGGAGGAAGCTGCATGTAACATAGGTAAGAACAATTACAGAATTAATTATGAAAAATTCTGCCGCAATGGACAGTGAGTTGAATAACACCGCTTTTGTCAGAAGCTGAACCGCAGTGGAATTGAAACAGCCCTGCATGTGACTAACAGAGGTGAGGACAGAAATGGATGTCTTTTCACATCCTTAGCACTATGTAGTGCAGGATGCTGCCCCTTCACCAGCTTTGAAGTAGGATTTAACAGGCCAGCTTTTGCCCTTACCCTCAAGCAGCAAAATATATTGGTTTGGCCTTGACTCAGATCCAAGGGTCTCTCAAAGTCTAGCTCCTTGTGATTCCCAACACAAGGCGGTCCAGTGTTCCAAAAATACAGTTTAAAGAGAGATTGGCAGAGTTTGCTAGGCATGTCACATGCAGCTCACACAGAGTGTCCTTCTAACTACTTGAGTATACAATACTTATTGCTCGTCCACAGCCACACCTATTTATAAGCTTGAGCAGTGCTAATTTTTCCAGAAAATTAGGTGCTGGTAGGGCACAAGGAGAAGGGGACGACAAAGGATGAGATGGTTGGACAGTGTTCTCCAAGCAACTGGCATGAGTTTGGCCAAACTGCAGGAGGCAGTGGAGGATAGGGGTGCCTGGCGTGCTCTGGTCCATGGGGTCACAAAGAGTCGGACACGACTGAACGACTGAACAACAACAACTCACCATGAAGTTGTTACAGAAAGTGTCCAAGTGTCCCTATTTTCCAGGGACATCCCTGATTTAGAGAAGTTGTCCCAGTTTCTGATTTGATCCTGGAATGTCCCATTTTCCTTAGGATGTCCCTATTTTCATTGGAGAAATGTTGGAGGGTATGTTACAGTAAGTTCCACACTTCTTAACAACAACAAAAAGAGGTGCTGGTACTGTATAGCCTTGAGTTACCCCCTGAGGAAAAAAAGCACTGGGCTTGGGGTACCAGAAAACATGTTTTGTTACCAGCCTAAAATGAGTGCCAATTTGGTGAAATTCAGCAAATACCATTGTCAGAGTGCTAATTAGCAAAATACCCCCTCGCCCCAGTGCAGCTGGCATTCCTCAGTTCAACAGAAGTGAAAAAATCCAAGTTTCCCTTTTAGAATTCTTTAAGCAAAAAGACTTATTTTGATTGTAACTAAACTACCCATAAATCTATGCACACATGTATTGATCTTGGCTGCCTCTTAAAAATGACTCTGTCCCAGTAAGTTGGCATATTTCATAAACAAAAAAAGAGCAAATTATCGATCTATCACACACTCTAAAAGTCCTGTGAAAAATCTAGGTTGCTTTTAAGTTCATTCCGTACCTAAGGGAATGAGAAACCCTGAAATGAAAAATAGATATTTTTAAAAGGGGCAGAAATAACACAAGATATATAGCTGTCCCTGCCAATATTTAATCTTTCATTGTAACTCTGATTCAGTATATTGTATCTCTTGTTATATCTACTCATATGCTACTGATAGACTACTTAAAACATTAGTATAACTACTTCTGACATGGAACAGTAATTAATTTAGTTATATGCCAGAAGATAATTAGTTCATTGTGGAAAATACTTCTATAGCTTGCAAATTGAAACTGCTGTCTGGCACAGTTGGTTTGCTGTGAGCTCAAGCTTAAAGCCACAAAGTTTTGAGAGTGGTTGCAAATATACCAGAAAGAAGCTAAAGCATGGCAAGGATTGCTACTTTCCCAAATTTGCATGGACTCTCCATATTTGGAAAGGAGAGTTGGCTGTTGTTGGCAAAGCTGGCTGTTGGTTTTGTTTTAAAGAAGAATCTGGCTTTCAAGTTGCACCAAGCTCTTCTTTGGGGTTTGGTCATGAGATGCAAAAAAATCAAATAAATCTAAACATGGAACTTTCTGGACAGTCAGGAGGTTGGTTAGCTCCCTAGGGAAGTCTAATATCCACTGCAGCTGGAACAGAGATAGCTGCCTTGAATGCAAACATGGCATTCTGATGTCATGCGTGATGTCACAAACGGATAAGCTCAAAGTCTTGGCAACAAGAAAGTCAGTTAACAGTCAGACTGAGTCTGGACCCAGTCAAGGCTGGATGTTCAGAACAGGGGAGGATCTACACTCATGGTTTTTGACGTCAAGGAAGAGTTAAGGAATAGTTTTCATATTTGGATACATTACGTCCTACTTTCAACGTTCATAACGCAGTATTAAAATGTGACACCTGAGAGCACTGCAGAGCAACCAGGAACCAGCATTAGGGAAACAGTGTTTTGACGAAAAAAAACCAAAGGTAAGAAATGCTTTAATTTACAAGTATGCTCTGTGACGTTTTAGAATGGCATATCTAATATTGTTCTAATAACAACAAACGGGTCAGTGTAGACCCAGCCCAGGCGGTGATAAACAAGTTTGCCTGGGAGCTAGAGTAATGTTATCACAGGAAGAGAGTTTTAGAACGATTTGCAGATAGAGTTGCTAACTCCTGAGCCGCCAACATTTAAGTCCTTTCTGGACATCTTGCCATGAAAAGAATCAACAGTTTATGTGACGGTTTGAGCTAATTAGCAGAAGCATTTGCCTGATTCTGAATCTAACATTTCCACACCCACCCACCCCCCAATGGAATTAATCTGCTTTTAGTATAGCATCATGTTGGAGATCCTTCTAAACCTTGACTCTGGAAATCTCCATTTTGCCTGTAATTGTACCATGGTACCTCGGGTTATGGACGCTTCAGGTTACAGACGCTTCAGGTTACAGACTCCGCTAACCCAGAAATAGTACCTCAGGTTAAGAACTTTGCTTCAGGATGAGAACAGAAATTGCGCGGCGGCGGCAGCGGGAGGCCCCATTAGCTAAAGTGGTACCTCAGGTTAAGAACAGGAGATCATTGGTGAAATTCTGAGAGAGATATAGAGACTTATTAGAACAAAAAACACCTTGGTGGCTTTCATCAATTGAAGCTTCATTGCTCAAACTGCTTGGCAAAAAGGGAAAGTGGCCTACATACAGAGACTTATTGAGAGACCAAGAAGGCAAATGGAAATTAAAAGAATATGAGGAAATTAAAGAACATTTTCAGAGTTGGTTGCATTACAGACAACTAAATGAGATATACAAGGAAGACAACAAAAATGGGTTTAGCTACACGACCTCCAGATTTCAAAAGGAGGTTATAGATGAAGATGTGAAGTTACTGAAGAAAACATATAATATACTGGGAAATGAAAGATGAGAAGGTCAAATCAGTAATGATTAAACGGGCGCAAGATATAGGACATAACATACAATTTGAAGATTGGGGAATACTGTGGAAAGTAGATTAGAAAATTTACAGATTGTTCTCTTTCGAAGGAAAATTATATGAAAATGATGTACAGATGGTATATTACGCCAGTAAAAATAGCAAAAAATTATAAAACGGGATCAAATACATGTTGGAAATGTAAAGAAAAAGAAGGTACGTTCTATCACATATGTGGTGGGAATGTAGAGAAGTTTAAAAAAAAATTGGGAGATGATATATAATGAACTGAAAAAAATGTTTAAAATGACATTTGTTAAAAAACCAGAAGCATTTTTGTTAGGGATTCTAGGACAAGACCTGCCAAAGAAAACAAAGAATATATTCATGTATGCTACAATGGCGGCAAGAGTCTTGTTGGCACAACAATGGAAGAATGAGGAAATACCAACGAAAGAAAAACTGGTGAGTTATGGGGAATTGGCAAAGTTAACATATAAACGTCATGAGAAGGACAACCGGGACTTTAAGGAAGAATGGGAACTTTTAACAAGCTACTTAAAAAGACAACAAAATGATCTGGACTCTTTGGCAGGTTTTGAATAAACATTCACAATTTTATTATTAGTAGAATATATGATAGATGAAGGAATGATATGTACAAGCTTACAACATGCAGAAAATAATATGTATAAACAAATTGGAGAGGGGAGCTGAGGGAAGTTTCGGGGGAGGAAGGGAGGGAGGGAGGGAATAAAAAAGGGAGGAATGTAATCGATGATATTGACTGACAATTTGTTTTGCTAAATTTGTTTAATATTATTTATTTATTTATTTATTTATTTAAGGACAGTTTCAGGTTAAGAACGGACCTCCGGAACGAATTAAGTTCTTAACCCGAGGTACTACTGTAGTTCGGATTTGCTTACCTCAATTCATATTGGTGAATGAAGGATTCTTTTCAGTTATTCATAGCAGTATGTGATATCTAGTACCTGTAAATGCAGTCAAATGCTCTGCCACTGAGTTATACCCCAAATGCAAAATGCCTTTCTCTTCTGTCTAAACCGAGTATTTTTAGTGAGTTCATAAGCATAGCTCATAAGGATAGCTTTCCCTTTTTTGCGTTAAATTCCCTTATTATAGCATTGGGAAACAGCAGGGAGGGTTGACAGCTATAATAATAATAATAATAAATAATAATAATAATAATAATAATAATAATAATAATTTATTTCTACCCCGCCCTCCCATCCAAGACCGGGCTCAGGGCGGCTAACAACAAATATAAGCAATGATTAAAACAACAAAAAACAGCTAAAAACAAACATCAGTGGGATCCCAGGGCTAACTGGCCAGGTTAGTCATGCTAGGCCAGTAGGGAGACCAGGGAGGAATTTTAATGAGGGACCCAGAAGGGTTTCTTCAAAAAAAAGAGAAGGGGAAACAGCAGGGAGGGTTGACAGCTATGTCATAAGATGTCCAGCACCACCTTGTGCTTTTAGATGGTTGATTTAACTATTTTTCCTTTGATGTGGGCCTGGCCCAGCCTGAATTATAGGTCTTGCTGTTTCTAACAGAAAACCTGCAAACGTAAAAATATTAAATCGGATTAATACTCTTTGTCATCTTCTTTCCCCCTTTGAATGTTTAAAGTTTGTATAATTTGTATTTTACTTTTACAGAAAGGGAACTTAACAAAGAACTAGTTTAGCCATTTGTCGTGGGAGGGTGTGGAGTGAACTGACCTGCAAACAGGTTGCGGGGTGCTGAAGTTCAACAAATGCTTAGTTTGTGGGCGTGTCGTTTTTTACCACGTTGTACCAGGTGGAAGAGTGGTGTGTTTAATCTAAAAAAGAGGATATTCCTTCCTATGTTTGCTATGGTGTGGATCCAGGGCCGGATTTAGGTTTGATGAGGCCCTAAGCTACTGAAGGTAATGGGGCCCTTTATATGTCCAGCTGTCCTTTGTCAACAACAAATTGTCACTGTTTTTTGTGTTGAATATATGCTATATGGTAATTTATGGACCTAATAGGTATCTAAAGCCATTTGCACATAACAAAATATGTATTTTATCAAAGTAATTGTTGAACTGAAATACAATTAATAAGAAGTATTTTTGGGAGCCCCCAAGAGAGTGGGGCCCTAAGTTATAGCTTGTTTAGCTTATATGTAAATCCGGCACTGATCATCTCCCAAAAGCTTCTCTTCCAGAACCATTTAGTACAGTGGCTGTTGTAGCTGTGGAACATCACATGGTTTCAGAAAACAGTCCATCCCATAATTCGGTCTGGGGAGGGATGGTCTATTACTTGTAACAATAAGGTTGTTAAAACAAAATAAAAAATAATACATTCATTCCAGTAGCACCTTAGAGACCAGCTAAGTTTGTTCTTGGTATGAGCTTTTGTGTGCATGCACACTTCTTCAGATACCTGTAACTGGAACAAGGTTGTTGACTGAATTATGAACCCTTGTACCATGACATGGTATTGAAGCGACGCAACAAGAAGTAATGGCGGGCTATGCCTGTTGATGATTTACTGGATTGTATGAGATTACACATTTCAGAACCAACTTAAAAAAACAAACAAACCCAAGGCTCAGTTTCACACATTTTACAAAGAATCTGCCTTGGCTGGGGTGAATACCAGACACAAGATCTGAAACCAGTCAGAATTTTGTTTTGTTTTGTTTTGTTAATGCTTGTCTGTCAAAAAGATAATACAAAGTGGATCATGATTTAAATAAAAGTGGAGTCTTTGAGAGTCTTGACCAAGACGGCCAATAACTTCCTTCATAATTTTTTCCTTGGGTTAGGTATTCAACTTTTTTCTTTTGCCCACAACCCCATACCAAGTCTCTGATTCATCCAAAAAGCTTTCAGATTTGTAAAGTTCCAGAATGGATTTGGCATGGGCATGAAAATATTTTTTTTTCTTCTGTGTGGGACTGAGATGGATGTGGGTCCAGCAAACTGCAAGCAAGTTGGCTTTCAACACTGAAACAAGTCCTCAGTGAGGAAATAAACAAGTCCAGTTAGGCAATGTAGATGGTTTGATGGAAGAACTCTTCTGTGGATTGGTTGGGATGATTGGCATGACTTTTCTGTTGTACGGTTTGTCTAGGTACATTAAGTTCTGCTTCATCCACTTCATCTGCTACTTTCTTGCACTTCTCTGCTATTCTGCAGAAGGTCTCCTGACTAGCTTCCCTGTACTGCATATGTGCTTTCATTTCCATTACTGTACATCTAACTTTTCACAGCTTGGGTGACTGGCTCTGGCACTGAAGAATATTTGCTTATAATCACAAGGCATTCAATACAAGTTGATCTCCATGATCACGCAACAACTGGTACGAAAGTTTTCTTCAGTTGCGAGACAATGCTTGTGTGATTTGCTGCAAACACACAGGTGCTCTTGTATTTCTGAGTCCACCATTTTTTCACACAGCATTGGTCTGTTGGTATTAGATGTCATTTTTTGGATAAGCTAATGTATTTTTTTATGATGACCTTAATTGTGTCAACTGTATTACACATATCACACGCTGTTCAGATAATTTACAGAGAGATTAAGTCTATGGGATGAGCAGTAGGGGGCAAACATTGCCCGAGGATAGAATGCCTTGATGTGTGCTTGAACTTTCTTTTCCTGTCCTGCTTCCAGACTCATTGTATTGTTGTCCAAGTAACTTATTGAGACCTGGTCAAAAATTAGAACAAACAGGTATGGTTGTTTCGGATATGCCTACTGCAGTTTGGTCTGAAGATTGAAATCAACCCAAGAATTCCTCATGTACATATGCATTCTCATTATTTTATTTCACAAATCTTTTGTTAGAGATTTCAGAGTTGCCTACGTGCAGAAATGCAGCTGTCTATCTTCAAGCAATCTACAAGTAATTAGTAGTTGGCAGAAAGCCCAGATCTGCTCTCTCTCAGACCCTTAGCAACGACCTGTGATTGGTCAAGTGAGTTCCTAAAGACTCAGCTCTGTGTGAGAGCGTGTGGTTAGTGTGGTTAGTGTATGGTGCAGGTGTTGATGTAGAAAGTGGTCAGTGTAGAGAGAGAGGAAAAAATTCTATGTTTTGTTTCTTTTATTTTGTAAAGTCTGTAAATAGTAACTTATGGATGCTAGTTGCTTCAATCAATAAATACTGTATATAGTTATCCAGTGAGTTGCTGAGTTCCTGCGTTGAGCTGTCTAGTCAATTTCACAACAGCCAGAAGCTTCCAGAAAAGTCTGCGTCTAACTCTGCGGTGTCCAGGAATACGTTATACTCCTGACACTAAATCTTAAGATCTTTCAGCTAGAGATAGTTGTTCTGTACCAGGAATAGCTGCTGTTTCATCTGCTAAAACTGAGAATTTCATGAGACATTAGCCTCCATAACTATTTATTCCCTCGAACGTTTCCTACACAATTTCATCAACACATTCTATGTTTGGGCAGATGCGTACTTAGCATTATCACCCCCAGTTTCAATAATAATAATAATAATAATAATAATAATAATAATAATAATAATAATAATTGCATCACCTGCCTCAACATGAAACTGTAAAAGGTCTACCATGCTAACTGTGGTATTGGGCTTACATTGGTGCAAGACCATGTGCTTCACCATACACATTGCTTGATATTACAGTGTACAGCTTTTAGTTGCCTGTATAGCTTGGAAGCAAAGATTGTTTTAATTATTCCTCTGAACAGTACACTGTTTCCCTCCACCTCCCAAATAAATATACAGACTCAAACCCACAGGAGATGAATTGGTGACCTAAGGAAATTACAGCTGAGGAAAATCTAGCCTGGGCATCACCATCCAACTCCGGCCAAAGGAGCGAATTCCGGGGGACTCACCAAGGAAGCCTCATTGCACCCATAGGCCAGAGCATGTCAGGTGGTACTCTTTAGCCTCTACAAAAGCTTCTGACTCTGAAGCAGTGGTGGAAGAGAGCACCACCCATTGTCTGCTATGAGCAGCAGCGGCAGCACCACGATGGAGGTGGGAGAGCCATGGCAAATCTTTTGCCCACAAATCAGGTCCTCCCTTAAAGAGAGCATGTATTGCAGTGAGACCTGGCAACCAAATCCCTGTGTTGTGGGTGGGAGTGATTGACAGCCACAACACCCAATCAGTAGGTCCCTCGATGCAGGGTTCAATCTGGCCAATGGGACACAAGCTAAACGGATCGAGGGACCTATAAATACCCATGCACGTGACTCTGAGCTTCCTCTTTTCGGCGTGTGCATTGGAACACCCGCCCACCTCTCCCTACTTTTAGGGCTTGTGCTTGACCTTGCTATGCCGTCGTGTGTCGTCTGTCGTTGGGACAGGGGCACGGCAGGAATTTTCCCCACTTGGCTGATTGGCTGTTGCCATTTGGGTTTCGCCTGCCACACAGCAAACCGTCACAACTTGTGATAGGCTCTGGTTCAGGTGATAGGGATAGGAGAACCTCTAGCCATCCCTATGTGAAGGGTATTCTGTTAAAGGAATCCAGGGACTCGATGGTTTGGTCAACCCCCGAGAGGGGGTTGTGCCTGTGCCTGAGTCCAGGGGGACATTTGGATGGCGGATAGAGCAGGTCCCTGGCTTTCCGCTATCCAGGTGTTCACCCTAGGCTGACCTATGCTGGTGCCCTGGGTCAGCGCTACCTGCAGGAGCAGGGAGCTAGTCGAACCAGAGCCTATGCAACCAATCACTTGCTGTAATCAATAAAGTTGTGGCCTAAATTCTGCCAAAAACCAAACCAAAATTTGAGTCATGTCTGAATTTATTTGGAGTGAGGTTAAAAGGTCTGAACACGCAAAACCCAATTGCCGACCCTGCCATTTTGCCACTGCCCAGGGCTATCTTAAGACACCATTCACTGTACATGAGTAAAGATTAAATACTTTTTAATTGATGCACTGGGGAGGGAGTGTGTTTGGGTGTGTGTTCGTGTACGTCCTTTGATCTACTTTTGTGCATTATTAGAGTTTTTGATTTTCATATAAGAAAGTGGAACTAAAGTAGAACAAAAAAAGTAACACTTCTGCAACAACTACTATTCCTGTTTACGCCTATCCTCTTATTAAAGAGAACATAACCCTACAACAGTCTTACGATTTTTCTTTCTTTCTTTGAAGCACAATTAGTTTTCATTTCCATCCATTGATGCTGTCAGGCAAAGCTGTTGCCGGGTGCATCACAACAGAGGGGAGTTCAATTAATACATCGCTTCTGAAACTTATCTGACAATGAACACCCCCCCCGTCTCTCTCTCTCTCACACACACACACGCATGGAATAAACTGTGTATTCAGTTTGCCTGTGCAGTCATATCTAAGTCTCTCTTGGCTGCTAGCCAAGACCTCTAAAAACCCATTAAGGCTATTAGAGAAATTATTTCCTTTCCATTTTGAGCTGGGTAAATTTCACAGTTATCGCAAGCGAGAGGAAATGAATTGGGAGGATATCTGTCTAGGGATGGCTTGCCCTGTAGTAGGAATTAAGCCAAGGAAATGTAAAGCCCCATTTCCCTTTGTGCCATTTGCGCTCGAGAGCCGGTGGGTGGCAGTGTAATCCAAGCCTTGTGCACCAAAGGTCTCTAGGGAGGAAATCTCGCCCACTTCTGACTGGCAGCTGTGAGCAATGGAAGCTCTTCTCCTCGCAATTATAGACTTTACTGGAAATCAACTTTGCCTTGGAAAGAAGCAGTGTGTAAACCAATATTTTCCATGCGCTGCAGCCTGCCGCAGAAGAGAGATTCCAAATGACGGCTTCGGGTGCAGCGCTGTGACCTGGCAAATGCTAGAAAACACTTCAGATGAATCCCGGAGCTTTGTCTGAACAATCACGCAGAGTGTTGTGTTCAGACTCCATAGTACAATGCCACTTGCTTGTGTGGTGTTATTCAACAAAGGGCTAATTTTCTCAGGGCAGAGAATACAATTTGGGGAGAATTTTCCATTTTGTTTTTGACTGATTTGTAGCTTTGCATCCATGATTAGACCAAAGGGGGAGTGAGGGGACCAGTAGCCAACTGGAGAAGTATTGACCAGGCCAAAGCCTACCTAAGCAACACACAGCTGAACATAACCAACCTGCCATGTGGTGGCAGGGGTGTAGCAAGGTAAATTGGTACCTGGGGGCAAAAAAAAATTGCCCCCCCCCAAGGCATGGGAAGGTCAGGTGGTACCCGGTGCAGAAAATTTCTTGTCAACCCCCCCATTGATCCCCCCCCGCAAAAATGGTTTTACGTTATTTCATATTTTCTTACAAAGGAATAATAACAAGTAATAATAATAAAAAAACTTTTATTTATATCCCACCCTCCCCGGCCAAAGTCGGGCTCAGGGTGGCTAACATCAGATACATAACATTGGTATAAAATCAAACAATAATTAAATTACCTCCTAAAAACATCTCAAAATCAAATTAAAGTCTAATTAGATGGCTTTCCACAGGGTTAGGGTTGGGAACAGTAAGTGTTCTCTGAACTGAAATTTCAGCCTTCATGACATAGGAAAACAGCCAAGTGAACAGCTATTTTGGTGGAGGAGGGTCAAGATATTAACCGATATGCATGAAATTTCATATATAGCTATATAATCATTTTTTTTCAAAATTCAATTTTTTTCAATTTCAAAAACAATGTTCCTTGATAATTTGTCACCCCCTCCATTATGGAACACGGGGCGGCCCACCCCTCCGCCCCCTTGCTACGCCCCTGTGTGGTGGTAATAACAAACAAAACAAAACAAAACAAAAAAACAAAACAAATAAAATTAAATAAAATTTTGTACCATTTCCATCTGAGTGCGTTGCCCAAACCACTCTGGGCGGTTTCTAACATATACAAAAACATAATAAGACAGCATGGTTTAATGTTTTATTATGGTATGTCTTCTTGCCCCTGTTTCCAAATTTCCACGAAGGTAAGAAAAACAGGATAACTGTTCAGGCTTTGATTGTCAGTGGTATGCATTTGGCATGAGTTGTGAAGCTTGGTTTAAAATGCCTTTCTAGTCCGTTCTCTGGACCTACAGAATAGAGTTACATATGCAACTTGCTGTGCAGCTGCTGCTGCTGCTACTCAAAGCACAACTGTGTGCTAAGCAAAGTTTCTCCCCATTAAATAGGAGTGGTTACAACTATACCAAGATGATGAAAGTTTCCAGCAGACATTTAAAGTTTAAATCAGAAGAAACAAAATAAAAAATAAAATAAAAATTCCTTCCAGTAGCACCTTAGAGACCAACTAAGTTTGTTATTGAGTGCTCACTGGAAGGACAGATCCTGAAGTTGAGGCTCCAGTACTTTGGCCACCTCATGAGAAGAGAAGACTCCCTAGAAAAGACCCTGATGTTGGGAAAGATGGAGGGCACAAGGAGAAGGGGACGACAGAGGATGAGATGGTTGGACAGTGTTCTCGAAGCGACTGGCATGAGTTTGGCCAAACTGCGGGAGGCAGTGAAAGATAAGGGTGCCTGGCGTGCTCTGGTCCATGGGGTCACAAATTGTCGGACACGACTGAACGACAACAAAGTCTGTTCTTGGTATGAGCTTCATTCCAATAACAAACTTAGTTGGTCTCTAAGGTGCTAATGGAAGGAATTTTTATTATTGTTATTATTTTGTTTTGACTATGGCAGACCAACACGGCTACCTACCTGTAACTTTAAATCAGAAGGCACTTGCTGAATCTCTATTGGCAGAGCATTCCACAGAACTGGACTCGCTTTCTTGCTGCTGTCAGATGAGCCTCGCCAACTTGAGGAATGACCCAACATCTGCAGATGATCTAAGTGAAGGAGCTGAGATATAAGGAGCTTGAAGACATTTCTGTTTACCCAGGCATTTGATGGCAGAAGAATCATGTTCCTGGCAACCCTGAGAGTCCCAGATAAAATCATGTTTTAAACCGAAACTGTTTTAAGAATGCTTAACTGTTTTAAAAAAAACAATCTGAATGTGTTTGCTTCCCTGAGATGCTTCAGGAGGAAAGGCAGAATATAAATTTATTTTTATTTTTATTAAAAATTTATAATATTTTCCAATTAAAAGCACAAATATTACAAGGTTGAACATTTCGCTACTCACCCCTCTCCCATCGGGGGGAGAAATTTAACCTCGCTCCCCTCTCACAGGAGCCATTAAAATCATTTTAAATTCAACCACATTCAATATTCTAATTGTTGCTTAATCCCGACCCCCCTCCTGGGTCAGATGATCATATATTCAATTCTTCTATCCTGACTTCCCCAGCCCCCCACATGCTGACTCCATAATCAAATTATTTACAGTTTTCCTCTCTCATCTTTAAAATTTAATTTAATCGCCTTTTCTTTCCTTCTAAATAATTCTATATTTAACATATATATTCTTGCCTAATTTATCCTCCTTAGCTTCTTTGTACTTCTGTAATTTTTCTAATTCCACCCCTATTTCCCTCCCCCCTCCCTGCAGCCTCAAGAACCTGGCAATTATTTTTATTAATTAAGATACATTGTCCAATATCCAAATCCTTTGTCCAAAACCATAAATCCTAAAATATTTATTAAAAAGTCCATTCTTCTAGCCTACCCCTACCCTTTCAAACTGCTCAGCTCAAAAGTCAAAGAAAGCAGCTTTTCGTTCCTGTACATCTTTTCGCAGTTTTGTATCCATCTCACAATTAAATTGTAAAGCGCTGGGTTGTTCCACATTTTCCTGCAGGTCAGCATCTTCCTTAGCAATTCCTTCTTGTGCCTCAAATTCCATTTTTAATTCGTCATCTATACTTCCATCCTGCTCCTGCAACGGCATCATATTTTCTAAGTTGTCTCCAATCTCAAACTGTTCATTCTGTAAAGTTGTCTGTAATTCATCCTTCTGTCCCCAGCGCTGTGTCTTATTTATTAAGTCCTGCATAAGTTGCAGAAACCTCTTTTGAAACTGCAAAGGCCATTTTCGCTTCTCCGTGTTTAGGGTTAGTAAACAGATTTATAGTCATAACATCCACTTCCTCTGCTCCTTCGGCGCCATTGTTCTTTGTTCTTGCCAGCTTCTCTAAGACCCCTGAAAAGAGGGGTATATAATTCCTGAAATCACTCAGTCAGATAGTTTTACGACCTAATTGCTCTCAGCAGGAAAGCCAATTACAGAAGTTATTTCTTTGTTGCAAATCTTCTTACAACAGCTTCGGATATTGTTACCTTTTTTATTTCCCTTCCAAGCCAATTTTTTAGATGAATTTCCTTTGAAAAATAGGTACTTACAAAGTCCAAATAATTCCAAATAGGAGGAATCGAGCGCTTTTTCTGGCAGCAGCCGCTACGTCTTGCTGGGGGGGTAGTGTTGTTCCACGATACCAAGCCTTCAATCCCGCTCGCTTCAGCAGCCCTTGCTAGGGCTTACCGAAGAGTAGGAGAGGCTGTCGAGGTATCCAGAGGACCCATGCCTCCAGGACGCTCTTCCTGCAGTTTCTCAGGGGGTCGTAGTGCAGTTACGATTCCCCCGTCCCCCTCAACAATAGAGAAACCTCTAAGCTGAGATTTCTCCCGACTGTCCAGAATGGCGCCTAACCGGAAGTCCGCAGGCAGAATAGAAATTTAATAAATAAGATATGTATCCTAAACCAATGAAGTTTGGGGCTTTGGTCCAACAACAGTTCAGGCTTCATAGCAGGGGTAGTCAACCTTTTTATACCTACCGCCCACTAGTGTATCTTTCTTGATGGTAAAATTTCCTTACCACCCACCAGTGCTCAATGGAAGGAGGATTCAGCTTGTGCCGTAGAACCTCCTACCGCCCACCTAGAATCCTGAAATACCCACTAGTGGGTGGTAGGGACCAGGCTGACAATCCCTGCTTTATAGTCTCACTTCAAGGTTGAGAGGTTTCTGAGTGATGGGACATGAACTCCTATGGACTGCAGCAACAGTTCCCACGGAGCCCTCCAGTCTGGGCTGATGTTGTGCCGAGTACCTAGGCAGGCAGAGATGAGCCAGGTCTGGCCCGCCCATTTACTCTACCCAGGTCTCAGTATTACGCACCAGGTCAGCTGGCTTATCTACAATTAAATCATGGATAGGCATGGTTTTATTACTGACCAGCTTGGCATTCAGCTCCAGAACCACCAGACTGTTGGCAGCAGTGGTAGAGCATTCATTAGTACCAGGGATAGGAGGGAGCTTCATGGGAGATATTAGGCTCAAGTACCTATCATCAAAAAGGGATGCAGGTGGCGCTGTGGGTTAAACCAGAGAGCCTAGGGCTTGCCGATCAGAAGTCGGCGGTTCAAATCCCCGCAACAGGGGTGAGCTCCCGTTGCTCAGTCCCTGCTCCTGCCAACCTAGCAGTTCGAAAGCACAAAGTGCAAGTAGATAAATAGGTACCACTCCGAGGAAGGTAAACGGCATTTCTGTGCACTGCTCTGGTTCTCAGAAGCAGCTTTGTCATGCTGGCCACATGACCCAGAAGCTGTACGCCGGCTCCCTCGGCCAGTAAAGCGAGATGAGCACCGCAACCCCAGAGTCGTCCGTGACTGGACCTAATGGTCAGGGGTCCCTTTACCTTTACCTGTCACCAACCTTCCAACATGCCTCCTTTCAATCACTGAGAATGAACCCCCTCCTCCAATACCCTTCTGCTGAGACACACCCTGTGTATAGCACACTCTTCTAGAAAAACCCAGCGCACAATTTATCATGCCACCAAGCCACGTAGACATCAATCCACAAAAGTCAGAGCACATACAGTCCACCATAAACATGCCAACCCTCCAGCTGAGGAAACAAAACAAAACAGTAGGATTATACAGGCATCCCATCCCATCTTTCTCCTGGGGCATAAACAGTAGATTTTCTACACCTAGGAGTTATAAACCCTCTAGGACCCCTCAGTTTCTCATACTGGGTACTCCAAAAGCACAAACCTATGTATGTCTCCCTCTCAGCCTTGTGACAACCCCATGGTCCTGCCAGATGGCAGCCCATCATGTTGGACGAGCCTTGAAAATGAAAAGTGATAACAGCTGCACAGTCTTCAGGCACCATTGCTCTCAGCTGCTAGGCTTGCCTGCCTGGTGGCAAGAGGCTTGCTTGGTGGTAATTGGCAATTGCAGGCAGGTGCACAGCTAGCAGGAGGTATGGAGGGCAGATGTTCAGAGGTGTTTTCGGTTCTCTTGCTTCCCATCCACCAGGCTGCCGCAAGCAGCAACCTCTTGGTGTCCTGGACCCACCGACTTGGGCGAGCCTCTGCTTTATGACTTCTCCAATGTGTCACTTTAGGTGTTCACACACAAAAAAGTTTCTCCTCGTTGAACCTGCATGTTTTGGCATGAAAATCAAAGCTCGTGGAAATTTGGCTCACCTCTAGCTATACTGTAGCAGCATTCAGTCAACCAGAAAATCACTCCCCCATGATTCCATCCCAGAAAACTATTTATCTTCATATACACCTTCATGCTAGCCCCTTCCTTTCTCCTCATTGACTGCACCCGTCCCCCATGAACTAGACTGTAAGATTTTTGGGGCAAGGAGCTGTTTATTTCTGATCCCATAGTAAGCCACATGTCCTGCTTGACCGTCCTCTATTTGAAGGGACCCTCACTTTGAAGGATTGTCCAGTCCAGATTTGGTTAAAGGCAGATAACAATAAGAAAGCAGAGCCAGGCCTTGAACTAGCTTTTCAGCACATACCAAGAACAAACTTAGTTGGTCTCTAAGGTGCTACTAGAAGGAATCTTTTTGTTGTTGTTGTTTTGTTTTAGCTTTTCAGCAGTTAGCGCTGCAAGAGCGGACTGAGCAGGCAATTAAGTCACCTGCTCACCGTCTTCCCAATTGCCACTATGCCGAAATGCATTGCATTTTTTTAAAAAATGTAAATTATTTCTAAACATGCATTTAGAAGCACAGACAAATATTATGCAAATGTGTCTCTTGTTGTGTCATCTTTTCCATGATGCAATATCACATTTTTCTTTTCATTTTGGTAATGCGGCCACCATAACTCGTATTACCACCGCCATTAATAGTCATGTGGCACACAACAGATGGTTGATGATAATCACAAGTAGGGGCCTATCTCTTATTATCACATTACTTTAGTACATAATACTTTAGTATGTAATATTGATTTTTCTTAACAAATGGGCATCCCAAAAGACTGAGCAGGGTGGTGGGGAAGCTAAATTAGACATGGTTAAAGGAGTTGGAGAAAAGCAATGATAAACCTAGACAGCATCTTAAAAAGCAGAGACATCACCTTGTCGACAAAGGTCTGTATAGTTAAAGCTATGGTTTTCCCAGTAGTAATGTATGGAAGTGAGAGCTGGACCATAAAGAAGGCTGATCGCCGAAGAATTGATGCTTTTGAATTATGGTGCTGGAGGAGACTCTTGAGAGTCCCATGGACTGCAAAAAGATCAAACCTATCCATTCTTAAAGAAATCAGCCCTGAGTGCTCACTGGAAGGACAGATCCTGAAGTTGAGGCTCCAGTACTTTGGCCACCTCATGAGAAGAGAAGACTCCCTGGAAAAGACCCTGATGTTGGGAAAGATGGAGGGCACAAGGAGAAGGGGACGACAGAGGATGAGATGGTTGGACAGTGTTCTCGAAGCTACTAACATGAGTTTGGCCAAACTGCGGGAGGCAGTGAAAGATAGGGTGCCTGGCGTGCTCTGGTCCATGGGGTCACGAAGAGTCGGACACGACTGAACGACTGAACAACAACAAAGGAGTTTTCAGAATCCCAAAATGGAGATCCAAGACAGCTATGTTTACGGCACTTCCTTAAAGCTAAACTATTTGCTGCATGGGAGCTTAGCGTTTGTCTCTTTAAAACCACCCTTTACAAGCTGTCTTTCTCCCCACTGTGAGGAGACCCCCAGACACCCCATAATTTTTTCCTCTTGCAAGTGGGAAAGCAGAAAACGCAGGTAGGGAAAGGATCAAGCAACAACCCCCCCCCCCAGGTAGCTCGTTTGAAGTTTGAAGCAAGGCTGATTCTTGGTGGGTGCAGGGAGGAGACTTTTTCTCTCTCTTCTGTGTATTGTATGTATCTAACAGTGGTTTTAGAATATATTCGTTTTCATTATCTTAGCTCCCTATCCTACTCCCCTCCCCATCCCGCCTCACCATCCAAGGCCCCTGAACATTACTAACCAAAAGGTTAACAGCTTCCTGGAATTAACAAGTCATTTCAAATGACTTAAAATACTACACACTTAAAATAGAAGCAACAGCTAACATCTGCAGGATGGGACCAGTGTGTGTCTAGAAAGTGCCTTAAGAATGAGATCTGTTGCAGCATTGAGCTTCTCCAGTACTAAATCAATGGGCCAGATATTTGTACTGTTGCTGACAGTGGCCCAGTCTTCTGTGGTCGCTGGGATAGCGTATGAACCCTGGACATTTTACATTGTGAATTATGACCTAAGAACATCACATACATATACAACATCTATTTTAGGGTATTTGAATCCTGTGTGCCAAATCAAACAAACGTTGCATCTAAGAAAAATATCTGTAAGAAAAAGAAGCGGTAGACACCACTTTGTACTGAAAACCAACTGACCGACAAACATATCTACATGCTTCCAGCTACCATACCAAACCTACCAAACAATCCAATTGTATATAGCCAGGCCCTACGTTACAGCCGCATCTGTTCCAACTCTACAGACAGGGATTCTCACCTAAGAGATTCTACAGCAAACCTTTTTGGAACTAAAATATCCGCCTGATGAAGTCAAACAACAGATCAACAAAGCCAGACTTGATACCCAGAGAGACCTTGCTGCAAGACAGACCCAAAAGAGAAAATAACAGAACACCACTAGTAATCACATACAGCTCCCAAGTTAAAACAGTTCAACGCATCATCAGAGATTTACAACCTCTCCTAGACAATGACAGTTCTTTTTCTCAAGCTCTGAGAGGAAGACCTTTCATTGCCTACAGGCAGCCACACAATCTTAAACAACTCCTCACCCACAATAATACAACAACCAGACTTAACATGGTACCAGAGCCTGCGATAAACCCAGATGCCAACACCCAGACAACACTATCACTGGACCCAACAACATCAAACATACCATCTCAGGCCTATTTAATTGCTCATCTTCTAATATTGTGTATGCCACCAAATGCCAACAGTGCCCTTCAGCTCTCTATATTGGACAAACAGGCCAAACCCTACGCCAAAGGATAAATGGACATAAATCTGACATCAGGAATCACAAGACAGAGAAACCAGTAGGAGAACACTTCAGTCTCCCAGGACATTCAATACAATATCTCAAAGCAGCTGTCTTATTGCAAAGAATTTCAGAAATAGACTTGCTGAATTACAACTTATTACAAAACT